>JAXCHB010000002.1:0-27500 GCA_036926305.1 Uropetala carovei
ATTTGAATATTTTATGGACGTTAGCATGCATTGAATTATTGCAATACAAAAGGAGAGAGGGGGGAGAGGATGAGAGAGGAAGAGAGGTTGATAGAGAGACAGACAAACGACTTTACTTAGGGCGACATTGAGACTGTGAAGTCCCTTCTTACATTTAACCCTTTCGCCATGTCTGAATGTTATAGACAAGTTAATTACATAATTTCACATACATTGATTACAAATTTGGTAGTTGAACATGAAGAACTACCATAGAATAACGTTAGTTTTTTGGGTTGAGGAGGGGGAGAGAGGGGGGGGGGGGGGGAGGGAGAGAGGGCGGTGAGAGAGAGACTAAAGAAAGCTCGTCATATGACGGTTCGTTACTCATTTACTCATTTTTAACGCAACTATTTTAAATATAACTAAGGAGAGCCCTTAATATGTATACAGTAATCTCCGAATTTGCGCGATACATTTTTACGCGAATTCGAATATACGCGAGTGTATTACACACTGTATTCCGAGCCCACATTTGAAGAGCTGGTTGTGATGGATCGGCAAAATATTCAAGAAGAGAATCAGGAAGAAGAAGAAGAAGCACCCACCTTTCACTGCTTACAACTAAGAACCTAGAAAAAGGTGTGGTGATGATTCATGATGCTATCAATTTTTTCAATCCAAATTTTGAGAGAAGTGCAACAAATCGCATCCTACAAATTGTTATTAGAAGAAAGAAAAAGGCTGGCAAAGCAGTTGAAAATCGACCAATTTTTTAGTCAACCTTTATGTACGCCAACCACCAGGTCAGCGCATGTTGATGACGGGAAGCCTGGACCGTCTGGCAGGGGCGGATCCAGAAACTTCTCAGTGGGGGGGGCGATCGCTCCTTCATCTATCGAATCCGCCCCTGCATACCGCCCTATATTTTGAAAACCCTTACCCCTATCAGAATCCTTCTTTCCCTCGCTATACAGACCTAATCTGCTGCGTATAATTGAGGATTTTTGCGCGGAATGAATTTAAGAAAGCAACCAGTGGAGTGCAATGGGGTTATCTAAGCAGGAGACGATCGCCCCCCCTCCCCCGTGGATCCGCCCCTGCCGCCTGGTGTACCTACCGCGAGTGTTTCTAGTGAAAACTTGTCGGACTCGGACTAAGTGCTTTACGTTTTTTCTTTAAATGAATTTTTTGTGTTTAATCAACAATAAAAAAGTTGATCTTTTAGTGTTTCCAGTGAAAACTTGTCTGACTCTAAGTGCTTCAAGTTTTTTCTTTAAATGTATTTTTTGCGTTCATTCAAAACAATAAAAAATCTGATCTGGCCAACACATGACTTTCTTCATATTTGGGGTATAATATTTTAATTATTATGAATAGCATTATGAGGCAAAATTATTATTTCGTATCGTAAAAGAATACCATCGTCCTTGTTGCAGTAAATTACGTATATTTTGAATGTTTACAGAATTCACCGCTACATGGTTTTGGCGCTGTATACTGGTATTAAGATAAAGTGAAATATATCCGAAATGGATGGTTCTACGAAAATTTGTCTCAAACAAAACTTGGAAGAAATATTGTTCTTTACAAATTTGGTCCTCACGAAGATTACCAATACCGACTAAAGAAAGGAAAAGTTACAGGCAGCGATGGAATACCGGCAGAGGTACTTAAAGTCATGGGATCGGAAGGACTAAAAGTGATTACGAAATTAATTAACAAGATTTACGACTCGAGACAGTGGCCTGAGGATTTCTTAGATGTAAAAATGATCCCTCTAAAGAAGAATCCAAAGGCAGTGCAGTGTAAAGACTACAGAACGATATCCCTACTGTCACACACTTCGAAGATCATCACGAGAATTCCTAATAAAAGACTAGAGAAAAAGGCCGAAGAAATGCTAGGGGACGATCAATACGGCTTCAGTAAAGGACGAGGAACCAAAGATGCTATCGGTGTAACGAGAATCATATCAGAAAGGGCAATAGAGTACAGCCAAAATTGCTGCGTATGTTTCGTCGACTGGCAGAAGGCCTTTGATAGAGTAAATTGGGTACTGCTGATGAGGATATTAAAGGATATAGGTGTAGACTGGAACGACAGGAGACTGATAAGGAATCTATATGTGAATCAAGTTGTAAAGGTCAGGTTGGAGAATGCGGACACCAGCGGAGTACATATCGGTAGAGGAGTAAGACAGGGCTGTTGTCTATCGCCGATTCTATTCAATATATATGGAGAGAGGCTAATGCAGGAAGCGTTAGAAGGCACGGGAGATTTCAAAATCGGAGAAAGGATTATAAGACAGTGAAATACGCGGATGATCAAGTACTTCTAGCATGAAAGGAAAAGGAACTCCAGAAAATGATAAATAGACTAGTGATAACAGGTAGAAAAATCCAAGGTTATGCGAATATGAAGTAAAGAAGAAGAAAATTTGAACATAAGTATTGGAGGAAAGCCATTAGAACAAGTTTCAGATTATAAATACCTTGGAAGCATCATAACGAGAGAAGCAAAATACACCGATGAAATCAAGACTAGAATAACAAAAGCAAAAGCCGCTTTCAGAAGAAAGAAACTCCTACTAACGGAAAATATAAAGCAGGAAATCCGCAAGAGGTTGATAAAATACTATGGATGGAGTATAGCTTTGTATGGGGTATCGTTGGCTACTAAGTGTATGTTTCGAAACACTGATTCGACTCATTCAGGTGACTGAATGAGTCGATACATCAGAGTACAAATGATTCGACACACTAGCGGTAGGCCGGCCTCTGCGAGAGTCTGTAGGATTCGAATGATTCGACACAGGAGGGACAAACTAGCGGTACGCCGCACAGTGGTCGGAAGAGCTCCCTTTTCCGGAAAAAATTCGTAAATTAGCAAGACTGGCTTTAAAATCGTATATTAAGGGTTTTGATCGTCGCTGAACACGTTTCTGACCTCGTTTGTCGGAAAAAAAATGCACAGCACACAGTTAAAAACATTCGATGCAGCATTCTTTATTTGCATAAGGTCATTATGATAATAAAGTCATGAACATAAATTGTTATTAAAAATCATCGTCACAGTCATCATCATCATCATTTTATAATCTATCAGTAGTCAGTGTTTTCAGAGGAGGACGAAGAAGTTGGAGTACCTTTGGAGAGAATGTGGATAGTTTGTGCCGTGGCAACGTTCTAAGTGATGAGATAAGAGGATCTGAGGAGATCAGTAACATGTGAATTAGATCCTCATTACATTCTGTTCTTGATGTTTTGCGAATGTTGAATTCCCTGTATTTCCTTACGTCCTTGTTGCGGGATTCTTGTGATCCCTCTGAAAATTGCCCAATTGGGAGAGGAGAAGTTTCGATTATATGAGCACCGTGAAACAAAAGTTTATGGAGTGACGCTGGCATTTTATACCATCCATACAAAGAGACGTACACCTTAGCTGTTTCATGAGCGTGCTTCCGAAAGGCTGGCACATCTATTTCATATGAACTGGATAATGCATGTAAAATGTTAGAGAGACGTATAATCAGATTTTCATCGACTCCAGTTATCTCAAGAGCATAGAGCAGGCGATTGAAAGAAACGTCGAGCTAAGTTGCCATCATTCGACGTGCCGCTCCCTTGCTTAAGCTGGTCCACGGTTAGTCCCGATTTCTCTCTGAATTCTCTTTGTATGCGAAGTTTCCGTGCAGCGACGCTCTTTTTGTCCTGATCTGTGGTTACGCGCCACTTCTTGACGTCCAGCTTATAACCAATATGCAAGAGGCACTCGAAGGTCCGGATCCAACAGTGCAAGTTTGAAAGGCCATACTGGTATGCATCTTCATTTACTTCCTTTTCGGCGATCTCATCTAAATTATTCATTTCTGATGGTTTTGCCTTGCATCCGTTGCACGTCTGAGAGGAACTATTTGCTGTTACAGCGTTGCATACTTTCGCATCTATCATCGTCTCCCTAACCTCCCCTCTACGTTCCGCTGCCACCGCATCAGCATCCTATTCGCCCCAATATCTCCGGCAGCCGCAGCTAGACGCAGCTACTTATTTCACGGCCTCAAAATATAGACTTTGAACTAAAGATCGCAGCCGCACAGGACGCTGTGGCACATAGTGGCAGCACGTTATCTCTATGAATGTTTTCAAATAGTGCGTGTTTACCATTGTTTTATAAATATGGATATCTATACTCATGGTACTACTATATACGGTAGGTCGTTCCGGTGAACGAAAACGAGACAATTTCGCGCATGACGTCACTTGGTCCGCAAACGGAAGCGCGGCGTTCAAATTAATACGGGCACGTATTAGATGTCGACCGTAATTAAGATTCTTTTCAGCCTGCGATTGCTAGTAATTATGTCGCATTATAATAGAAGTCATAAATACATTTCTTGCTTTTTGTCTTTTATTATGTCACACTGTATTTTCAGGTATTAACTGTGATCCTAAAGAGTTGGGGCACCTCTGCCAATTGATGCGTATTCATTTCTCGTCCGCCATACGCACGATTAATTCCTTTTGTCTAACAACTGTAAAGCTTAAAGGATATGGTAATTTTATTGACACATCAGGGGGGCTTGGAAAAATTGGGCAGGTCACATATTTTATTATATAAAGTCACTTCTTACATGTAATTATCTAATTATATAAAGCTGCTTCGTACTTACGATATATGGATACATAGATAGAATGATACAATTTTTTTATTTATTTATTCGTCATAAATACATGTCCAGTGAGACTATATGAATCACAAAATACAGTCATTTGTACAAAAGAAAAATCACAGTGAGTGTTTGAATACCTTATATCAGAGATTATTTACCTCATTTAATCCATTTAGATTCCTATTTAAAACCCAAACTTTATAAACAAGTGCATAAACTTTTTGTATATCCACCAAGAAAAGAGCAATGTAAATGAACAATATTATGCTTCTAATTAAAAATGTTCACTTGAAAATGTTGTCAAATGCCATTATAAAATTAAACAAAACAGAATAAACAAAAGAAACTTTCAAGTTGGGTAAAAGTATAGAACCTATTACTTAATACAACAGATTAATGGCAGAAAAAATTACATAAATCATATACATATAGCTGAGAACAATAAAATATAAAACAAATA
Organism: Uropetala carovei; assembly: GCA_036926305.1. Taxonomy (NCBI): domain Eukaryota; kingdom Metazoa; phylum Arthropoda; class Insecta; order Odonata; family Petaluridae; genus Uropetala; species Uropetala carovei. The sequence continues at coordinate 5,112 of JAXCHB010000002.1, forward strand.
TAACAGTCTTATATTGAAGTAAAAGTAAATTACATTACATAAATGTGACTATAAAAAGAAAGCAATAGAGTAGCTAGCTATAAGTAAGTAATTAGTAACCATATAAAGGAATAAAGAAAAACAATTAGGATTCTAGGTATTCAGCCCATAATGTGTCAAGGAGTCTTTTCTTAAATACAATTACATTTTAAGTTTCTTTCACATATAGGGACAAGTTATTATAATAATAAATAGCTTTGTATTTTAAACTGTTTGACCCGTATTTACCTGAATGGGGAACTTGAGTTTTCACATTAATGTCATCCTTCCTTCGGCATGCCTGAATCCACTTCTATTGGACCAAAGCTTCTCTAGGAAAACGAAAAAACTCACCTTTCCTTTGGCATTGCGATCCGTATTGTTGCAGCCAAATACTGCACAAATAGTCATTTCTAAAAATCACTTTCACACTCTCGCAAAAAAACGCACTTAGTAAGTGAGACAAGTAAGTAAACTCGGTAACCACTTAAAACAGCCGACTACTTGCTGACCAGGGGACGTCACGCGTTCGAGACTATCGCATAGCACAGCTATCGATTCTTGACACGGATGCGCAACGACCTACCTATATATTAGTATCATGTCTATACTATACAAGGAGCAAAGTCTAATCGAAAACCTTGTGAATCATTAAAGGAGGTTGCGCTGAAGCCGATCAAGTAGAATTAGTTGGCATGAGATACCTCTGGTTTTAAATAGTCCGCCAAAAACATACGTCTCAAAAACATGCAAAACAACCATTCAAAATTTTACCGCCAATCCCGGTGAAATAGTGGGCAGAATAATCGCAATTTCGATGAGTTTGGAATTGCTCCGTGTTAAATAGACATTAAAGATCATGTTTACAACGCTTTCAATGCCATGCATAAATCTTTAAAATTTGCCTTTTTTCCGGAAAAGGGAGCTCTTCCGACCACTGTGCGCCGGTCTCTGCGAGTCTATAAGATTCGAAAGATTCGACTCATAATCAACAAGGGCACACTAGCTCTATGCCGGTCGCCGTGAGAATCTAGAGAGAGAAAAAGTGAAACAAGAACCAATACGATATTTCGATGCCAAATAAGTTGTCTTTAGGGATATAATATCGAAAGAAAATACAGTAAGTATCGATACCAAATTTATAAAAAGTATAAAAGAAACACTTGGTTTATAATATTATATCTTTATACTGTGCTTTTATTAGTCTTCCTTTCAAAAATATACTTTGTTTTATTGTTATCCTCTGGAATGTATTAGAAACAATCAATACATCATATCTTTATTAGATATTTACCTTATTCCTTAAATCGCAAATTTGCAACAGTCCTTCATATATAATAGTTAGATGATATAAACTGTTTGAGCGTGATATGGAAACATGGAAATGAACGTTTACCGCTGTGCCCCACAAAAAAAAGATCCTGGGTACGCCTGTGATCGGTAGCATCCCTAAATGTCTGTTTCGCAAGTAATAAGCTGTCTTGCTAGTATCCCACTAATCCTTGTTTCGCGCATCTTGCACGTTTACTCTTTTTAGTTTGCTATGGCATTAAGAAGTTCAGTGTGGGATTATTTTTCTCGGACCCATCCGGACAAAGTGAAATGCAGCATATGCTACGCTGTGTCTTATATGATTTCTTAGGAGATCATATAGGTTGAAAATTTCTTATAAAAAATCATATGAGTTCTTATAAGAAATTATATCTTCTTATTAGGTCTTATAAGATTTTCATACAAAATCATATGGTTTGAAAATTTCTTATATCTTACATGAAAGTACATAGGAAATTTTAACAAGATTTAATTTCTTACAATTATTTATATGATTTCATATATAGGCCTTTAATATCTTAACAAGCCTTATTAGACTTTTCATAAGAACTTGTAGCCAAATTCTAAGATATTACAGGAAATTTTCAATACATTTGAGTGGGTAACTTAATTTATAAGATATGCAATAATTGCGGTTCTTGAAAGTTTTCTATCGGATTTTATTTCTTTACGCGTAATTATAAACTGGATCCACTTAAAACACAAATCGAAAATTATTACACCTCTACACCTAATACAGCTTCATTTGGAAGACTTTTAATAAACCGTTCACCTTAAGAGCACTTTATATTACCAAGTGAAATTACAATCCTATACTATTACCCATGTAAAAACAAAAATATACTGCCGATTACTCTTTCTTAAAAATATATTTTTTAGGGAAACAACTTCTCTACTCTATAATCGGAATGATAGACTGTCACTGCTGAGAGAAACACAACACACGCAAAATATAGACTGTAATAGCCGAGTTTCGCAGCGGGATATTCATGTGTATTGTATTTTAGTGTTTGAAGGTGTGTCACATTGCAAGAAGCAGTAATTCCGACGTAGAAAAATAAGCACATGAATCGATATAATCCCAGCAAATGGCATTCTTGTCTTCAACACAGGACACATCACAGATGTGTCGTGTATCGAAACAGTGTTTCGAATCACTTGACTGAGCTGATTCGAACGTTTCGACACAGTGAAAAGTGTCGCTTAGCCCACCTCTAGTATGGGGCAGAAATATGGACGCTAAGGAAAAATGATATTAAATACTTGGAAAGCCTCGAAATGTGAGGTTAAAAACCCTTCCCCTACTCTAAGAGAATTATTCTGAAAAAATATCGCAGGAGAAATAATGAACACAAATTAGTGTTATACCCGTTTTCTACTCTTATGAAGCTTGACCTTGAAAATCCTAGTTGTATGCTTACTGCTGCAGCCAATGAAAGCTCGAGAGACTGTCGATGGGGAGGGGAGAAAGTCAGTCGGTCTCTCGCCATCGTGCTGTTCACATCGCTCCGAGCTCGACTGTGTTGCCAGATCTAACGCGTTTACGCCTTAGCGTTTGCATGCGACTTTCTTCAAGAGCGGATATCGGGCAAGAGCGTACTACTTTCCCGCGCCTCTCGAAAACTTCAAATGGTGGTGGAAGGGGAAAAGGCCCTGATTGGCTATTCGCTGCGCCACGGTCAAGCTTCATAAGAGTAGTAAACGGGATTATAAAATTGCCGTTTTTGGATCGTATTCGTACAGATGGGAAATTTCTCATGTTTGCATACCATTCCAAAACTCAGAAATTGAGACGATTACTTCAAATAATTCGTCTATATTAATGTGAAGGGAAAACCCATACCTTGTTGAGTTACAAAAGATCATAAATGCAAGAAAAATCTCATGTGTAAAGCACGTGATATTCTTCAAGCAGAGTAATGAATGTAATTAGCGTCCTCAAAAACATTTAGCGGCGATTACACTTTTTTATAATTATGTATACTATATAAAAGACAGTGTCACTTTGTGTGTGATGCTTTTTAAAGCTTAATATCTCGCAAATGAGTAAGCCGAATTTGATGACATTTTCAGGATAGCTTTATGATATAATAACGAAACGCTTTAGTGTATCGAACTCGAGGTCAAAGACCTGGGTTCGACTCCAGGGGATAATTTCCATTTCCAATAAGATAACACGTAAAAATCAATTTTTCGCTGTGCAGGCTTTCATTCTTTTGCAGAACAAAATTAGAAAGAATTGATCTGGATTATTTTAAAGGAAAACGATTAAAAATTCTTTTTCTTATCGTCGATTTTCAAATACAATTCGAATCAGTCCACAAATTCTATTTCAACACGATAAACTTTATCGTCAATTTAATCAATTATAAATAAACATTATAAAAGTTTTATTTTTCAAATAGTAATATAAATTTAGGGCTAGGGATGTTCTTCCGTATCGTCCCTTATATCTTTCGGACCTATGTTATAGTATAGATATATAGGCAGAGTATAGATTAGGACAATACGTTGCCTTTTCACAGGTTTCTTACTTACAAGAAGTGAAAGTAAACATTTCAGAAGGGCATAATTAAACAAGAAATTAAGCTGGATTTGGCGAAAGTGATATGATAAGAAATAAAATTATCTTTATATTTGAATGCAATACGCTTGGAAACGGATCGTTTACAAACAAATTTGGCTAGTTGTTAAGAAAAGTTAAGTAAAAATTGACAGTGAATGTAGATTCACTAAATCTGTTGAAATTCAATGGGCGCTTACACTAGCAAAACAATAATTTTCACATTGAAAAAACAATAAGTAAAGAAAATTGTTACCTGTTTTTATGGATAAAAAATATTGATACAGAATATAAATTACCCTTGGCAGCGTATGGATAGCTTTCAACAATTGGAAAATTTTACCATAGCAACGGAAACAATGATATCACTTAACGACATACTCAACATAAATTCGGAAGAAAAATCGAAATATCTCTTAAAAAACAAGTTTATGAAAAAATAATTCAAAGAATGATTGTAGAAAATTTTATATTCTACAACTTTAATAATAACAAATATTTACGTAAACAGAATGTCAAAGTAGATAACAAAGGTGAAACGATGGAAGTTTTTTCAAATTTTATTCGTGAATGCATAATACTAATCACAAATGCAAAGATTGAGAAGGAGAAAAATTCTGAATTTGATCCAGGACTCGAACCCGGGTCTCCTCCTTGCCGGGGAGATGCTTTAACCAACTAAGCTACCAAGCCAGAATAATTCTCCTTTCTCGAATTAAAAGTAGATATTTGGAAAATAAGGAAAAACGACCAGAATACGCATCCAATTCCAGCTGACCAGTTTTAGTTAAAACTTTTTCAAATCTTCAATTACTAATAAAAAAAATTTAAGTTTTGTACTCTGATCTGATTATTAGTTCTTGAGTTAGAGACTATATAATAAGTACATATTATATAGAACAGCCCGTTCTTCACACAGAGTAATTATAATTAATACTAGTGTTATGCCCGTTGAAATATCAACCGAAGAACTATAGATAAGACTACCTGAAACGCCTGGCTTCGCTCGGGAAAGTTTTCTTTTAAGTAGCAAACGATTTTTATTGCTTTATACTTTAAAATTATTCATAGACTATATTTAGGCATGAATCCATTTCTACCCTTTATCTTGGCGTTAGCTATTCTTCCTCTACGGCGCGCCACGGCGTGGATTTTCCTTGCATCAGCATCTTTACGTGGCCATCTCTCCCTTTGAAGAGGACAACAATTAAGAAGTTTAGCTTTGTTGCCGCCTGGAAAATGGTCATCTAAACCGATAAATTTTGCGCTTAAAGGAAAATTTCGAGCGATTTAACATGTAATACGTCAAAACATGAACAGAATTAAAATACTCAGTCTTTCTTGCGTAAAATAAGCCATTTACCTTGATCGTAATTTAATATTTAGGTATATTTACATCCACATCAGTGAAGGGCTGCATGGCATTTTGGGGTTTCTCCACATCATTTCCCATGCATTCTTATGGAAATAATATTTTGTTGACCCCATGGGGTATAAGAGACCCCACGGTCTGCAATCGTCAACCAGGTTCTTCCTTTGGTCCATGGGATGGCCCATGAAACTTTTGAATTCGATAGCTTCAACGGTGTAAAAACGTATAAAGAACATACACACATTCTAAAATATTTATGAGATTTATCGCCTGGATAAAGCTATATTCATTTGATACCATGTATAACACGCACCCTAACTTTTCGTCGATTTTTTATGAAAAAAATGCGATGTATTTATATACAGAAAATTATTTGAATGGATTTTGTTATTAACGCTCTCAAACTATTACTTAGTGTGTTATATATTACACAGTCGGCGGACGCCGATGTTACTTCGTACGTACGTTCTTAGAGAATGTACACGACTCTCAACTTGATCGTCCCGTACTCTGCAATTTCGTCGATATTATTATATGTAAATAATTTCCAGTCGATATAACAGACTGAAATAGGTTCCTTGGGTATTCATATATTCTTTGCTCCGACCTCCCCAACTGGCGATAATTTCTGTCAAATGATTAAGGATATGAGTGAAACTATGACATTATAAAATATTAGCTGTTAATTTCCATCTCATGCAGAATATGTTAACAAAATAATCCATACAAGGAAATGAGAGAGAGAGGGAGAGGGAGGGAGAGGGAGAGAGAGGGAGAGAAAGAGAGAGAGAGAGAGATCAAATTAACGATCTCGCAATTTGGAAACCGCTTCGAGACGAAAAATTTATTATGTGTAAAGGCGAGATTTCCGTAGTTCGATTCGTAGGTTTTATTATCGAACTAAGACGAATGAAGATCGCAGTTCGATCGAATATGAAACCCAATTATCAGTTCGTTTTAATTGCTTGCATAAATAATTACACTTATGAATTTAGTACCGTATGATGAAATCGTGAAGGCTGATAACCTTTGATTTGTTCTAGAAAACTCTATTCAATAATAAATTTCCTATTAATTTCGTCTTGTCCACTGTTTCGAGTCGTCGTCAAGTCGAGTTGATGAGAATGGCGCTTTTGGAATTATCGGAAAGGTGCCTATCGAATGATACAAATGAAAGATGCATGTATTATATGGTGAAATAATTCGCAATACTCCCGGAAGAGTGCGGTACAAGTTACGGAAAATGATTAATGGCGACGAGAATTACATAGCCTTAAAAAGGTTACATTAAATTCCACTTTTTAAAATTTAAACGTTATCGTAAGTATAGGCAAAAGTTTTTTCAATATATTTAGTAAATCGTAGTTGTAGTCACATTCTGTCTTCACTTTTCCGATATCGTTTATAATTTATTTACTATAATTATATTATGTTATAAATATTGACAACTCAAGCAAAATAAAGGCATTTTTCATTATTATATTTAAAGATAAGTAAAAAACTAAAAATCAAAAATTATAATTTGTCTATTTCCCAATTAATCGTTTTTCATGGAATTTGAACGAGCGCTTATTTTTCATATAAATTGTAAAATGACCTCTCAAATAATTTTAAGAATAAAAGCTATAGGTAGTTTATCAAACTTTTGCATTTAAATAAACAAATTACATCATCCATTTAAATCTAATAACAGTGGCTATTATTGTTTAAAGAAAGGACTTTATTTATTCACTTTACAGAATGAATTAATTTTAGGCCAGCATTGTCTATTATAAAAGGAGTTACTTTGGAATTTACAGTATGTAAAGTGGAAGTTGTACTGAATTGACTCAAGTATTCTGGGTACTTTCCTGTTAACGGGAATACCTCAAAAAAATAAACACGTATTGTTGTTATATGTTACGATGTATTTGTTTGTTAACAATGCGTAACAACGGGGGAATTACTTAAAAATCACACTTTTTTGAAAATTATTTATTAATAAAAGCAACATAATTACTAATACTATCTAAATGTATGTTACTAGGGGGCCAATATGTCTTTATTGCATTTAAAATAGCTGGAAATATGTCGATTTCTTTGTTATGTTGTCGCCACATGAATTCTTCTGCTAACAGGCTTTTGCGTTCCATTTCCAAAATATTCTGTCTCAGAAGTAAATTCGCCCTTTAGATAAAATATCATGGTCTTGAAGCAAAGATACAGCTTCTTCTTCACTCCTCGGCAAGCTCCACAAATTCATCATTAAAGGATCAACGTAAATATCTTAACGAGATTTGTTACGCATTTTTAACAAACAAAATATCACAACATATCACAACAATACGTGTTTATTTTTTGATGTATTCCCGTTAACAGGAAAGTACCATTTCAAATCAAAAATCAATTACAAACTATTGAAAGTTGTTGTTTCGGAAACTGAGAAGTGGTGAGCGGACGCTAAACGATATATTCACAAGGAATTTCTGTGAGATATAAGTTAGTTGATTAAAACAGACACAATATAGAAATATTCGATGATTAAAACAGTGCACAATTTATTGCGATTTTCACATGTTGCATTGACGAAAATTTAGATTCATTAAACCCGTTGAAATCCAACGGGCACTTATGCTAGTTTTATATAATAATAGCCGTCATCCGTTGGTTGGTTGTTTGGTTGGTTGGTTGGTTGATACGCCCCCCCTTCCCTCCCCCTCCTTCTACTCCCCTCCATTTTCATTTGTTGCTGCATATTCCCAATTGTTATAAATTCCTTAGTTGATTGATATCATAGTCGACTGTGTTTCCTTTGGAATTCCTTAGGAAATATCCGTAATTGTTTTAGAAATCTTTGTTACGCCTTCCTTCAGTCAATTTACATGTACTATTTTTCCACTTGTTCTATTGGGTACTTGCTCTTATGTCCACTTGCTCTTATGTCCACTTGCTCTTTTGGGACTTGCTCTTTTGTCGTACACTCATCAAAACAGTCACAAGCTTTGATATTGAAAAATCTAAGGCATTTAGGTACTGGCAAATCTAAGGATAGCACTGTACCCACAAGCATATCACTCGATCGTCTCAACAAAGATTTCACCACACCACCAATCAGAGCCGTCTCTAGGATCCGCGGGGCCCCGAGCGAGAGGGTTTCCACGGGCCCCCTACTTTTCACAGAAAAATCAAATTTCTCATTTACGTACAATTTTATTTTTGTTTTCAAGTTTACATTAGTATTATTCAGTATTATTATTAGTATTTTTCAGTATAGTTATTAGTATTATTCAGAAATACATAAACTAATTTTAAAAACCAGTAATTGTTAAGGGTTACACATATTAACAAAATAATAACCTGCCCACTACAATTTTAATAGTTTACTTTTCTAGCTTTAATATGTGCAAATCTGTCGATTATTGTTGATTTCTCAATCTTATCAACTTCCTCGTGTTCAATTGACAAAAGAGATAATCCAGTCAGTCTCTTTTGTGACATCGTCAATCGTAATTTTTTATTAATTTTAATTTTGAAAACGACCTTTCAGCTGATGCAACAGTCACTGGCATTTTAAGAATTATCCTACAAAGTATTTCTATGTTTGGCTATATTTCCTGCAATCTTTTGTTGTGTAAGAACTTCAAAATATCAATTATGCTATGATCTTCTGGCAGAACCGTTGATAATATTCTTAACTCTTCACTAATTTCAATTCCATCTATGTCGCTCTCTGAACTTCCTTCATCCTTCAAAACTTTCTCTATATCGCAGCAGACTCTGTAAATTAGATAAATCCCAATTTTTAATTTGGCTTATGCTGTTCATGAAACCAAATCTAGAAATGTCCTCACTGTACTGATCAAAACGCCACGACAGAGAGATTAGTGCCATGTCTATCACTCGCAGAAAGAAATCCGTTCTAAATCTCTTCTTCGAGTTTTCCTGTGCATCGTCCTCTCTTGCGCAATCAGAATGTCTTCTTTTTACATTTTTAGAAAACTCTATATCAATTGACATATCATTGGCTACTCCTTCGGCTACTGATACGGCTTGATTAAACCCTTCATTTCTGTATATATTTAATGATGACTTCAAAGCATCCAGATGGGAAAGGAGTGAATTTGCCTCGCTTTTTGTCTTCGGATCTTTACAAACTTCAGTTACCTCAAGTAAAGGATTTTTATTTTTGGTAAATGAAAGCGTACAGCTTTTATGCTTTCGAGTCGGGACTCCCACCTTGTGCTAAACAAAGGTTTTAGAGATATATCTGCATAATTCTTTAAGATACTCCGTCTTGCCGGTGAAGCTGCGAATAAAGTATACAATCTTTGAATTATACCAAAAAACGACACCGCTCGTGGACAGGAATGAGCCATATCACTAAGAACCAAATTTAAGTTGTGTGCTCCGCATGGCATGAAAAAAGCTTTAGAATTTAAACTTAAAATCGTGCTTGAACTCCTTGTTCATGACCTTTCAGATTCATACCCTTGCCCTCTGCAATATTTCAATGAAATTCCCATATTATCTAATTCTTTCAGTAGAGCTTGGCTAAGTCCTTTTCCTGTAGTATCTGTGACTTCAAGAAAGTTTGAGAAGTGTTCAACTACTTCTACATTTCTGTTTTCAATATGAACTTTTCTTACAATTACTGACATTTGCTCTTTGTGGCTCACATCTGGAGTACAATCCAGAATAACAGATTAGTACTTGGCATTTAAAACTTTTTGAATGATTGAATTTCTAACTTCAGAAGCCAAAATTTGTATTATTTCATTTTGTATTAATGGTCCCATATAGGGATCTTTAATTTCACTTGTTGGTATCGTCGTAATGATCTTGGACGATCGGATCAAATTTAGCTAACAGCTCTATCTGACCTAAGAAATGCCCATTATTTGGAGAGTATAACGAACTACTATTACCGCGATAAGGCAAGTTATGGCGAGCTAGATAAAGTATTATCTCAATAATTCTTTCCAAAAAATTATGCCAATGCTGTTTTTCTTTTTGGTATAAATCTTGGTTTATGCTATCAATAAAAGTCCCTTTCTGTTTTCTCTGCGCATATTCCTGCCATTCTTGGAAGCTTCTCATATGTGATAAAGATTTATCATGCTCACTTAGCTTATTTCCTACATTCTTCCATTGACTAAACCCCTCAGCTGCCAATGCCGACTTTGACTCTGATAATGGAAACAGTTTACAGCAGAAACAAAAGACGACATACTTTTCTTCAGAATAAACCAACCACGTCCTTCTCACCTTCACCCTATTTTTCAAAATCCTATAAAAATGGTAGTCAGAAAAGCATCTGTGCTCTGAGTTTTCTCTCATTTTTACTTTCTCCATACGTAGTATGGGAAAGTATTGTGATCACGAAAAAAATCGACTTCGAGATTTCAACGGAAATACAAGTTTTGAGGTCCCTAGAACACGTTTAGACTATTTTCGGAATGATGTCTGTGTGTGTGTCTGTGTGGATGTATGTGATTGTGGGCGCTCTAACTCCAAAAGTACTTATCATATTAACACCAAATTTCATGTATAACACTTTAGCATGAGCACAAAGAACTGATTAGTTTTGGATAAAAAGGGTTAACCGGAAGTCGAGGTTTATTCGAAACCCGATTCGGTTTTTGCGATATTTCTCCGATAATACTTCATTATTGTATACATGGACATTACAAAAAATGTAGAAAATATAATTTCCTACATCTTTCACTTGAAACAATTTTCCATAGCAGTTATTGTTTAGGAATTATTTATAAATAATCGGTTTTTTTCGGTTTCCGTCTGTCTCCTTAAAAACGTCGTAATTGGTCATCTTTGTGAGGACCAAAGTTGTAGAGAATAATATTTGTTCCAAGTTTTGTTTGAAACAAATTTTCGTAGAACCATCCATTTCGGAGATATTTTGCTTTTTCTTAATTTCCAGTATACAGCGCCACCACCATGTAGCGGTGAATTCTGTAAACATATTCAAAATATACCTAATTTACGGCAATAAGGAAGACTATTCTTTTACGATACGAAATAATAATTTTGTCTTATAATGCTATTCATAATAATTTAAATAACTATACCACAAATATGGAGAAAGTCATGTGTTGGCCACATCAGATTTTTCTTTTTTGTGGTCCACTCTTGTATTTCTTCCTATATCTCCCTCACTGGAGGCACTCATTTTTACTTTCTTCATACGTAGTAATGGGAAAGTATTGTATTCATGAAAAAAATCGACTTCGAGATTTCAACGGAAATACATGTTTTGAGGTCCCTAGAACACGTTTAGACTATTTTCGGAATGATGTCTGTGTGTGTATGATATTGTGGGCGCTCTAACTCAAAAAGTACGTGCCATATCGTTACCAAACTTCATATATAACACTTTAGCATGAGCACAAAGAACTAATTAGTTTTTTGACAATAACGGATAACCGGAAGTCGAGCTTTATTCGAAACCCGATTCGGTTTTTGCGATATTTCTTTGTTAAAACATCATTATTGTATATACAATTCTATAGATAAGTTATAAAGAATGTAATTTCCTACAGTTTTTATTTGAAACAATTTTCTATAGGAGTTATTGTTTAGGAGTTATTTATAAACAACCGGTTTTTCGGTTTCCGTTAAATATCTCCTTAAAAACATCGTTATTGGTAATCTTCGTAAGGACCAAAGTTGTAGAGAATAATATTTCTTCCAAGTTTTGTTTGAAACTAATTTTCGTAGAACCATCCATTTCGGATATATTTCGCTTTATCTTAATACCAGTATACAGCGCCAACACGATGTAGCGGTGAATTCTGTAAACATTCAAAATATACGTAATTTACGGCAATAAGGACGATGGTACTCTTTTACGATACGAAATAATAATTTTGCCTTATAATGCTATTCATAATAACTTAAATATCTATACCCCAAATATGGAGAAAGTCATGTGTTGGCCACATCAGATTTTTTCGTGATGGGATACTAATGAATATAAAATATGCGAATTTTATTTTAAAAGTCGTATAAAAAGAGTATCGTATTCTTATATTACAATAATGAAGAGATATCTATACTAACATTAAAAACTAAAATGCTGAACTCATTTCTCATACTACGTCCAAAACTTCCAAAGAATAAAAGGTTCACTATTTAACATAGATAGCATTCTAAATTAATTTAAATGGCCCATGAGTACGCATACTGAAACATTAAATAATATAAAGGAATGCACTAACCTTCCATGTTAATGTCAAATTCTTCATGAAAATGTCTAATAAATCCAGGTGCCCTTTTGTTTGCAGATAAGATTCACACGCCACAAGAAAACGTTCTCACAGTTGATGTTCCTTCTACCACAGTTTTAGGAGAACTGAGGAGATGCGTTTCACTATTTTCCTAAGTTCCAAAATGCCACCAGAGCTGTAAGCAATAAACCGAACCGAATGTGGCTGGAAAATTGTGCCCTCACCCTCGGTTTTTTGCATATTCCTTCTGAATTCTACTATCCGGGATAAAGTGCCACTATGCACATTCTGCACTATTTTTCAGTGGACAATCCCGTTAGGGAAAGGGAAATGAGTCTGTAGGGGTTCCTGGTGGGAGCCTCGGAGCTCGGGCTTCTTACTTTGTAAGTGGCACTGACCTTGTTGAAGGCAAGATAAGAATTTTATTGTGGCAAAGCATGTCTTCCCTTTCTCGAAAGGAATTAGGATATGGAAAAGTAGGCTAGATCTCCGAAAGAATGCCTGGGAAACGGCGTTGTCGGGGTCTATGTCGATGTCTGCCAGATGTTTACAAAGGCCGAATTTTGCGAAATGACGCCTTCATGTCTGTCTTGGAGGCAGGGACATTGCTTTCTCCTAATTCTTGGACGAAGCGGTCGCATTGCCGACTCCTCTATCCCCAAGTTCATGCATTGTAACGACTTTTTGCGTGGTTTCCCAAGAGGAGATGTTTCTCGAGATTCTTCAGAGAATTCTTTGTGAAGCAATATTACCGAATTATTTTAAAAAAATGGTTTTCTTTATAATCGAGAATATGAAATAACAAATTTTAACGAGAATTTTCGAGGCAGAATTTATCGAGCATAATCTCTACTAGAGTTCCTCGTAGGCGCGGGGCCCTCCAAAGGCGCGGGGCCCGAGGCGACTGCCTACCCACCCCACCCCTTTCAGACGGGCCTGCCACAAGCCACCATCGACTGCGATAGAAAAACTGCTTTCATCGACGACTTGCTCCGCCGCGCCGCAACATCTCTCACCGCCTCATCTCCGATATTCAACTTTGCCGCCATAACTCAAATACAAGTCATTAATGCTCTCCGCAAAATAAAAACCAAGGCGCTTGGCGCAGTTGGGATATCTATCACAATAATACAGAAAATACCCCACCTTGTCGCTCCAACCATAACACATATCTTCAACTGGTCTCTTCTCCGAGAAAAATATCCAACACAATGGAAATTAGCCTTAGTGCGCCCCCTTCCTAAGAAATCTTCCCATGGGTCGACTCAATATAGGCCGATCAGTCTCTTACCTACCCTTTCCAAAGCACTCAAAAGATTAATTCATGAGCAAATCACATCATTTCTCACATCCAGCAACTTACTTCATCCGCTTCAATCATGTTTCCGCAAATCACACAGCACGGCCACAGGACTTGTAAAAATTACAGACGATATTCGCCGCGCCGTGGACAGAAGAGAGATCACTTTAATGACACTGCTCGACGTTTGTAAGACCTTGACTCCATAGACACGAACATCCTACTTACGAAACTTCGCCACCTAAATTTCTCCGAGTCCTCATTGAAATGGCTTCATTCGTACCTAAACGACCGTTTTCAAAATGTTCTTTCCGACGAAGCTTCTTCCAATTGGATTCAGGTCGGATGTGGTGTTCCCCAAGGATCAATTCTCGGCCCTTAGTTATTCTCCATTTACATTAATGATATCTCCACTGAAATCTCCTACTGCAAATGCCACCTGTACGCTGACGACCTCCAAATATACATCCACTCTCCTGCAACCAACTTAATGTATGTTATTAACCTCATGAACAAAGACCTTGCCTCACTTAATGGATGGAGTACACAAAACTTTCTGCAAATAAATCCATCGAAGAGTCAGCTTATCACCATCGGATATACAAAACTTCTCTCATCCATAAAATTCGATAACTTTCCACCGCTTTCGATGGATAACCACATCATAAATCCCGTAAAATCAGTCACTAATCTTTGCATAATTATACTTGAATCCATATCCTGGTCTGATCAAGTAACCAAAAATCAGTAAAAATGTCAACAGTTCACTTCATTCGCCCACGCGCCTAAAAAAATCAATAACTTTGTCCCTGAGAAAACGTCTTGTCTCTCCACTTCTCATACCCCACTTCGACTACAGTGACGTTGTTTACGAAGACCTTACTGATGAACTTTCTACTAAACTTCAACGCACCCATAACGCCTGCGTTAAGATTTATATGCGACCTCAAATGCTCCTTTACCAAACTATCATGGGTTATACTCGAGGCAAGAAGACGTCTTCATCTTTTATTATTATTTTTCAAAATAAAATCCGCCCTTACCCCTCGTTATCTGTCATCCCAATTCTGTCATGAACAGCGTGCATAGTATTTACACACGGGGAAACAGCCAACTTCAAATTCCTCTTCACCGGACAGAAATCTACAATAAATCTTTTCATGTCACCGCATGTAGACTCTGGAATGCTCTACCTCCACACATACAAAACTCTCCAACTGTAGTATCCTCCTTCAAGAAATCATACTTCACGTTACTCCTTTCTCATATGACAACAGTAAACGAGGCAGCAACGAGCATTTCATAATCAAAACACAAGCTCATATTAATTAAAGACAGAATGTATATAATTAATCTTTCTCTTTTCTTTCACGAAACAGTGGTTCTAAAGTTTGGAATTATAACTGTTGTAATGTAGTATACTGTAAAAATTATTTTCTCCTTTTTGCCTCCGACTTTTAAATGTATGTTCTTAATTTGCACATTATTAAAAAATTTCCTGTATGTATATGTTTTATATGTATATATTTTTTATGTGTACTATGTATGTCTGTTACTTCTTTCCTTTTATTTGTTGGTATTCAAATCCTTATTATTTCTTTCTTTAATGTTTCTTCTTCTGTATCCATATAGGGATCTTTCGCGGTTTTTTTTACGCCTTCCTCCTCTTCGTAGGTGCTTTTCCGCAGTAGGACGTTTTTCTGTGCTAAACAAAGCGATTAGTTTTTTTTCCAACCCAAAAAATAACATTATTCTATGGCACTTCTTTATGTTCAACTAACAAAATTTACAATCAATATTTATGTGAAAATTTGTAATTAACTTGTATATAATATTCAAGCCTGATGAAAGGGTTAAATGTAAGAAGGGACTTCACAGTCTCAATGTCGCCCTAAATCAAGTCGTTTGTCTGTCTGCCTGTCTGTCCCCCTCTCCCTTTCCCCTCCCTCCCTCCACCTCCTCTCCCTCTTTCCCCCTCTCTCTCTTCATTCTCTCCCTCATTCCACCCCCTCTCTCTCTTCATTCTATCCCTCTCTCTCTTCCCTCCCTCCCTCCACCTCCTCTCCCTCTTTCCCCCCTCTCTCTCTTCATTCTCTCCCTCCATCCACCCCCTCTCTCCCTCCACCTCCTCTCCCTCTTTCCCCCCTCTCTCTCTTCATTCTATCCCTCCCTCCACCCCCTCTCTCTCTTCCCTCCCTCCCTCCACCTCCTCTCCCTCTTTCCCCCCTCTCTCTCTTCATTCTATCCCTCCCTCCACCCCCTCTCTCTCTTCCCTCCCTCCCTCCACCTCCTCTCTCTCTTTCCCCCCTCTCTCTCTTCATTCTATCCCTCCCTCCACCCCCTCTCTCTCTTCCCTCCCTCCCTCCACCTCCTCTCTCTCTTTCCCCCCTCTCTCTCTTCATTCTATCCCTCCCTCCACCCCCTCTCTCTCTTCCCTCCCTCCCTCCACCTCCTCTCTCTCTTTCCCCCCTCTCTCTCTTCATTCTATCCCTCCCTCCACCCCCTCTCTCTCTTCCCTCCCTCCCTCCACCTCCTCTCTCTTTCCCCCCTCTCTCTCTTCATTCTATCCCTCCCTCCATCCCCTCTCTCTCTTCCCTCCCACCTTTTCTCTTTCCCACGCACATCCTCTGCCGTTCTCCCTCTCTTCGCATTTCTCTCTGATTCTTTTCTAGCAATTCTATTCCCCCATAATGCACTGCTGATCGTAGAAGATGTTGGCGCCGTCGTGCACCGATTCCATGTCTCTTCATCAATTATATATCGCAGCGACTGCCGATAGAATGCCGACGGGTCTATTTTGTGAGAGAAGAGAGCAAAGTAGCGTCCAAGAGAAGAAAAACGCTTCTTCCTTTCCCTTTTGCTCTCTCATTCGTGCGTTTTCATTTACTGCGAACGCCCCCGTCGCTGATGGCCTACTTCCCGCCTTCGACTCCATTCTCTCTCGGCGCCACCGCCTCCAACCCAACCCTCCTCCCCCCCCCGCTTGACTCGCCCCCTCCTACAACCTCACTCCCTTCCCCTCTGCCTCCTCCCTTATCAATTTCCTCCGCTGCTCCCCTCTCCCCCTTCGCATCTCTTGCCACTTTCCGCTTTATCTCCCCTCCTCTTTGTACTCCCATCCACCCCCTCTTGGTTTACACTACCATGGAGGAACTCCCCTTTCTTCCTTCCCTTTTCCTCACTCTCCCCCGGATGACTCAAATCTCCTTAGATCCCTTCTACGCATGCGCGAGCCGACCTCGCCCGACCGCGAGTGAACGCCGGAGATCGTCGAACGGTAGGCTTGAAGAGAGGGTCACTTCACAATTTCGTCATCAGTGGAGAGTGTTGGCGTTTGGGGCTCGTTCTCGTTCGCGTCAGATGAGCATCGGTGGTGCACGTCGGAACTTCGAGTCGTTGCTCTGCTCCAGCGGCTCGGAACACCGATTACGTCACGAAGAAGAAAGGTATAAGTGTTCCTAAACCGACGCATCGTGTGAGCACCAGTACTTGAGAAAGAGTTGCACTCGATAAGTGTGGATATTTCACCTAAAACTGGACCGTGAGAAATGAGGTGCAACCCTAAGGCGACTGACTACAAGCCGAAAAGTTGTTTTGGAGTGGGCGGTGGAGAAAGTCCGCCCAGACCCTCTTCCCGCTCAGCGATGCCTCGGAGAAGCTGTCTCCTCTTATCGCACGCCACCAGTGTCCTTGAAGGTAAATTTCCTCTACGAAAAATGAGCCCTCCTTTCCCATCGCTTTGCTGTCTCCTACGACGCCTAGGCCCTCCCCCTCGCGACCATCACCTTCTTCGCGCATCCAGAAAAAATTTTTAAATCCCGCGCTCGCTTATCTCATTCGTGAGCTCCACCAGGCAGATTATCACGCATTTTGTTCATTTCTAAGCCTCTCTTTTAAAATTCCAAGATTGTTATGACATGTCGCTGTAACTTCGACGTTCACTATTTTCGCGAATTTCTGGTCGTACCGCAAAGTTCGCGGAGAGTCTTAGCGATCGTCGGTGCATGTCATGTCGGATAGAGTGGTACTCATGGATGGATAGATAGGTTGGAAGAGAAAGAGACCGGAGTATCTTATCCGTGAAAGAGAGAGGGCCCTTCTCGCTGCTCCCAGAAACTATATAACGTTGGAGCCCGTGTAGGAAGTGGAACTCCCGAGGCGGAAAAACAAACGCCCCCTCCAGATGATGTCTATGCATCTGAGGCGACACTGATGCAACGCAGCCCTTAGAAGAGTGGCGCCATTGGCGGTCGACCCTCTAACTCGACACGGATACCCGTCTGTTTGCATTTCGTTTTGTGCGGTTGAAAGTTGTTTATCCGCGCTTTTTAAACTATTATCTGTATAGGTATAGAGCAGGGGTTCCCAACCTGGTGCTCGCGAGCACCGCTATTCTCTGTTTTACAGCCTGACCGTGCTCTCTTCTACGGTGCTTAATATTCTATTTCTTAGGACCAATAATTTAATTTGCACCCTGTTGATTTCTTTCCAAACGTTTTCATTATAATTAAGAATAACTTTTATTGGTTGGTTTGATTTTATTTATTATCATTACTACTACTCTCGCGGAAGTGTAGTGGTGCTCTTTTGATGTTCTAGGACGCAACTTGGTGCTCGCCACATCGAAAAGGTTGCGAATCTCTAGTTAGAGAGTTTCACGGCCAAAAGAATATGTGTGGTCAAGAGGGGATATGGGGCCAGGCGACCGCTTAAGGACTCGCGCTTGTAAGGGAGTTAGTTAATATATCATTAGATTAATGATTAGAACGTCCCTTCCTGTGTTACGCCGGCACCGCATCACGCTCACTCTTAGTAATAACATTTATTGTGCTTGTGGAAAACATTTAAAATTATTGTAAGAAGTCGTGATTTTCCTAGCCCACTTTTCTTATTGGTAGTTAACCCATTTACTTTATTTCAAGTTTATATATAAAAAACGTTAAGAATTTGATAACCTGTCTTCTTAAAATTTAATCACGTTTCCGAAAATCGTGATTCGGCCACCCTATGGGCCTTGCCAGCCACTATCAGCTAAACTTTTTGACATGGCGCGCCTCCCTGTTGGTTTTCATTAAGCCTTAATGCCCAACCATGTTTTCGATCGAATTCAATGCAACCCTTTGCACTGGTATTTACATCATTATTCACGATTACATAATTCGTAAATATTTTACCCATGTATTTGGTATATATGGGGAAGATTGAAAAATATGTTTTAAACTATTTCAGCTAAATGTGCCATTAAAAATTGATTTTTTCGCCCCTCCCCCTCCGAACTCGCTCACGCCCCCCAGTTCGGGAACAATTCCAGAACTCTTAGGAGCCTCGCTAACGCAAAATCCATTTGTTAAAAATCGTATGGGACCACTGATCTTTAACAATTTGCTCAATTTCCGCTATCTCTGATCATTTCGGATTTTATTCGTTAAAAGCCGTCGTCGGGTTTGTAGCAAAGAGCACTGGCGAGGCGAAGTGAAAGGGAAAGTGGGCTTCGTTTCACTTCATTACATTATCGATCTATTATTTGGTCTTTTCGCCTCGCGGATAAATCGCCTTCGTCCGCACCGCGGTTTGTGCAGCACCCTGTCCCCCTCTCCATGTCTGCCACATCTTCTCCAAATAGTCCGATCACTTTAAAGTCAGTGATTTCGACGCTCGCGAACCGTTTTCGTCCGTCCTTTAGACGTTCGCAGCTGTTAAGACACTCTTCGGCCGAATGCCGTATATAACGCCGTTTGTGGGTTTGCGCTCTCTTGGACAGCAACCGCCTTTGTCTGTTTCACTTTCCATCGCTCTTTCACGCTTTATGTTAATTTCTTCGACATCGTCACGAAGAATTGGATTTTGTTTCGCCCGCACTCTGGATGCGGTCTCGGCTCTTTTTTATTCTCGCGTTCGATTATATAGAGTGGCACCCGGAGAGAGGCTATCGGCCCTCATCGCGTCGTCCCAACCGCCTGCGGTATTCGCCGAAAGCGCAGGAAAACTGGCTTCGTGATTGGGTCATCGTGGAATCTAGGGACCGCTCATTTTCTCCGTGTGCCGCTCACAATCCTCTCATCACAAAAGTGTACATCCTCGGTCTCGCATATCTACCGTACAATTATAACCCAGTAGTGGGCGTAGCGCGGGAGAGGGTGGACGCAGAAAATTTCGTTTCAATGGATTCTTTATATAATCTCTCCTTCTACGGGTTACTCCGTCATTCGATAATTATTCTTGTACAAATATTTCATTTTATTTCATTGATATTTCTAGTAATTTGCCATCTACGATGAGACACTCCAGCAGGTAAGGAAAAAAAGCAGAATTATCGGAGTCACGTTTGTGCCAATGAGGAGTTCCGTTTCCTGTCGTCCCTCGCAAAGCCCTTTTGTCCTTTGTTTTTTGTGTGCGGCATTTGCTAGTGTAAGGATTAAAAGGAAAACGAGTCAAATTTGAGAGGAAGCCTTCGATGGGCAAAAGGGAAGGATGAGATGCAATGGATGAGACACTCAGAAAGGGAAGAGAAAGGAATAGTGGAGGGAGGGAGGGAGGAGGGAGGGGGAAGGAGGGGGGAGGGGTAGGAGGGGGAGGGTTAGGAGGGGGGAGGGTTAGGAGGGGGGAGGGTTAGGAGGGGGGAGGGTTAGGAGGGGGGAGGGGTAGGAGGGGGGAGGGGGGAGGGGTAGGAGGGGGGAGGGTAGGAGGGGGGAGGGTAGGAGGGGGGAGGGGTAGGAGGAGGGAGGGGAAAGGAAGAGGGAGGGGAAGGAGGGTATGTATGTATGTGGAAGGATAAAGGGATGTAGGAGGGGGGATAAGGGAGAGAGGGGAAGAGAATGGGAGGAGAAGAGAGTATTAGGAGGGAAATAAGAAAGTAAGATTGGAAGGCAGAGCTGCTCATCAAATGGCCTCAGAAAGTCACACCGCACGACTTCTCGATCCGCACACGTAATGTGCTCTTGCGCCTTATAAATATATTCGTTTGTTCTGACGAATCTGAAACTCAAATTCGACAGCCGGTGCTTACAGTTCCTCTTTCCTCTCACTCCTTCTTTCTCACTTCTCTCCCGTCCTTTGAATCGTTTCTCGGGTTAATTATCTGTCGACCGATTTTATTCGTTTTGTTTTCATATATGTTATTTTGTGGGTGATTACACTCGAACTCGTTGCCTTTACATTCAAAAGGGATCGTAATTAACCGTGGCCGTGCGTGCGCTCTCCTGCATGTGACTCCTCCCTTCTCTCTCTCTCTCCTATTCTTCCCGGCTGGCCGACCAAGCGTACTGCCGTCTGTTCGGAACGCCTTCCGCTCACCTGCAGCACTCACCCACCCCACCCCATCATTTCCGCTCATCCCCCCTCCCCCTAACACCCCCCCGCCCATCCTCCTTCTAACGCTCCCCCTAACACCCCCCCATCCTCCTTCTAACGCTCCCCTCATTCCTCCCACTCTGTTATCCTCCCTCTGGTCCGCCTCCCCTCTGCGTCATCACCATGCCCGCACCTTTCGTGCCGACTCGTGGAATCGGGGCCACCAGGTGGCGTTGTTTTAAAGGTTAAAGGGATAGAAGTGCTCATGCGCGCGGTGACCTTTTGTCGCACACTATTGCCCATAGATGGAGTCGCCGTCGGTTTGCGTTTTTAGTTAGGGTTCTTTCCTGAGTCGTGCCTAATCTCCTCGAGAGACTCGGCTTTACCTGCGAATGCCACCTCTTTTTCACCTCTCTCTCTAGATCTCCTGAGGTGCCCCATAAGATGCGCCCCCATCCAGAAAGGGGCGCATGAAATTCACCCCTCCCCTCCCCCTGTCTCTTCCTTCCCCTCTCTTCTCCAACCCCTTCCTTCAAAATACCTTCTATTCCCCCAGTTGGATAACATGGGCGGGGGATCTCGAATTTTTATCTTCCAAACTATAATCGTAAATATATATATGCTCTAGCGGACTTTTTTTGTTGCAAATGTTATCCTCTACCCGACTAAATTTATTAATCGACACCTTACAGATCATATAAGGGCAAGGGAAGGTAAAATATGGATTTATTAATGTTGGATTGATGGAAATGGCTTCTCTTGACTGTGGCGCCGCAAATGGCAACGGCCACAGACCGAACTACGTCGTACTATCAACCCTTAAAAATGGTTCCGACTCTTGAAGAATTTATGCGAATGTTTGAAGACGAAGACCATACAATTTCTAATTGACAGTAAAATCATTGACTGAAACCGTTGGGCTGGTGTTTCATTTTTACTCTGGAGACTTAATAAAACTTGTTTAAATTAAAGTTTTTTATATGTACTTGTTTCCTCTTGCAGACCGTTTGTGTTCCATGACCCCTTTTTCTAATTTCTCTATCCACCGTTGTCATCGTCTGCCGTTCACTTTTGGAGTTTGACCCTTTTCTGTCCTTCGCGCTCATGTTAGTATCATTGCATTTAGGAACCGTATATTCTCCCGCGACACCAACTCACTGCGGTTCCACACCACAGGTGGGTGGACCCTCTCCCCCGGTTCCTTTTATTTCGTCCGCCGATGCGATGTCACGTGGTCCCGTCCATTAAACGCTTTCCTTCCATTAGCTTAGAGCCTTTGCGTTAGGACATT
>JAXCHB010000002.1:32500-42500 GCA_036926305.1 Uropetala carovei
TAATAATAAATACTAAGTATATTAACAAATACAAGAGTAAATAAAATATACACTAGCATAAGAATTTCATTGTGTAAAATGAATTATGTTCACCGATTATATTAGAATGGGCTTATGCAGAAATGTGGCAATGATTATCCTCTATGTTATTAGACAAGGTGAGGTGACGTTTTTTGCCAGGAGTTCGTTCTCTAAGCTTCCGGTAGAGGGCATGCATGTAGAGTACAGGTAGTTCCACCTAACGTAGCGATTGAAAATTACTAGAAGCTACTCTAGGCCTCGGGGATTGGAGGGAATATGTAGTGTGGACGGGATCAAATTCCATTAGAAAAGATGGGCATTTAAGGCGCACGTGCATCCTAGAAGGGAAGCACCGTGCACGCTGAGTAGAGAGACCAAAGAAGAAATACGCCCCTAGTAATACACGAATTCCATATAGTGCGTACAATAAATATTTAACAGTATAACGATTTGAACACTGATACTAGTACATTTGAAGATACAGTAATGCCAATGGACCGATTTAAAAATAAAAACTTGTTGTAAATACTTGTATTAATGTAGTTTCCATACAACTGCTATTAAGTATATAACGTTTTGAATTAAATGTAAAACGTTCGCATAAATTATTCAAAGGTCAGATTAATTTTTAAGGGTTGATAGTAGGACGTAGTTCGGTATGTGGTCGTTGCCATTTGTGGCGCCACGGTCAAGAGACGCCATTTCCAGTAATCTAACAATAAGAAATCCATATTTTACTCTTCCTTGCCCTTATATGATCTGTAAGGTGTCGATTAATACATTTAGTCTGATAGAGGACAGCATTTACTACAAAAAAGCCCGCGAGAGAACATATGATTACGACTTATAGTTTAGGAGATAAAATTCGAGAATGTCCCGCTCATGTTATCCCTGGAATGGAGCTCGGGTCGTTATTTTGCACGGTGATTACACATAAGAGTCTTTATTTTGATCGCAGGGATTTCTGAAACCCTTCGATGTCTTGGGAAATTCGTTCCACAGCCTACAGGAACTGACGTGGAAGGTATGTGTCGGGATTTGGAGTTTCATGTGGTTTTGTGTACATTTATTGTAGAGTGGAGAGAGAGAGAGAGAGAGAATTGTGAAAAAAGATAGGAAGGAATTTGGATACGAAAGAGTAAATGGAGAATGTGAAGTTTTCGGCGGGAATCGAGCTGGAGCCATGACATTATCCTGCAATAAGGAGAGATGTGGTCTGATTTTTTAAGGTTAAATATGAATGTGACGCAGGTTTAATGTTTATTGGAGTTTGAGGGAGAGGTCTATAGAGATGTCTGAGTGTACTACGCCCTAGTAACCTATAAAGGGGAGAAGCCGTAGAGAGGTTTTTGTTTGAGATTTTGCGAAAGGAGATTTTTAAGTCTCTTTGATGGTTGAAGAGTAGAGTTCACTTTTTTTTTACAAATACTACCCATAATGTGCTCGGATCACTTGAAAGAATCATTGATTATTAAGGCGAGGTTTTTCACAGGGGTACAGTGAGAGTCATTTTTGGCAGGCAATTACTCTATATTAATCTTAAGATGAAGCTGCGTGCTTTTTTAAAACTGGTGTGGAAGTGTTGAATTCGGAATGCGTGAGAACCTGAAACTTGAGTCATGAACGTGAATGCATCGGAGAAATTCTGAAAAGGTATGAATTATTATTTTATTTTTCAATAAATTTTCCTTAACAAACTGTTTCGCCATTTGTAAAATAGCCTTTTTAAATTGGTTAAAATTAAGAAACCAACTTGGGACAGTTTTACAGCCGAAAGGACGAATTGTGTTTTTATCGAATAGAAAATCCGAATCCATCTCGGATAAGCTTAAAAATTGCTTTTTTTTAACAGGAAAAACTCGGATTTTTCAGATTTCAACAATGCAACGTTCTGTCACCATGATGACGAATCCGATGCTTTTAAACAATGTAAGGTTTTATCTGTGTACATTTTTAAATCAATACCTCACGTTTTAGAAATGTGTTCATATTGGTGTTCACAGAGAGAATCTTTTTCACAAGCTATGTAAACAAAAGATCATTTTCCCAAGATAGACTTATTAAGTCTCTGCCGTGCATTTTCCTTCATAACTTTCATTTTTTCTATAATTATTGACTTTCTTTTCTTGCAAGCGAGACCCTTAGGTTTTTCAGAAATAGGAATTCTGCCTTATGGAACCACCGCGTTTGACGAGGCTCTCTTCTCTCCTCGCCTCTTATTTTTCAAACTAATTTTTCTTCAGTTTCGTTGCGGGAATAAATAGCATTCATTGTCCGTAGAGGATTCGATTCATATTCGTCTGGGGGACCTGAAATCAGGAGCCCTTTTACTGATACGCGAAGCAAACATTCTGTTTTATTTTGATTGTTTTTTTGCGTCGTTTTATCTATCTTCGTCTCCTAATACCTGAAGGTGTTCCCGTATATTGTAATCAGTTCGGGAAACCATTTCATTTGATTTGATTCGATTTGATTCAATTAAACGGCCGATTCAGTAATCCGGAGGTTGTGTATAATAGGTACGGTAAATAAGAAAATGTTAAAAACGTTCGTATCTATTTCATAGATTATAATTTAATGGTTATGTTAATTTTTAAGAGAGATACAATATAAGAAAGTTTGTAACAAATAGAACTTAAAACACGAATTTCACTTTTCGTGTTATTTTTGAAATAGTTATCCAAAGTCGTTTGAATGACGAGTCATCTTCCATATTTCACGTATTAGCGTCCCGTCCCACTCTCAATTCTAGGCTTTTTATTTTCTAAGGACAGCCAAAGCACGCCTGACTTATTAGTAGGCGCCGGTAAACAGTATATTTGTTTCCTCTACGTCTTCATCAGCACTTCAATTTTAATCTAGAATGTCAACTATAACATGTTTTGTCAATAGGAGCTAAAACAATGTTGTCATCTATCGAATTCCATCCACTCAACTCTACCTCAACTTCCTCTCCTCTTTGATTTTCTTTTCTATGTGAAGAAAATACGCTTTTCTGAGGCGGTTAGCGACTTCCGGCATAATACCCTACATCCGTTCGTTGCTAATTGATTTTATAAACCGAAATAAGTGATTGCAATAAGGAGAGAGAGATTTTTGAAAAGATTAGATTCCAAATAGTTTTGGTTTTCTGGTTTTGATCCAATATAGCAGCGGATTCAATTAACCATTGATTCTATATAATAAGCGGAACCTACCGTATCTATTACATACCGATTAAAAATATAGAAGAGAAATTTTTAATCAGAAAAGTTTGCGAGAGCACATAATTAGGACAATTTTGAGGATGAAAATTCGAAAAGTAAACAAAGGATCGACTGTTTCGTTTGATTTCCAATATCATATAACAGAATGAAGCGAAGCGCAGCGAAAGAATTAAATACTATTTAGGAATTGTGTAGAATATTAAAAATAAGGCAGTGCACCGACGGCCCCTCATATTGAGGGCCCCAAAGTTAAACATGAATGGCGAGACTGCCTGTTGATTCTTCATCAGAAGCTCGCCTTTGTGTTCATAACCATCGGAATAAATCGATAACGTAAATTAATATTTTGAAAATGAAAATTTGAATTTTTATAACAGATAGGAACAAACTGTCCCACTGGCAAAATTGCACCGAGTACTTCTAAGTCTTATAAGTGCCTCTGATCTGCCTGCTTAGTATTTGGAAAAATGAAAAAATCCATATCTAGGCTAGACTTTATAGGCAATTATTTCCGTTTACAGAGTTTCATTTGTGTCAACAATATATCCTTTTTTCTAATGGTAATTTAAATCGAAGATGCATTTATTTTTCAAAAGAGTGATTTGCACTCAGTGGCGTAATTATCGAAGGTGAGAGGTGTGCAGTTCACACGGGCCCACCATACACTGGATTGCCCAACACCGAGAAACAGAATGTGTTGGATAAATAAGAGACGGACTTTCAGCAGAGCACGAAAGACGATAGAAGTCATCGAGCAAAAGGAAATCCTTTTGGAAGGCATTGTAACATTATATAACTCAACCATATTTTCCTCGGTTTCGTATCTGTAAAATCTCTATTAATAAATGTCAATGTTTATGTGTGTGTGTGTGTGTGTGTGTGTGTGCTTCCTGCATACCTCCAAGACCGTAAGATCTACAGACTTAAAACTTCGCATTAATACTAAGAGCATTTGGAGGATGTGCACTTCGGGCTTATTTTTAAAATTTTTGTCTTGGAAAAAGTGGGAGAGGTCAAAATAAATAAATAAATAAACGGTCATAAAACTAAAGAACTGAAACTTCGCATCGGGAATGTGTACGGCATATTTTTAATTTGCATTTTAAAATTATTTTGAATCTCCCCTCCCTCCTTCCCCATCTATAAATCCCCTTCATTCACCTCTCCCTTAAGACCTTCTGATGTTAGAGTGGCGTGGGCGAAGCAGTCATTGGAGCGCAGCGAGTGGAAATGAGTGTCTCATATAGATGAGTGGGCACTCGATCGACGCTTGCAGTTAAGTCACAGATAGTTTTCGGTGCGAAGAAATCTCTCCTCTCTTTTCGCAAGGAAATAATCAGGGAATCGATGGACGATTTAATTCCATTCGGACATTCCGTGTCTTAAAATTCCTAGATGAAATTCCAGTTCGCGTAAAGATATGAAACTTATATCCATTGACGCCCAAAAGCCATCGAAGCGTGCAAGGAACGGACATTTTCTTATTGTGTTTTTCTACTGTTAGTTGGAAGAATCGATATGTTATCATTTTTAAATTGTTGCATAAATCAGATTCGCATTTCAGACAGTAGTTATTTCCCGCGCTTCACCTATCGCCTGCCGCATTCTTTCTAGCTGAAGCCATTTGGACAATTTCATCAAAGAAAATTTTCTATTCTTTTATTGGTGTTTCGAATAGTTTGTCGAATAGTGCTGGCGGTAAGGGCTGCGGTATCAAAGTAAGAGTTTCGTATTGGCTTAGACAAATCTCTTCAGAGATATTGAAATTTTGTACTTGAAATCAAGGAGCTGCTAGCTTAGAGTATTGATGAATACGTGCTTCTTGAAGATGTAGTGTGGCTGTTAGATTTTGCTTTTATGACTAGCACCAGTATCCGATGAATTTCTTCCCCCATCAATACACTTAGGTTTTCCCCTTCCCCAGTCCCCGCCGTCCAATTACGGACAAGGAAGTAGTCGTTTCCCACCTTCCTCACTGTGTATAAGATGTAGAGTTAACTGTTCTTTGAGAACAGGAAGTTTATGAGAACAGTTATTTTATTGAAGAACAGTTCGAAAAGAACTGTTCCGTTCTTTCTGACCCATCTCTAGTGTTAAAATATTTAGCATTAGCATGCAAATTTATTTTGCTTTTTGTACAATTAATATAAAACATTTGGAATTAAAAAGTAGCCTACGGCCTTCCTATTTGTGAAGAAAGTATCTGTTGAAAGTTTGATTACTCTAGCTTTAACGGCGTGGAAATGTACGTATAGATGCACAAATAAACAAACAAACAAACTTTCATAAATATATAGGAGATGTCACTACTAACTTGAACGAGCTCCACTTGGAACTTCAAGGAAGAGATAAATTATCTTTCGAGTATTCAGTTCTGTGCATTGGCATATCCAGGATTTTCTCGATTTAGTATTGACGGTCCAGGGTATCTACTAAATTCTATTGTTCAAGAACACGAATGTGAAAAATGCTATTTCTATTTTAAACAATCTTTAAGTGTTTGCCCATCCTATTTCAGTGCACGGTTTAGGCTAATTATCGTCTAACTCAGTGGTTCCCAAATTTTTTGACACTAAGCCTTAATGACCAACCATGTTTATGATCGAAATAAATTTAACCCTTTGCATCATTATTCATGATCAACTAACTCGTAATTATTTTCCCATTTACCTGGTACATATTGTAAAGATTGTAAAATACGTTTTTTACTATTTCAGCGGAATTTGACATTAAAAATAGATTTTTATCTCATGCCCCCCCCCCCTCCCCCCCACTGGAACTCTCTCACGGCCCCCCCTCCCCCCGTAGATTGGTAACCACTGGTCCAAATTAACTGCACGGATTCAATTCAACGAGAATTTCTTTCATAGATTTGATTAACATATTGTGGAGTATAGAATATATTTAATTTTCGTTTTAAGATTTACTAAAATCAAACAACGAAATTTAGACAGGAGCTTCTACGCTAAAATAATCAAAATTTATTTTTCTCAAAGAGATAAATCGAATTAGTGACGAATTAGCATGAAAATTTTCAGACTCGCCCATGATTTTTCAGGTTTCTTAGCGACGAGAAATTGTAACTATGAGGACAACCGCATTGCGAGTCCAGAGCTTTAAGTTTATTTTATGTTTTCATTATACAATAACATAAGTTGTTGAGCAAATTAATACGTTATGAAAGCAACGTGATAATTTTAAATGCCAAAAAATGAATTCTACTACGCAGCATAGGACTAATGAGAAAATCCAAGTAAAGGTCAAATCCAACAGATTATAACTTGGACGAGTGCACATATAATACCAAGTTTGTATAGATTGCTGATGACATGCACTGCAAATAATCCACTTTTACATAATACTACGAAATTATTTTAATTAAATAATTTACATCAGGCTTGAGGTTTACTTTTAAAATTAGACATGTTTTTATGCCTGCCTTGAAGAAAAGATGCAAAAAAGTAGATCCCAAGTACCTAATGATCTATCACCGGTGGTGTACATATGATACGCCACGGAAGTAAAATGAAATGGTCGGGTTGGCGGCACTGCTCGGCGTCTCTCTCTCTCTCTCTCCTTCCACCCCCTCCTCCTCCTCCTCCTCCTCCTCCTCCTCCTCCTCCTCCTCTCTCTTCCTCGCCTTCATCACGCCCTCTCCACTTCCGCTCAGCTGGAGCGAAGAACATGGCAGCCCCAAAGCGCGGATAGAAGGAAAAGCAACCGCCGGGCGTAGGCGGTGCAACACCCTATGCGAAAGGGAGAATACATACCATTGTCCAACACAGGTTTACCCTGCGCGGATTCCATTATACGCGGTTAAATTAACGCGACGCATATTTACGCAACTGGCAGAAAGTTTAATTAAACGCGCTCACCAAGCACAGTTGTAACAAATAAAACAAAACCGGCGAAAATGCTTTCCGCAAGTAAATAGTATTAATGTACTACACCCTACACCCATCCCTCCGTATTCGCGACTTGGATTATTCGCGGTAGAACAAACAATAATGCATCATTACGAATTTTCTTTGAAAAGTATACCCGTGGCGAGCGACTTCTCAGCATCTGCAGTTATGATTAACATTTCTGCAGTTATGATTAACATTGTTATTATTATATTACTAGTGTAATGCCCGTTGAAATATCAACGGAAGAATTATAGATAGATTGATTATTAATATTTGCATTTAAAGTAATTATTAGCACACTTTTACATATGAAATATTTCGTCATATATTACATTTCTAGTGAATATTCTGTTGTCGTTTAGTAAATGCCTTTGGTTTTTATTTTCGGCTATAAAATTCTGATATTCTTCTCCCACCTTGTTCTCGTCAATGCTGCATATAAATGTCGGTGTGCAAAGACCGGGAAATAATTATATGTATACATATATAACGTAGGGAAAATAATTAAATTTCGTGCACTTAACATTATGATTGTTTTAAAATTGTACTCTGTACTTACGAAGAAAGAAAGCTTACTCGAATCCTCAATTATGTTCTCCGTCGTTATGTATTACATAGCTAAAATAAAACTCTTTAAAATATTTAAATTAAAAACTAACTAATTAATCAATCAGCAGAATAATTTCTTTGAATACTATCTGAACAAAAACAAATCAATTTTTTTCAACATTGTAAACTGTTCCCTTGACGATTGAATGGATTTTTATATTATATTAACAAAAAAATAAACTAATTGTTTATCGTAGAAACCGTTACAATAATTTTAAATTGATTTTTGCTTTGAAATATATGTACTTGAGTCAGTTCAGTACAACTTCCACTTTACATACTGTAAATTCCAAATTAACTCCTTTTATAATAGGCAATGCTAGCCTAAAATTAATTAATTCTGTAAAGTGAATAAATAAAGTTCTTTCTTTAAACTATAATAGCCACTGTTATTAGATTTAAATGGATTATAAGCCTTAGAACTTACTGTGTATTAAATAAGCACCAAAATTCATTTTATAAAAACAAATCAATTCATTAAAAGATCCACTGTTGTTTCTTCGAAAATTGCCTCTTAACAGTTTTAAATGTCCTTTTAATTTTAATTGAATTTTAATTTATATTCGTTTCCAAACTTCGGCCATTGTTACGAAATTAATTCGAGGAATAACAATATAAATTCGTAAGCACGTATGGTTTACAAAGAATTTAATTTAAGAATGCTTTTTATTTCCAATTTTTCTAAATGACGTTGATATTTAAAATTTTTTATATTTACGTTAATATACTTATTTTCCACAAAACACGCCAATCTCTCCCCCCTTCCTTCCTCTCTCTCGTATTGAAGCTAACAATGATAATGGTCGACATAGCAACATCACGTTAAAATGGCGAGATTTCCACAAAATATGCAAATTAAACGTTTAACATGGAATATTTCGGGCTGTGGGCGGAAAAAGACGAACGGAATAAGAAACTTTATAACTTTTTCTTCAAATTGGTTCAAATAATTAAAATAGGAGGTTTCGCATTAAAACTAAAAGGTTAATGAGCAATGAGTGAACATATTTACTGCAAAAGCGATTGTATATCTATATCTATAGTTCACCCTGCAAGCCACCGCAATGGTGTGTGGCAGGGGGTGCAATAGCACCAAGGTAAAGCGCATAATAATGTATAGTATCACTCTACGTCGGCTGATTTCTTTTCGTAACTTCTGTTCTGCTCAGCTATCGTTCTTGTATGAACCGAATGCGACGGTTTCAGATATAAGAAGCGTCTCTCTGCTCTTATAGTACGATTCCATCTATATAAATAAAATTTTAACCTCTGTCTGTACATTTGTTTTTTGTCGGGTTTCACTTTCTTTGTGTGTTTTGCATCACAAGAAGACGTTTGAACCTGTTTGCAGAATTGTTGAGAACATTGACAGTAAAATAGATCTATTTAATTCATTTATTTACGCATTAACCGACAAACATGCCCCTCTCAAAACTGTACGCATTTCGAAACCGTCTTCACCTTGGATCACTAATGATATTAAGCTCCTTATGCGGCGACGCGACGCTGCCTTTCGCCACTTTAAATCATTAAAAGACACCGCCTCTTTCTCACACTATAAAAAACTTCGAAATAAAACGAAACAAGTAATCAGAAATGCTAAAATCAAATATGCTTTCAAACTTACCAATGAACCTCAGTCGAAAATTTGGAAAAATCTAAACCATTTTGGAATCGGAAAAGCCAATGACTCTCACAGTTTGCCGCCTCACGTATCGTTAGATCTCCTCAACACTAATTTCACCACTCCACCTACCTCCATTGATGTTGACTTAAAAAATAAAATTTTACTCGAATTATCCCGTTCTGCTGAATCTGCTCCTCCTTTCACTCGAAGGTTTAAATTTTCTCCTTTCACTCAATTTGATGTGATGCGCTCTCTTCAGATGGTCAAGTCCCCTGCTGTTGGAGATGATGACATTCCAATATCAATTCTAATCAAGATACTCCCTCACATTCTTCCAATTATCACCCACATCTTTAATTGGTCTATCTCCTCCGGAAAATTTCCCAATGTCTGGAAGAGCGCCTTAGTTCGTCCCATCCCTAAGAAATCTGAATCTCCAGAAATTGTTGACTTCAGACCCATTAGCATCCTTCCGTCAATCTCAAAGGCCCTCGAAAGGCTCGTACACTAGCAAATCACTAAGTTCCTCAATGACAACAACTTATTTGATTCCTTTCAATCAGGTTTCCGTCCTTCTCATAGTACCTCCACCACCCTCCTTAAGATCACCGATGACATTCGCCTCTCAA
>JAXCHB010000002.1:1247500-1729099 GCA_036926305.1 Uropetala carovei
GAATGGCGGCGATAACGAAGGGGGGCGATATTCTACGGGCGGGCATTATTCGTCCCGTTTTTTCGACAAGTGCTTCGTTAAGTGCATAGGTGCGGGAAAATAGCTGCATGCTGAATTTCTCGATGGCTTTATATATGTATATATCACAGACAATTTTTGGCTTAAGAAGGAACTCTTAGTGGCCGCCCGTGTGCAATGTGCATGTTGCACCTATGCACGCACCGGGCCTAAGCATCACCCTCTAGCGTTGAATTCTGTAAACATATTCAAAATATAATTTACAGCAATAAGGACGACTGTATTCTTTTACGATACGAAATAATAATTTTGCCTTATAATGCTATTCATAATAATTTAAATATCTATATCCCAAATATGGAGAAAGTCATGTGTTGGCCACTTCAGATTTTTACTTTCTCCATATACGTAGTACAGTCGACTCCCGAGAGTCGACAGGGATGCGTTCCTGAAAACATGGTCGAATCTCGAATTGTTGAATGTCAGATGCCATTTTTCCATAGACTTCCATGTTATAATCGGGGAATTCATTCCCGCATCTAGGCTCGCACACGTTTGTTACAAATGATTTGCACAAGCCAGACCGGGCCATCTGCAGCACATCCCCACATACATCAATCTATACATACAACTATATATCGCAGCGAAATTAATATAAAAGTTATTAAAAAGCACAAAATAACTTGCAGCCTTACCAGTTAATTTAAGGTTATGCAAACCTGCCCTTCTCTTAAATCTGTCAAACCAGCCATCAAATTACGTGAATTTATCACATTCTAGAATTTTCTCCTGTTTCACATAAGTGCTAATAGTTGAACGACACACTTTTATTTGATTCACTTGCATTATCACTATTACATTTCCTTTTAGATATCATGTCAAGTGATAAGTTTATAAATAAATCAATAAAATAAATAAATTTAAATAAAAGTTTAACAGAAAAAATCTGATGTGGCCAACACATGACTTTCTCCATATTTGGGGTATAGATATTTAAATTATTATGAATAGCATTATAAGGCAAAATTATTATTTCGTATCGTAAAAGAATACAGTCGTCCTTATTGCCGTAAATTAGGTATATTTTGAATATGTTTACAGAATTCACCGCTACATGGTGGAAATTACGAATAAGTTAAATATCTCCGAAATGGATGGTTCTATGAAAATTTATTTCAAACAAAACTTGGAAGAAATATTATTCTCTACAACTTTGGTCCTAACGAAGATTACCAATAACGACGTTTTTAAAAAGATATTTGATGGGAACCGAAAAAACCGATTATTTATAAATAATTCCTAAACAATAACAGCTATGAAAAATTGTTTGAAATAAAAGATGTAGGAAATTATATTTTCTACATTTTTTGTAATGGTCAATGTATACGATAATGACGTATTATCGGAGAAATATCGCAAAAACCGAATCAGGTTTCGAATAAACCTCGACTTCTGGTTAACCTGTATTGTCCAAAAACTAATCAGTTCTTTGTGCTCATGCTAAAGTGTTATATATGAAATTTGGTATTAATATTACAAGTACTTTTTGAGTAGAGTGCCCACAATCACATACATCCATCCATCCTCACACACACACATCATTCTGAAAATAGTCTAAACGTGTTCTAGAGACCTCAAAACTTGTTCTAGAGACCTCAAAACGTGTATTTTCGTTGAAATCTCGTAGTCGATTTTTTTCGTGATCACATTACTTTCTCATACTATGTACAGAGAAAGTAAAAAGAAAACACAAAAGTTCTTTGAAAAAATCAGCTTAGAGAGAGAGAATGCAGAATTCTAACAAAGCTACTCCAAACCTTGGACTGAAATTATTAATATTAGTAAACATTATTATCAATATTTAGTGTTTTGTAGTAATTTAATGTTTTTCGGGTTAACTGTGTTTTTATATTAATGTTTAATTTTAATTTTTGCATCTGTGGTGTATCCTCATTGATATAATGTATTTACGACCCCATCCCGTCAAGGATTTCTGGATGGCATTCAACATCAAGAATGCAATAGTTAAATAGAGATCATTGTGCTGGCCTGGGCAGATGTCACACAAACATGCTTGAATGGTGTGTGGTGCAAGCTTCTCCCACACAAGGTGCATTATTTTAAGGGCTTCGAGGATCAGCCTTAACAACTGAAGGCAGTGTGTGAACCTAGCAAAGCAAGCAGGATTTGATGAGGTGGAGGAGGGTGATGTTGAGGAGCTGCTAGAGTCCCATTAGGAGGAACTTTCAATGGAGGAATTGCAATAACTGGCTAGTGAAGCAAGGGCAGTGTATAAAGATGAAGATTTTGAAGAAACAACACCCCATAAACTAACCAAAGCTGTTTTGTCTGCTGCTTTGCAGAAACTGAAAAAACCCTGCAAAAGTTGGAAGGGAATGATTACAATGCAGAATGCAATGACAAAGTCATCTGAGGAGTAAAGTCTTTGTTGACACTGTACACTGAATTCCTCAACAAAAAAAGAAAAGCAGCAAAACAGCAGAAGATTGATCATTACTTTTCTAAAGAATATCGACCCCAAACCACCAAAGAACCACTGCCATCAACTTCTAAAGCCACTTCAAGAGGCTATGTTTTTTCTACCATGAACACCTCCAAAATCATTCAAGTCCTTCTTAACACTCGTAGTGGTTGAATCACTCCAGTCTATGTGCAATTTTATTTTTATTTTTTCATGGTTTTATTCAATTAATGAATGTTATTATCACTGTTATTATAAAAGAATAAATAAAAACTAAAAATGATATAAGAATTTGTTAAGCAGATTTATTTGAAGATATTATAGTTATTCAAATAAAATAATAATAAAATGTTCCTGTAGTATGACAATCTTTGATTCTGAAAGCTGAAGAGAGGAGAGAAATTGTCTCTTTTACAGTCTCCCATAAAATCTCATCACGTACTTCCATGGTTACTCATATCTCTGACTGAAAACTCTTGGACTAGATTGACCATATACTCCAACTTTTCCAGGAACAGTCAAGAGTTTTTCAATTGAGGTACTAGTTTAGGTAAATCTTTTCATGTCTCACTATGGTCATTGGCAGATTTAGGCCTCCTGTGGCTCCTGGCACTAAACAGCTGCATGCCCTGCAATCTAAATGTATGTATAGTGAAAACTCTCCCAATGGCCTCTCTTCAATCATTTTTCTATGGGATCATAGGTTGCACTGATTTTTAAGCTGAGATATTTAATATTTCTGAGATATGATAACTTTTATTTGAGGCCCCTGGTTCATGCTAAGCGTGGCACTCCCTTAAATCTGCCAATGACTACAGTTAATAATGAATAGTGACATACCTTCCTCAGGGAATGATTTAATTTAATTTTTCAGCTAATGATGAAGGCCGTTTCAAAGAGGAATTATCACCAGTAACAGTGACTATAAAACGTAAAGAGGTAGTAGTTGATATTGATGAGCATCCAAAACCTGGTACTACTTTGGAAGGACTAGCCAAGTTACCTCCTGTGTTCAAGAAAGGAGGGGTTGTGACAGCTGGATCTGCATCTGTGAGTGATAATTCCTGATTTTTTTGGTATTCGTGAACATGTAAAAACAGATACTTATGATTCGGTGATATATGGCTAGTAACAGAAGAATCAACTCTTTTTATACTTTTTTGCTTTATACACCTTCCCATGCCTCATATATCGTCTCTTCAGCAGAAATATCAAAGAGTGCTGGAGATAGACCTATGTTACTCATCCCTGATTTTCGGACGAAACCACCGCTGCATGAACATAAAAATTAATGGGACACGTATTTTTTTCTAGTCTCCAATGCCCATTCGTTTGCAAGTTATTAACATTTAAAGATCACGAAAAACCTGCCAGGTATTTAAATACCTTCGGAAACAAGCCTGTTGACAAGTAGGCGGCGTTGCCATGTGGGTAAAGTCGCTGGCAGTTCACCTTGAACCTGAGGATCTGGGTTCCATCCCCACATGCAGCATATTTATTTTTCGTCACCTACAGACATTTTCTTAACTTAAATTTTTGCCTTTACGTTACATTAGTGTGCATCTCTCTCAGTAGATTTTTATTTCTATTTTTAAATAATATTTACGGGTGTTTCTACTCTTGCGATTCTCGCTCTATGTTATGCACATTGCAAAGTAACTTTCTTCCTAACATGTCGTGATTGCTTTTAAGAAGCTGATTTACATTGTACAGGAGAACCTCATAAACCCGGCATTCAAAAACCCGGCATTCTCAAAAACTTAGCACTTTTTTGAAAGTTATATTTAAAAAAAATTAGAAATTACTTTAAATGATATACGCTTATCTATTTTCATTGTTTCATTTACCTCATTAGAACTACATGTTTAGATTCATGGCAATAAGACTATTGTGAAGACTATTGTGAAGAGGCAAGAATAGAACTCCTGGTAGAGGAAGACGTGGAGTGCTAGGAAGACATTCCAGAACACTGGGAAGAAGACTTTTTTCGGGATATTGCAGATGATGGAAAAGAAGAAGATGCAGGGGACAAGAATGAGGAGGAAGAAACGATTGAGGAAGAAAAACAAAACATTGAGAAACTCTCACCTATAGACTCGTTAAAAGTGATTGCGCAACTTAGGACTATGTTTTGTGAAAATGAATGCAAGGACGAGCAAAATGTTATTGACTCTTTGGACTTATTAGAAAAATTGGTACAACATACATTGTACAAACTTTTTCATATATGGGTACTAATGCGTCGTTTAGTTATCTTTAGAAAATGAAAATCGTATGAGCCTGTTTTTAGGAAATCGAATTTTTGTTAAAGTTGCCCAAGAATAAACTAGCCTTATATTCATTCATTGAGAAAAATGAAATACGTAGAATTATTGTAACTATACAAAATTTGATCAAAAACGTTAGAGCCGTTTCTGAGAAAATCGAATTGTTGTTAAAGTTGCCTAGAATAAACGAGCCTTATATTCATTTTTTGAGAAATATGAACTATTTGGTATTATTGAAGACATAAACTCAAGTAACTGTACGAAATTTGATCAAAATCGTTACAGCCGTTTTTGAGAAAATCGGACTGTTGTTAAAAATGCGTAGAATAAACTACTCTTAATTATTGATCAATGTCAACCATTTCTATGTATACTCTGCTCAGGATGATAAAATGCCTAAGTACGAGATTTCATTCATTTTTGCTCTACCATCTAGGCTCCAGAGCCAGTAACAGACAGACGAGAAAGTATTGTTTTCGCAAAAAAATTCAACCTCGAGATTTTTATGGAAGTATACGTTTTAGGTGTTGCTGAATCCGAAAAAGTGGTTTTTGCAATGTCGTCTGTCTGTCTGTCCGTCTGTCTGTCACTGGCGCTGGAGCCTAGACGGTAGAGCAAAAATGCATGAAATCTCGTACTTAGGCATTTTATCATACTAAGGAGAGTATACATAGAAATGGTTGACATTAATCAATAATTAATAGTAGTTTATTCTACACATTTTTAACAACAATCTGATTTTCTCAAAAACGGCTATAACGATTTTGATCAAATTTCGTACAGTTACTTGAGTTTACGTCTTCAATAATACTGTATAGTTCATATTTCTCAAAAAATGAATATAAGGCTAGTTTATTCTAGGCAACTTTAACAACAATTCGATTCTCTCAAAAACGGCTATAATGTTTTTGATCAAATTTCATAAAGTTATTTAAGCATACATCTACCATAATACTACGCATTTCATTTTTCTCAATGAATTAATATAAGGCTAGTTTATTCTTGGGCAACTTTAACAGAAATTGGATTTCCTAAAAACAGGCTGATACGATTTTCATTTTCTAAAGGTAACTAAACGACGCATTAGTACTCATATATGAGAAAGTTTGTACTATGTATGTTGTACCGTTTTTTTGGATTCAGCGACACCTAAAACGTATATTTCTGTAAAAATCTCGAGGTCGAATTTTTTCGCGATAGCAATACTTTCTCGATACTTCGTATGAGAAAGTAAAAATGCCACTGTTACAAAAAAATGAAAACTCGGACCGAGGACTGACCCATAGCACATGAAAGGCAGGCCTCAAATGTGACCGCTGTGAAGGTTCGAGAGTTATACCTGCAGAAATGGGGGGGACGAGAGTTTGAAACCCGAAGCGGAACAGCATAGTTGCCTGTCATCTATTGATATCGCTCGGATCTCGGCAAAGTCCGAGCATCATCTATTAATGGTGCTCGGCTTCATTGTGTTAAGATAGTGTAAAACTTCGGACGTTGTTGCATGTAGAGTTCTTCACAATCTTCCTTATTCTGCACATCTTCTGAATTGGGAACAATTTCATTGCTTTTTGATCCTACCACAGTTTTCAAATCAATTTCATCAATCTCTGTGAAGTACAGTAAAACCCCGTTATTTCGATCCTGGATAATTCAAAGTATGGTGTAATTCGAAGCTAAGATCATTCCCCGGCCAACACCATAGGATTTTGCATACTTTTTGGTACGGATTATTCGACAATGAAATTCGAAGTCATGATCTGGTCCAGTGACTCACGAACAGTTCGTTTAATTCGAAACCTTGGTATGTGTAAGCGGAAGGTTCGCGAGCGCCATCACATCACGTTTTTGTTCCTCATTTCTCGCACACGAAATACATATAGCGCCCCAAACAGGTGACTTCTTTTTATTTATTTAATAGTAGGATGACCAGATGTCCCATTTTCGCTGGGACAGTCCTATTTTGTTATCAAAAGAGCCATTCTATACTGTTTTGAATCCCATCGCAATTGAATTTTAAATTATCTGATAGTATAGCTGATTTTCCTAGCAGAAATGTAAGATTCTCGGAAACATAGAGGTTATAAAACGAACAACAAATGTTAATTACAGTTGCAATTGTCAAGTTAGGAAACCTCAGGGTCATTGATACATTTGAGTTGGCAAACCTGGTCTCCACATATAATGTCCTGCCTGGATATAACTTAACTTATTCCCTTCGAGTTTCGACGACGACACGTGGGATTCTTTTGGTTGTGAGCTTTGTCCTAGTCTGGCATGCTCCAGACTAAGAAAAGTTCATATTTGCCTTTTTCGCTATAGATCGTGATAGTGACAGATCCACCATTAAAAAATCATGCAAAAATTTTGTCCCGTTTTTTCTTACAACGATGGGTAATGTCCCGTTTTCACCTCGTTGGAATATGGTCACCCTATTTAATAGTCACCGTGAAATAAAAGTCGTAGATGATTCAAATAAATGAATCAGCTTATCCTTGCATCACTGTGAATGATCACATTCTCAATCGGATAGCGAAATATGAGAACCAAGCTGAAATGAACAGAAGTTGCAAGAAACCCTATTATCTCAATCCTCATGCTCTCCCAAACCTGGGCAAGGTTTTTCTCATGAGAAAGTGATATGCTCCTGAAAAGACTATGTAATATTGATTTCTGTTACTGAAGCAATCTTTAAATAACGTTGTACAAAGTAATACCGAAGGCCATCTCTAAAAAGATCATGCCTTTGTTTTACCCGAGAATAAGTGATAGCCAAAGACAAATCTTAGTGGTCTAGTGGTTTTACCCAGTGATGAGCTGGTTAATATATTAAGAACCAGCTCACTAAAAAAAAGTCGTAAGGAAATCTGGATAAGGGTGGCAGGATGCCTACATGCCAGGGGTACCAGAGTGCTCTAATTTAGTAATAGCATTCTGCTACCTTAAGAAGTGTTCAGTATGCAATATATTCCATTTCATACACTGTCGGTAATTGACTTTCAGATAGGGTAAAATGTACTTGAAATGGCAAAATTAATAAATTTTCATATTTTCTAAGCATTTAACAACTGACTCGTGCGAGTCAGCGGCAGCCTGCTTCAGCTCATCAAGAAGAGCACAATGTAATATACGAGTAATATATGTGTGATAATCTTTTGGCGTGCGGTTGAACGTCTTTCTTCATGGCATAAAAGAGTAATTTGAAATGTACTGGGAAATTCGAGATATTCACTGGAGCCTTTTTTCACACATGGTGGTCTTTATGTGCTTACTTCAGCTCTGTTCGAATTCATAATGTATACTAACTTGTAAGGCCAATTCATTTTTAGAACGGATAGATAAGTTCGTTATTGCGGTTTTGCTGCCCAAGTAATCGTAAAAAATTTCCATTTTTATGAAAGTTCATTTATTTTGAA
The DNA here is from genome assembly GCA_036926305.1 of Uropetala carovei. Taxonomy (NCBI): domain Eukaryota; kingdom Metazoa; phylum Arthropoda; class Insecta; order Odonata; family Petaluridae; genus Uropetala; species Uropetala carovei. The sequence continues at coordinate 1,255,681 of JAXCHB010000002.1, forward strand.
CGTGGATACTTTGAAGTCATAATTTTTTGGTCCCTTGAACTTCGAAATAACGAGGTTTTACTGTATTTACAAAATGTTTTGCCCTTAATGTTGGTACCCTCAACTTAATACAGCTCATCAATCAACTTTTGAATGTCACAATAATCACAATTGCCACCTGCATCACCACGTTCATTAACATCATTGAAAACAAATCACAGTTTCTAAAACAATTTATGATACAGACTTCTTGTAAACACTAACGAACAACTGAGAAATGTAATTGCACCTAAAATATTGATTTGAACTGTCAAGTCTGGTCCTCTCTTACGTATTTTAAAGAGACCAATTTTACTCTCCGTCTTTCGCAGGTTCAAAATGTACTTAACAATACAAAAATTACAAGAAAAAATCCTTTCTGTCTGCATCTCGCAGGTTCTGTCTTACAGAGAGACATTCAGATGAAAAACGGTATCAACTAGTACAATTTTATTTTGGATTTCTGGCTTTGGCAGGTTTCTGCCAAATACGTTCCGTTTTTTACAGGTTTTACTGTATATGGCAATAAAAAAATTTGGGGAATGCTTAATTCATTAAATGCTGTTTTTCATCTGGCAATGCCGAGTACTCCAGCTATTGGAATAATCAGTCTTAGCACAATCAATGTATTCATTTCTATAGTTCAACATTACCACCGTCTTTCATGTTGCAGTGTTCAATCTGATTTCCCAACATTCACTCAACACATTTTACTTAGGTTCTTATTACAAAAATCTAGTAATTCCATTAAAAAATAATGAATATGCCGAAAAAATAAGCTAAAATTGCACACTTAGTAGCAAAATACTCTAGTAAATAGTGGTTGTAGTTTTAGGCCTAATTCATTTTTATGAATTATATTTTTTGAATTATTCACTAATCATATTTGTGTAAACTTTTCCATCTATTACCATATTTAAATATGTGTGCGCTTTATTTGTGTTTATGATGATTAATCACTATGTAACTATTTGCTTCATGTAAAGGGAGTCTGTGATGGTGCTGGAGCTGTAATTTTAGCCAGTGAAGAAGCAACGAAGGACTTTGATTTGAAGCCCCTAGCTCGTCTTGTTGGCTATTGTATAGTTGGTGTGGAGCCAAGCATCATGGGTATTGGACCAGTGCCAGCCATCCAGAATGTTCTCAAGATTTCCGGAAAGAGTCTTAAAGATATTGATTTAATTGAGGTAGACCTTATTTTAAGTTATGTTAAAACTTAGAAAATTAAAAATTTTCTTTTAAAAAATATTTATGAATTTATCTGTTAATCAAATCCATGGGTTCAAAGTCATACATTACTATGTGGGATCTGCTTGGTAGTGTTGTGCAAATAAATTGAGGAGTTTTGAATAAAACCACAACACAATGAATTTTTTATAATACATACAAAGTCCTAAATCCAGCAATTTTGGGACTTTTAAGTTTCCAGTTTCTGGGAAGTTTCCAGTTGTTGGGTCATATGTATATAGTGTAACCATGAGTTATCAAAACAGGTTAGGAAAGTGTACAGTGTATCACAAATAGATGTGTTTCATGCGATGGAGTATTTGAAACTAAACGATATACTATGTACGAATTTGCACCATAAATCAGTGAAACACGACGGTCCAATAATGTCTTTTGTTCTACCTGAAGTTTGTGCATTAATAAAGGAAATTATGTAATTTTAGTGCTATGACTACAGTGAAACCTCGATTTTGCACTCTTGGATTTTACGTTTTTCCCAATTTTATGCACTTTTTGTCTCGTAAGAACAATGTAAATTTTTAACCGATTTTTAAGTTTCCTCAAATTGACATTTTCTCTGAATTTGTGCATTATTTTTCAAGTACTGACAATGGAAATTCACCTGATTTTATGTTTGTAATTTTCTATTTTGGAAAATGCAAAGAATCATGGGCGGTGTTTTACTTGTATTCAAGGTTAATATAGGCTATATTCAATAGTTTTAGTTGTAACTTTGTCAAACTCAGTCATGTTTAAATAAATGAACTAAACTTTGTAACTTTTGATGTATGTATTTTAAAAGCACGACTGATTTTGTCTCATTAGAGACGCCATGACCTTATGATGACTGATGGTCTCTCTAACGGAATGAAATTGGCTGTGCTTTTAAAATACATACATCAAGAGTTACAAATTTTATTTTATTTATTTAAATATTTTAAAATAGGCATATCTTTGCATATGAAAGTTTTGCAGCCTCATGTGGCAATTCATTTATCAGCCAATCAAAGACACGAATGTGCTCACCATTACACTTTTTAGCTGCAGTAGGAAGTTGATATCAACATGACACTTGGCATTGTTTTTAAACTTGGCAATTACTTAATTTTTTGGCCTGAAATATAGATAATAAAGCAAAATGGTACAATTCACGATAAGTGATAAAATTTGTATTTTAGCTCAAGTTGATGCACATGTTGGAACATGTATCGAACTGACTCTATTTGACTGGTTAAAGAAATAAAATGTTATGTAGGTTCATGGGTGTGCTCGTCGAGCCGGTTGTAGAGCTAATCATGCCACATTATCTGGAGGTTAGCACACATCACGGTCTGATGATACTAATGGAACACCAAAAGTTTAAGGGATCTTTCTAGATTGTGTTATGCAGCAATTTATTATCTGAAGGACACCAAACAATTGTACATGGAATGTGCTTATTCGAAGCCACCACCCTTGATATATTAGTCATGATATTCAAGCATTTAAAATAAAAATTTAATTTTTATTTACAAAAGTAGATTGTTTTTTATTGAAATCCATTATAATTCCAGCAAAGATCAGATAAAGCCATCTCAGGGCCACAAAAAAAGGTCACGAATTCGATGCTGGGTGGAATGCCTAACTGCCATGGGTAGTGCCCCGGTTGTTGTATATTTGGCAGCACACCCCTGTGTAGGTTAGTTTATTTGCATTTACATTGTTATTGCATTCATACGTGTATATTTTAGATGGCTTGCCAAAGTTATGATATAAAGCAACCCACATTTTTCTTTATGTAACATCATTTTCATTTCCCCGATTTAACACTTTCCTCAATTTTACATTTATTTATGTGGTCCCGTCAATAGTGTAAAATCGAGGTTTCACTGTAGATACTGTAAAATGATATATCAGAAATGATGCCAGGGAAATGGTAAATTTATATATACTGATTTATTTCCTTATCAGCTGTAATCAATCTAACTGCCAAAAATTATTTAAAACAAACCTCACTTGAATTAAGTAGTTGTAATATTTATGTTTACATTCTTTTCTTCATTATAGATAATTAATACAAATGATAATACAATTTGCTGAATGCTTATATAATGATATTAAACATATTCTCATAATTACAGCACATCTTATTTGCTTCTGCAATGAACGTTAGAGCTCAAAGCATAACTGACATACTCGTTTGCTAAGGCAATGGCAAAAATAAGGCTCAACACGAATTGCAGTGTTTAAAGATTTACATAATATTACCAATTTACCAAAATGCAGTTACACATCTTAAAATCCAAGGAATTTGGCTGAACTTTGTGGTAATTGATACTCATATTAATGAAGAAAATAATAAGTGTTAAATTCCCAATTTTTTTATTTCACGACCGGTTTCACTATGATGATGATGCTAGTTATTTAGCGAAACCAGTCATGAAATAAAAAAGTTGTGGAATTTAACAGTTATTATTTTCTTTGTTAATACAGTTAAACAGATTGACACAGTATTTAGTCACATGCTCCAAACCAAATAAAGTACAGAGCATAACATGTACAAATATAACATGTTCTTGAAGCTGCTTATAATTACAACACAAGAGAGAGAGAAGTCCAATAACACTCAGATTCACCAAACTACTACCTCCATTGCTGTTTGCCATAGGAAAGAGAGGAGCTGATCACGTGGCAAAGAGTGGGAAAGATGTCCTTTGCCGGAGGGGAGGGGGGTGATGTCACGAGCGGAGGATATGAATTTTGCTCGGTGAATAGGCCTATGGTTATGTAATTGACAGGTTACATAAGGGAGGGGGGTATTTTGCCTATAAAACAAAGGTGTCCTAGGCGAACCCTGTGAGCATCGAATGCTGGTTCCATTGACAGTTGAAAAATGTCAACTGATGACAGAATGCACGACGTCAACGTGTGATTCGTTAAAGTCTAGGAGTCAAAGTGCGCAGAGGAGAAGGTATCTTGAAAAATCGCCACACTTCATATACAGGCAGTCCCCGTTTTTCATCGGTCCGCTTTTCGTCATTTCACTCATACGTCAGGTGCAATATGACACCACTGATTCATTCTTCCATCCTTGTTATTCGCTTATTCGTCGCATTAATGTTTTTCGTCATTCTGATTCTTTTGTTACAATTCAAATGAAAATGCCTAAATGAAAACATCGTTTCATTCTTCCATCCCTGGGATCTGTTTACTATGTATGCCCAAATTACTCAATTGTTTGAGATTTCGTCATTCCGATTTATCTATCGGACAAATTTGTGGTGACACCATCTAGCATCTAGCGGCCAAATTATGAACTTTTTAGTGAAAATTTCGTGTTTCGCCTATCTCTGGAATTTTATCCTGTCAGTTTTTAAAATCCTAACTTAAAAAAAATGGGACATGCATCGAGCAGTGTGATAGCGATGATGCAATGTACGTAGATCAAACTGAATAGTCCTACAAGTGGAGGGAAAAGATGTGATGACGATGTCATAAAAAATGTGTAATTTGCTTTTTACGTTTGTTTATGATGCATTGCATCAATATGCGTATTTTCAAAATATTCAAAGTTTTAAGTGGAAAATTACAATTATAATTTCATGGTATATTTTTAAATGGAAATATTTCACATCAATACCCCAGGAACATTGAACTTTATCCCTCAATTTAATGTTGTGTCTATGGAAAAGAGTGATCCGCTTTTCGTTGCAGTTTTCAGGTACGTAACCTGACGTATAAGCGGGGACTGCCAGTACTGTGAAGATTATTTACATTGACAAAAATGATGTATCCATGCATTAATTTTTCAAAGTGAATTATGGCTTTGTTGCTTGATTTTCCTGAAACATGTAAAAGATGAGAACCTAACCCCAGATCAGATATTTAATGCCGACGAGGGGACATTATTTTGGAATTCTATTGCACTTGTTATTGAAGAAGAAGAGTCACCCACTGTACATAAGGACCATGTGACTGTACTTTCAACTCCTGGATGTTAGTTTGTGGTAGAAGCATGCATCCAAGAGTTTTTAAAGCTGTACAATGATATATTGTGCCAACAAGCAAGGTTGGATTACATCTAAGATTACTCTTAACTGGTTTGAAAACCACTTTGTGCCCAGCACTCAAGCCCATTGTAATTCTGTTGAGTTAGGTTCAAAGTGTAAAATTGTCCTTAGGGCTATATCCTCCATACATGCAGTATGTGCAGTTAGTTGATAATGTGCAAACTGAAAACGTATTGCTTCAGTTTATTTAACAAACAGTGCATTACACCTCACAGTGAAACAGTTCTTGTATAAAGGATTGCCATTTGAATATCTAATGTAAAATAAGTAAGTTTATTAAATTTAGTTAAACGTTTTATGTTGGCAAAGATAGGTGGTTTTATCCCGTTACATTGCATTGAGTCAGTGATTGGTACTTTTGATCATATTTCAATTTTCATTTAGTTGTTGATCTGTTGCATTTACAATGAGTTATGCAACGAGGAAAAACAATGATGTGAATTTACATTTGACTGAAATTGTTTGACACAGTTGTTTTACAGTGCTTGTGTTCGTTATGTTAATGCATGACAAAGTTACCAAGTAATGTGAAACAGTGCTTAGTTCTTTTATTAGGTTTTATTATAGAATAACTAAACTCAAAGTAGGAAGATTTTATACAAAGACTGACATTTGATAAAAATGTTTTCCAAAAAATATTTCAAAGGTGCTGCAAAGCGTAAATCAAATAAACAGAGAGAGGTCTGCAAAACACTTCAAATCGATGGATTTTTAGCGTGTTTTTTTAAAAACTAGCACTTATAGTTTCACTTGGCATCTATCTGTGTGAATTGCTTAAATTGAAATTATGACAAAACCATAAAGAATTGAGAGCTGAAACTTGTAGGGTATATTACAGTACTGCTGCCATTTGTTTTTATTTAAATTTGAGTTTTGTAAAATATACAAGTTCGGATATTTTGTATTTTTTTATATCTACAAAAGTATAAATGATGGAAAGCTGAAAAATTGAATGTGAATTTCCACAATATTGCCACATTCTTGAAAACTTTGAGTAAAATCTAGCAAGAAAGTCATAATGTATTTTGAAATTAGAAATTTTCTTTCATGGTTTTAGTAATTGTTGCCACCAACAAAAACAATCTTCGGCGCTTAGGGAATAAATGGCTCACAGTACCGAGTTCAACACTTAGCTGCTACTTATGTGTGCCATTGTGTCTCTCAAGAACTTCTAATTTTGGACAGTATGTGACACTGTGTGCATTAGTTGCTCTTATGTGTGGTGTATCTTACGTCGTCATTCCCGGAGTACTCAAACACTACAGCAGCATGAGTATCCTACTGACAAAGTTGACAGTTCAGAGCTCATTACTTACCATGATAAGAATTTGATGGTGTTGCATGAGCCATGTCATTTGTAGGACCTCTTTCCAGCTATTAATGGACAAAATAGAAGATGTTTTCCCGAATCTTACTGCAGTAATATAAATAAAACTGGTTTAAATTTGAGGCCTATATTACCCATACATATACAATAAAGTACAATATTCTAGTATATTTTCTTTAAAATTATAGCATTCCTACTGAGATATTTTCTTGTCGAGCTAGCATAGAAAATGCTTAACTTGATATTTATTGTACAGAAATTTTATTTTAATATACAGTACACCTGTATAAAAAAATTAATTTTAAATACATTAACAAATCAGTATATCAGGTCAACAAACATATTACTTGATATCTTCACTTTTAGATCAATGAGGCATTTGCAGCGCAAACATTGGCATGCATAAAGGAGCTGAATTTGGAAGAGGAGAAGGTGAATGTGGATGGCGGGGCAATTGCTGTTGGCCACCCTCTTGCTGCTTCTGGGTCTCGTATCACTGCTCACTTGGTCCATGAATTAAGGTAATAATAATAATTTATTGCTAACACAAAAATACAAAAATTACATATTTGCGAAATAACACGGATTGTAAGAAAACTAATCATCATTAGTTCAGGAAAGATTTTTGATACAGATAATATTTATAAAAGACAACAGTAATGATAATAATAATAAATTTTTATATTTTTTAATACGAATCACAAATCAAGAGTAACAAAAACCAAAACAGACCAAAGATACACATAATATGTACAACAGCCAGGTCCTCCAAAGCCATTAGGCTTGTCTGGAGGTGCCTATTCCAGTAGTACAGGCTTTACTGTAACAATTGTAGGAATTTTTTATATGGTATACATATGTAAATAAATCCCTTTAATTACAATTATAAGTCAATATTCATCTTCAGCAACCATTTTATAACCTCTTTTTTTACCTTAGAGATTGTATTTAGATTTTTTAACACATTAGGCATTTTATTGAATATTGGTGGAACAACAATTTTGCTTTGATTTCTACCATTTAAATATACATATTTTGGAACATGATATAAAGTTACATTTCTTTTAGTCATTGAGTGTGTAGGTATGTGAGGTGTTTTGTACTTATCTGAAAAATAATTATCTATAATTATAATAAACAATCTTAATTTATCAAAAGGCAAGAAATCGGTAGTATTGGAGTTCACGATTAATGAAGTATATATTTCTTCATTACAATTAAATGGTGCACTCAAACAATGTAAAATTCTATTTTGATTACGGCAAATACTTTCTAAGTAGAATTTGGATGTAGTAGCCCATAATTATATACCATATCTTAGGATGCTCTCAACCAATGCAAAATACATTATTTATAATAATAATAATAATTTATTACAAACTTTTTTTGGCTGTCATACTTATCTAGAAAAATACACCAAGATATTTTGAACTCATTAGAATGGAAATGAAATCTTCCAATCCCAGTGATAACATGGTTATACAATTACCGTATCTGCCCGAATAGAGGCCGTCCCCAGATTTAAGCCGACCCCCCCAAATACAGTGGAACCCTCTTAAGATGTTTTTCAAGGGACCAAGTGATTTGAACATATTAAGCAGGAAAACATCTTAAAAGGGTAGAACCAAATTTACTTCTAATTGAAATTTTTGAAGGGAGGGGATAGAATTTAATGTTTTGATACTTTCCAAAAATCATACATAGGTGTTAACATTTATTAACTTTATTTTAAATCATTTTAAATAAACAAATAATGAAATATTTACTAAGTAGGGACCATATAGTAAATGCACTTACAAAGATTTTATTAAATTTCCAAACGAAAGTAGAAAAATAACTTCATTTTTTGAAAAAACTGTCCAGTGTACTCTGCTTAATATTTTTCTCAAATGCTTTTAAAGTAAAATTTTCTAAGTCTCTTAACTTTTGCATTATTGAGCTAGGTACATCAGGGATGCTAACAAGAAATCTCTTGTACTCTTCTAAATTTTGTATAGCTTCAGCACAAGTTGGCACTGATTTGTGTAGATCTTCATTTTCATCTTCTGCTGTTCCTGAATCATCTTCATGACAAAGTTCCTCAACACTTTTAACCCCACAAGGTACAAGATTGGCATCTGCATTGATGTAATCCTCAAATGTGGCATTGAAATCAAGCTTTTCCTGATGAACGTTCCATACGTCATCATCCACTCTTTCCTCCTCCACCTCTTCACTTTCTGAGCATGTATCTCCAAATCCTGCTTTCCGAAAGCAATTTCTTATAACCTCAGGAAGCACTGTCTACTGCTTCCAGCGAGGACAATTTGTTTTTGTTTATATTGCCGCTTAAATTGCGGAATAGCTTATACACAAGGCGCTTTCGAAATCTTTCCTTTAAGACTTTTATAATGCCTTGGTCCAAGGGCTGAAATACAGATGTGGAATTGGCTGGAAGAAATTCTAAATGCAAATTTTTCAGATGGTGAACATCCTTAGGATGACCGGCACATTGATCTACAAATAAAACAATTTTTCGGTTCCTTGATGCCATTTTTCTATCTAAACATGTCATAAATTCTTCAAAGATTTTACATGTCATCCATGCAGATTTATTATGCCGATAGGTGCATGGGAGGGACTCAACATTTTTGAAACATCTTGGATTTTTAGACTTTCCGATGACTGCTAGTGGCAGCTTTTCAGATCCATCCATATTGGTACACACTAGAAGTGTCACTCTTTCTTTGCTTCATTTTCTCTCATGGCAATTTTCTCTGTTAAAAGCAAACGTTTTCTCTGGGAGCAAATTAAAAAATAACCAAAATTCATCTGCATCAAATGTATCTTTCTCGTTGTACTTCTCCATTAGTCTAGGAAGTACAGCAGCCTTCCATGCTTCAACTTTTTCAGTATTTACACTTTTTGACTCACCACTAATTGTCTTATAAATGATTCCTGCACGTTTTTTGAACCAGTCAATCCATCCATTCGATGCAGTGAATTCCAAATTCATTTTAAGAGCTATCTCTTCCGCTTTTTCTCGTATAACAGTTCCACCAATAGGAAGGTTTAACGCACGCATTTGTTTAAACCATTCCAGCAACACACTTTCCAATTTCTCGTTTTTTGCAGATTTCATCATCTTTCGACTTGGTTGCTGAACAAGGGAATCGTTGAGTATTTTTTTTGCCGATTAGCCATGATGTTATTGAGCGTAGATACGGGAATATTAAGTCATGTTGCCATCTTCATACGCGTACAGTTTCAATTGGCATCTACTTTACTTATAATCTCCAGTTTTTCATTTAGTGAAAGTGGTTTTCTTTTAATTCCCTTTTTAGATGACGTCCCTATTCAAAAATAATATACTTGGGTTAATAAACTGAATTTAAAAAAGGAACTACGACACAGCCACAAACACATAGAACACTGAATACTTCGAACACGCTATCGTAACTGAATGGTCAGAGCCGAAAACTACAATAACATAGGAAATTACAATACTGACCGGAATATAAGTTGATGGTTTTTTTGTAATTATTTGAAACGTCGCGTCCAGTGATTTCCCTCTTTAAAATTTTACCGATTCGTAAGTTAGCCTCTTGCGCTTGTCGCTTCGAGTTGTCAGCTGTTTCGTCTGTTCTTGGCATAATGTGTTCATTGTAATGTTATTTCATAGAAACAATATTAGGTGGCAAGGTGTGCCATTCCAAAATGAATGAATGACTGGGATATTAGATTTCTTTGTATAGAAAAGTTTAAAAAATATTTAGAGAAAAATTACATTTCGACTAATATGGGAAATGCACACGGGAATGTGAGAATCGCATTCGTTTTTTATGTAAGAAATGAAATTAAAGTTTCTGGCATATGTATACTTGAAACATTTTGGTGGCTGAGTCATGTAAAATGTAGTCAAAAACATATAAAACAGGTACATTTCCATTTTTTAAGGTTCGTTATGGCCATCTTAGGTGGGAAAACATTTTAAACAGGAACAAATTAAACGGGAAAAAATTACATTGTTCTTGTGAGGAAATTTTTGGTACCGAAAGATTTGAACATCTTAGGCAGGAAAACATCTTAAGCGAGAACATCTTAAACGGGTTCCACTGTATATCCACAATTTTTTGGCAAAAACGTAAATTTCATAGATTTTATGCTGAAGTGTGCCGGGCATTCATGCACATCTTAGAATACATTATTCGAGATTGAAGAAATATGTGGGAAATGGTTTAGTTGTTGACATTTTGAAATATTACTCCAATTAATAATTTTGTGTTGCTGAATAATGTTCCACATTCAGTGACAATAATTTCATTCATCTTCATTTTCACAAAAGGTCAAATATAGTAACAGTGATCTCGCCAAGAAATTTTTTCATCGAAGTCTATTTCCAATGAAATTAGCATTTACATTGCCTTAAGAAACTGCATTTTTATAACTATATGCGTTCCATGTAAAGTTTTACCGAAATTCAAACAGTTGAGCATTCAAAGCCGTCAACGCATTTTGCGAAATCGTCAATTTACGCAAGCGATCTCGCCAAGATATTTTTTTATCCAAGTCTATTTCCAATGAAATTAGCATATACATTGCCTTAAGAAAGTTCATTTTTATAATTATACACATTCCATGTAAAGTTTTACCGAAATTCAAACAGTTGAGCGTCCAAAGCCGTCAACGAATTTTGCATAATCGTCAATTTACGCAAGCGATCTCGCCAAGATATTATATATTTAAAATATATTCATCGTAGGTCAAATATTTACATTATGAAAAATATAGTACTATCATTTACACGTGAAGGCAATGAGAGACTTCAAGATTTAACCATTACCCAAATTTTCCTCGGACTCGCATTTAAGCCGAGGGGTGATTTTCATGATAGATTTTGACAAAAACATCGGCTTGTATTCGGGCAGATACGGTACTTTGATACATTTGATTTGAATGATTAATCTGGTGGCAGATACATTATTTTCTCAAGTTGAAAAACATAATAATTTTCAGACACACTCAGAACTTTACATTTTCAGCTCACACATAAATAAGTTATTTATTCAGTTAGCTAAATTTAGCTAGAATTAATGTATCACCAACAAGTCATTTTCTCTTCTCTTTAATCCTAATTTGGCAAACCACATTTTCAAATAGATATTAAATAAAAATATTTACCAATAGCCACCTGGATATTGTTCATTGTTATACTTTTCATGATAAATAATAATAATAATCCAAAAAACATCCATCACTGAAACATTTATATATTCTGCTAATATCTACAAACTAATAATATACATAGACATTTTTCATTTCTAGTTGTTTTGCATGCATTCATTGTATACATAAAAACGTTAAAAATGTTTGAATGCTGCACTGCAAATTACACAGGTTAGTAACAGCAAATGCATGATTAGAAATAATGTTATGGATTTCATGGAATGCAGAATTTAAAAATCTGTAATGTTGCTCTTTTGAGGCTGAATAAAAATATGACAAATGATAAAAAGTAATATAAAATAAACAAGCGTTCTGGTCCCGCTAAGTCCAAAATGACTTGTCAGCAGGTGCCATGTGATTATATATGTATCATAATGCGTTATTGAAGTATCACATATTTCTCAAAACTCAAAAACTCAAAAAGGAGAAACAAGTTCAACATATTGTATCAGGTAGCTAATATAAATTATCCAGTAACAGTAATTTATATTTCTTTTTTATTTCTGAAATTTTATTTAAAGTTTTTAATTCGTGTGGTAGCTGATTAACCCTTCAGCACCGGCCTCTTTGCTTGGTACGGACCCAGGCCACGGTGCTAAATTTATTCCCATGCACTTCAGCTCCATTCAAATGAAGTGCTCGAGTTCTCTGCATACATCAGGTAGTCACTCCGTTCTCCTAACGACGCAGCTGTTGAGAGCCTCTTCCCACTTTCTTTATCTCTTCCAACCACTGAGCAGTGGCTCTCGAGAAATGTTTACGAATAACATTGCACGAATGGTGCAAATGAGAACGAGAGTGAATCACTTCTACCTACCTGGCCCCTGTTCTTCTTACTTTCACGATATCTTACTGCTGAAATAAAGCTCATCTTATCATCAGCTGATTTTTAAATGTCAGAAACTTGGCAACTAAATGAAAATTAAATTATTAAGTTAGAAATATTATTGACATTAATGTAAAAATACATGGAATAAAATAATATTTTATTTACCTTAATAGTTCAATTTTGTGTGATAATAATTCTCAAAGCATTCCTCCAAACATAATCCAACGTCATACTCTCTGCAGCAGTACACCGTATCCTTCTTTTTACTTTCTCATACGAAGTATCGAGAAAGTATTGTTTTCGCGAAAAAATTCGACCTCGAGATTTTTACGGAAATACGCGTTTTAGGTGTCACTGAATCCGAAAAAGTGGTTTTCGCAATGCTGTCTGTCTGTCTGTCTGTTACTGGCGCTGGAGCCTAGACGATCGAACGAAAATGAATGAAATCTCGTACTTAGGCATTTTATCATACTGAGCAGAGTATACATAGAAATGGTTGACATTGATCAATAATTAAGCATAGTTTATTCTATGCATTTTTAACAACAATTCGATTTTCTCGAAAACGGCTCTAACGATTTTGATCAAATTTTGCACAGTCACTTGAGTTTACGTCTTCAATAATACTGTATAGTTCATATTTCTCAAAAAATGAATATAAGGCTAGTTTATTCTATGCCACTTTAACAACAATTCGATTTTCTCAAAAACAGCTCTAACGATTTTGATCAGATTTCGTACAGTTACTTGAGTATACATTTACAATAATGCTACGTATTTCATTTTTCCCAACGAATGAATATAAGGCTAGTTTATTCTTGGTCAACTTTAACAAAAATTGGATTTTCTAAAAACAGGCTCATACGATTTTCATTTTCTAAAGATAACTAAACGACGCATTAGTATATGAGAAAGTTTGTACAATGTATGTTGTACCGATTTTTTCCATGCTTACTGCACACAACACATCTTCATTGTGGCCTCGATTTTTTTCTCTTTGGCTGTACCTTTCTAATAAAATGTCTTTCATTAAGTCTCAGAATGGTGTTACCTGATGATTGTCGACCAGGCACATTTTCCTCCCCTCTAATTGCGTACTTGGCAAAGATTCTTTCCACTAACAAAATCCAGTATGAGAAATGGTTCACTTTTTTCCCGGTATTTTTACTATATATAATGGATGAATTTAAAAATGCAGAATTCAGTAGTCTCTTGAACAGTTTCATGTACCATTTTATCATTCTTTTTCTTTCAATCAAATACATTTGAAGCATTTGATCCTTGAGATCTATCACTCCCATATATTTGTTATAATCAATAACACTCACTGACTTTTCTATCTTTTTTCCCCTACTACTTACTAACATTTTATCATCATTGTGATATGTGGACATCATTGTTACCACATACTTATCGCACCATTTGATTACTGATATGGGACCTGCATGTCTTGCAATTATTTCTCCCTTTTTACTTTCTCCACGAAAAAAATCGACTTCGAAATTTCAACAGAAATACACGTTTAGACTATTTTCAGAATGATGTCTGTGTGTGTGTGTGTGTGTGAGGGTGGATGGATGTATGTGATTGTGGGCGCTCTTAACTCAAAATGTATTTGTCATATTAATACCATATTTCATTTATAACACTTTAGCATGAGCACAAAGAACTGATTAGTTTTTGGACAATACGGTTAACTGGAAGTCGAGGTTTATTCGAAACCCGATTCGGTTTTTGTGATATTTCTCCGATAATATGTCATTATTGTATACATTGACCATTACAAAAAATGTAGAAAATATAATTTCCTACATCTTTTATTTTAAACAATTTTCCATGGCAGTTATTGTTTAGGAATTATTTATAAATAAACGGTGTTTTTGGTTTCCGTCAAATATCTCCTTAGAAACGTCGTTACTGGTAATCTGTGAGAACCAAAGTTGTAGAGAATAATATTTCTTCCAAGTTTTGTTTGAAACAAATTTTCATAGAACCATCCATTTCGGAGATTTCAACTTTTTCGTAATTTTCAGTATACAATGCCACCACCATGTAGCGGTGAATTCTGTAAACATATTCAAAATATAATTGACGGCAATAAGGATGACTATATTCTTTTACGATACGAAATAATAATTTTGCCTTATAATGCTATTCATAATAATTTATATATCTATACCCCAAATATGGAGAAAGTCATGTGTTGGCCACATCAGATTTTTTAATTTTTTTCCTTCATTACCAAAGGTACATCTTTCTCGTTTATTTTCATGGTTCTCACACAGTCTGTTGAATAGTCTTTCAGAATCCTAGCCAGTGAAGGACTATTATAAAAATTATCCATCCACACTGTGTATCCTTTTCCAAAAAGTGGCTCTATAAGTTTTGAGAAGAATTGCGGCTCTTTTTGACTTGGCTGGTTTCATGATGGGAGTTTCAATGACTGTATCTTTCCCTGTATATACAAGAAAATTCCACAAATAGCCCGACTCGGACTCACACAACTCAAATGTTTTTATTCTGAACTTCGATGACTTTAGAGGCAGATACTGTCGGAATGATAGTCGTCCCTTCCATAGTGTCAAAGACTCATCTACAGTTATGTTTTTTTCAGGCAGATATAATGTTTGAAAATTTTTGTTCAAGTGAAACAAAACGAAAAATTTTAAACAATTTTGGAGGTCCTTCATGACTTGCCTTCTTTTCATTGTCCATAAAATGAAGAAATCTGCAGATCAATTCAAATTTATTCCTCGAGATAACATCAGCAAAGCTAGGTGTCGAAATCACTCTTCTTTTTAGAAAAATATGACCTTAGTGATGGTTTTTGCACTATTCCCATTAATAAGAATAAACCAAGTACGACATAAATCTCACTTTCGGTCACTGGTTGCCATGATCTCATGTGAGATCGTAAGGAAAAGATGCTGCCTCCCATATTATTATATTGTTCTGTGTATCTATTAGTTTCTTCAACTATAACTGTAATTAAATCCTAAGAAAATATTCCCGTTCAGAAACAGGAGAATTAGTCTGCCACGGAAGTTCAGTGGTAGAATATCTGCCTGGCAAGTGGAAGGCCCGGGTTCGATTCCCGGTCATGGCAGATTTTTTCACCTGTTTCCTCATTTCCCATCATAACAGCTTATGCCTGTCGCATAAGGATCTTCGGATCATCCTTTCTATCAATTAAATCCTTATCAAAAAAAAGTTCAAAACATTCCACAATATCAACTACATTTTTGGTTGTATTCTGAGGTCCACAGTCTTCAGTAAATGCTTCCTGTTGTCCAATGAAACTTTCCATGCTCTCCCATTGAAAATCTTCATTCTTTCTATCTTCATCTTCACTATCAGCCTGATTCATCACTACATCTGCAATTGCAATATCATCAACAACACTGGAGCCACTATCACTATCGTTTGAGGAATCATTAGATTCCTCCAAAATTCTCAGCAAATCTTCATCAGAAACACCGTGTGCACTACTACTAGCCATGTCTGCGCAATAAGAAGTAACGATTCCTCAAATTTAATTAGGAGTAATATCCATTAAACTGAAGGAAAGGATATTAAGTCACTTAACAAATAACCATATTTCCTTAGAAAAAACTCCACCATTTATAGTCAGTACCATGCAGAAGCAAGAAACTGAATGGAAACCAAAGGGACAGAGCGATTCTATTACTTTCCAGCGATGTAAGCTCTCTGTCAACAAAAAAGAAGTGTTTAGATGTGTCGTCTACCACTAATAATTCCTATTGGTTGACGTCACTAAGTGCATCCGAAAAATTTTTCTTGGGTTCTGTTTATAATCTCTTTCGAAAGCAACTCCATATCTTCTCATGCTCATGTACATGAGTCAGAGAGTGGGATAAACAAGCAACAGTCTCAAGGGGCTCAGAATATAAGCTTTAGCTGTCAGCAGACCTTTCTTGATAACTAACTGAAAGACTAATGAACTCTTGAAATGGTATTAGCATTCGACTCGGCAGTTTTGAACAGACATATTATCATTGAGCCTATTATTTCGAAAGACGATATTTCCTTATCGAAATTATCAAAGTTTTTTACGAATTAGTTTCTTAGAAGAAATTGCCAGAAGTCTTACATAAAGAAAGAGACTATATCTTAAAGTGATTCAGAAATATAAATAAACTGTTAGGAATTTACAGATATTGAGGGTGACAAAATAAAACAAATGATTTTTACTCACGTCAACCAGGGGAGCAGGCGTTACCACATGAGAAAAAATTTCTTTTTTACTAAATAAAATATTAGGAAAAAATATTTTGCTCAACAGTCACTTAAAAAACGTTTTACTATAAAAATCTGAAAGCCAATCGAAAAAAAATAAAAACTAATTAAAATATAGCAAATTAAAACCAGCGTGGCATGGATCCGTACCATGCACAGAGGCCGGTGATAACATAAGAAATTGAGGTACGTACCATGCACAGATGCCGGCCGACAGTAGAGTGGTATTTAAATCTACCCCGTCACTGAAGGGTTAAAGAGTAAAGGTACCATAACTTCAAATTTATTTTTACCATTCAGGTTAAAGTATCTAGGTACATGGTATGTAATCCTGTTTCTCCTTTCCATTTCATGTTTATCTGTTTTAATTATTTTATATTTAGAGGAGAAATAGTTGTCCAAGAGAATTATGTATTTAAACAATTCGTTGATAGGCAAAATTTGTAGTTTTTACTTTCTCCATACGTAGTATAGGGAAAGTATTGTGATCACGAAAAAAATCGACTTCGAGATTTCAACGGAAATACACGCTTTGATGTCCCTAGAATACGTTTAGACTATTTTCAGAATTATGTGTGTGTGTGTGTGGATGGATTAATACCAGATTTCATATGTAACACTTTAGCATGAGCACAAAGAACTGATTAGTTTTTGGACAATACGGTTAACCGGAAGTCGAGGTTTATTCGAAACCCGATTCGGTTTTTGTGATATTTCTCCGATAATATGTCATTATTGTATACATTGACCATTACAAAAAATGTAGAAAATATAATTTCCTACATCTTTTATTTTAAACAATTTTCCATGGCAGTTATTGTTTAGGAATTATTTATAAATAAACGGTGTTTTTGGTTTCCGTCAAATATCTCCTTAGAAACGTCGTTACTGGTAATCTGTGAGAACCAAAGTTGTAGAGAATAATATTTCTTCCAAGTTTTGTTTGAAACAAATTTTCGTAGAACCATCCATTTCGGAGATTTCAACTTTTTCGTAATTTTCAGTATACAATGCCACCACCATGTAGCAGTGAATTCTGTAAACATATTCAAAATATAATTGACGGCAATAAGGACGACTGTATTCTTTTACGATACGAAATAATAATTTTGCCTTATAATGCCATTCATAATAATTTATATATCTATACCCCAAATATGGAGAAAGTCATGTGTTGGCCACATCAGATTTTTTTGTATATTTCTTTCACATCAAAGTTAGCCTTAGTTACATCCAATAATTTAATGACTCTATCTTGATTTTAAAAAAATACATTTAAATAATAATGATAATATCGTCATTCTTTCTCACATTGGTCACCTACTCTTTTATACAGAATGTAAACAATCATTACTTGCATACATATTTGCCAAACTTCAGTCATATCTTACCATATCAATCCTCAATATTTATCTTTACTGCATGAATCTTCAGAGAAACTCTCTTTCATTCAGTTATTCCCAATTTTGTAGTGCTCATTTCACAGTTTTACATCAATCTCAATAAACCTGTCTAAGAATTGTTTTTTTAATGTTTTTATTACACCCTTTTTGTCAATTGATTTTAATATGTTATTTCATTGTGAGGGTTCATTTAAATGCTGGAGGTTATTTACATTTTAGCACATTATAAAAAATTACAAATATTAAATGCTTATGAATGAATAATGTTAATTGCTGTATTATTCTACCAAAATTTGTAATTTAATTAATGTTTTAGGCGCAGGAAGGCAAAGTTGGGTGTAGGTGCTGCTTGCATTGGAGGAGGACAAGGGATTGCACTGCTTCTGGAGAGCATTCATTGAGTTATTGGGTAATATGTCTGCTGAATGAATTAACTTCAAATTGTACATCAGCTGAAGCATGTTATAAAGATAATAAGACTGACTTTTATTTAGGTTGAAAAGTATTGTTTTTTCTTGGCATAATGCCATTCCAAAATAATTAAATAAATGAACCTCAAGGTGAGATAAGAACAGTGCCACTTGCAATTATAAACATTTCTATAATACAAAATTTTGGTTATGATATAGGACAACATTGTGATTTTTGAGTTGTTTTAGTTTGATAGTAAAGCATTTTACAAAAGTGTTCATGAGATATGATATATTTTCATAATAGGTTGTTTATTCAGTGATTCATTTAGGTTTTTCTGTTATTTATTGTAATAATTCTTCAACAATAAAAAACAGCAAACATTGAATCCACGTGGAAATATTACACATATTAAGCATTGTTGTTTAAAAATTGTAATTAAATTGTGAAAATATATTTTCTGTATTGTACATAAAACCTGATGTCACAATTTATTATAATTAACAGTTCCCTTGGAGTAATACATCCATGGACTGATTTTTGTCTTTCATCATTATTAACAGGTTATTACAATATCAACATTTTCACAGCTTCTTAAATAGAATGTTGTGTTATGTTCCCGACTTACGATTCTAATGTGTTCCAGAAAAATGTATCGTGTCGAATGTCAATTTCCCATAGACTTATCTAATATATAAAATTGACTTCGTCGCCATCATCGTCATCGTCAGTGGGAAATAGGAACTCTGTAATGCTATTTTTAACAAACTTTCCGATTAGGAGTGGAATAGCAGTGATGGTGAGTGAATTTCTACTGCATTCTTAATGTATTAAATGTCATTTATGTTCCGATCAGGATGGATTCAGGCCTATTCCAAAAAACTCGGGCCTTGGATACCCAAAATGTGGTAATGCTTCAGGCTGGGTTGGACTTACAATTAGACGCAGGTGTTTCACATCTGAATTAACAAATTTTTTCAATCACTAGCTTCCCTCCGTACAAAACCCTTCAAAGACAACATGTGTAATAAAACAGAGGTTCTCTACTGGAGTTACATCACTATTCTTTACTTTTTTAACTACAGCGCTAACAAGGGGTTCACTTTGTTTCCTTGAATTTAAAATTGAAAGGCCAATATGTTCCACGCCATATGTATTTCTCTATGAACTTATGTGGAATATATTCCATGTAGTACACAATATGTTACTCTGGCTAGAGCATTGTCCAGTCATCTAACCCAGCAAATGCTTTTGTCACACAATAGAATGATCCCTCTTATACTATGTATACAGATTTTTTTTAAATCCATCCTCTTTTTCTAAAACTTGGTTTGGTTTGTGAATATCTATACATTTCATCTTCCATTTGTGAGCAATTCTAATATACACACACACACATATATATATATATCTCCCAACATCATTCATCCCCTTCAGAAATTATATTTTCTTTTAAGCTCCTTTCGTAAAGTTTTGCATTGAAATGAAATTACAAGTTGCATGAAATTTTTTGTTCCACATACATTATTTTCACAAATGCATTCACCCATATACGTTAGCCTTTGATTGAAGAACAAACTTCGTTTCTCTGTGCCACTTCTGTTCTGAAATGCAAAGTACCATTTTCTTTTCATGCCCTCTTCCCCTCAGTGGACCATTTTGTCAGGGGGAAGGATGAAGAGGTCCTTTATTCCCTTGCGATGAAGGGTCTTTGAGAGAGAGGGCTTTTGGCTTTCGCTTAAGAAACATTTCTCAGAGGTGGAGGTCATTTTCAGTGAGAGCAAAATTAAATCTGGACAACTGACGCCTTGCTGGGTCCCTCTTTGGAGCACCACATACCTTCTGTTGAGCTTAAGATGTGAGTGACGAGAAATTTTGGCGCAGAAGCAATCAGTTTCACAATATTGGAATGGCAGCCCCTTCTACGTGTGGAATTCAAAGAGGCTGAGATTTTGATTGTTGTATTTGGACTCTGATTTTGAGGAAGATAACGTTAATACCGAAGATGAAGGTGCTGTCAATTGGTCTTTAGTTCTGAGGTAAGGAGGAAAATCCCTACCCCGGTGCACGTTTATTACTGGGGACGTTGCAATGCAGGACTGCGCATATACAGCGGTGATTGTGAGCCCTAGGCAATAGATTAATTGGAGACCCACCATTTCATATTAATGAAATAAAGACAGCATAAACACAAATGTTTTATTTTTCACTTACAAAAATATAGCAGAAAATAATAAAAAATAATTACTTTTTTACTTCTCTCTCATTTTTAGTCTTGTCAACTTTTGATAATCACGCTACAAAAGCATATTTGTTAAATTTTATAAGATTTTTTTGAGTATCATAATAAAATTAAACACGATAATAAATATTTCCAAATGTTTTTTACTACATTATTTTACTTTAATTTTGTTTTTAAATAACTCGAAAGTTTTCAAATTTGTAACCGAATCCGTACGTGATGATTTAAAGGGCATTTAAGTTCGGGTCGTAGAGGGATACTGGATTTTTAAAAATCTGTCAAAGATAAATTTGAAAACTATTTACTTTTTTCTTGATATTGTATACGGTTCGATGGTAAGTTATGTAACTTCACACACATATAGATGACTAAATTCATGTCCTGCTGGTCCATTACAATGGAAATAACCCTGCACCATTTTAGTAAGAAACCAAAGCTCCAGGAAATTGCGCCGTTTCTACCTTGTTCAACTCGATTTTGTAAATTGGATCGTAACTCAACTAAAATTATCGGCGCTGTAAAATTTATAACAAATGACAGTGACCGATGCGCAATATACTTTCAATTTTAAGTGCGAAAGTCTTACTATAAAAGATGTTGAAGTAATGACATTGAAACAACACGTTGCGAAAATAAAATGACTGCTAGCATAATGTGTTTAACAATATCCGGAGGTTTGCCGGTGTTTACAAGAGATAAAGGGACTGGTAATACCGTAAGTGGACGAATTCAATTTAAATTAATAAAATATTTCTGTTTCGTTTATTCCTCATATGGTACTGGTAATTTATATGAAATAATAGTTTATACTTTATAATTCACAATAAGTTTAAAGTAATTCCATCCAATTTATAGTTATCGTTTGCAGTTGTAGCATCCTTAAATGGCGTTCATATGTTCACTAAATCACAGTCAGCTGTCCTACAAAGCACTGCGACAAAAGAATCGACTATTGTATGGAGGGATTTTGAATCCAGGTACACCATTATTAGTTCTTTTGATGAATACACTTTGCGCAGACTATTATTTTATGTAACCGGCCTTTATTCTACTAACACTGAATTTTTATTTTCAGCTTAACGTTAATTGGTGCTGTTAGTGGAATTCCAGAAATTGTTATTTATAATCTTCTAGGAATTGTATTCGATGTAATGGTCCTGATGGTAGGCATAGAAGAATTGAGAGAAATTCGCAACGTAGATCGCTTAAAAAGAAATTTAAGAGTATGTAACCTTTCTTTCTACGCAGCTGCTTAATTCTATTTTTAGATTGTAATGTAAATATATTTATTGTGTAGGGAATGTGGAATTTTCACGTGGTCTTGCCATCTAGAAATTAATTTTTTATGTATTAGTTACATAAAAGGGTTGATGGATGCAGAATTATATAATGTCAATTATGCTTTTATATTTATTTAGGTTATTTCAGTTTATATTCCTTTAGATTTGTGATAAATAATGTAGACATGGCCAATCTAAAAAATTTTGTCTTATACTTTGTTTTTTTAAAAATTAATAGGCATGTTTCCCGCTAATTGATAAATTGCTGGAGTCAGTGAAATCTGAAGACAAGACTGTAGCATCAAATGAATTAATTGGTCTAACAGAAATAATGCTTTGTCAGGAAAATCACATTTTTCAGGTGAGATCTTTTGGTAGTCACATCTTTAATTGTTATTCTATACCATTTCTGTTCAATGCCTTGAATGTCTATTTGCTTGTAATTATTTGATTAATTATAATATGCAGTAAGCTCATGGTTTTTGCTATGGATGTATTTCCAGAAAAAGCTCTGTAAATTGAAATCTATTTTCCCATAGATTTCATGATGTACATGATAACTTTTAAAAAATCAGAAATTAGAATAATACAGGGAGCTCAAAACGTATTTGAAACATGCCTGTTAAATTTGGCATAACAAGCGACATGCGTATGCTATGCACTGATTGATTGTCAGAAACATAAAAAAAGGTATAGTGTTGTCAGCTAAGCATATATATAATAATCTTATATATAATTTCTGAAGTGTCTGTCTGTCCGTCCATCTGTCCAACTTATATCAACTTATTTTACAAACATTAATTTTTTTATGAATCAATTTAAAATTAAACGCGCACATTTTGCATGGGCTCAGCTAGTATTAATAATATATTGGGCGTCTTTTTACCCTGTTTTGTGGCTTTTTGCACTAAAATTCATGACTTTCCGTGGGAAATATCTGGCAACCCTGCAACAGCAACAGTTGGAATTTGTCGTTCAGCAGTGTTGCCATGTCTACTGTTGTCCACATGTAAAATGTTAAAACCACATTTGTTTATATATGTGATGAAACTATGAGACTAGTTGACCAGAGTGTATTTATAATAATCGGAACCATAATTTATAGAGTGCTGCTGCTGACCAGCGACCTAAGTTAATGCAGTGTTCCATTTTTTGCTAGTTTGCTGTATATATGTTTTTCTTTTGCTTTAAAATATTTTTAAACGTATTAACTTAACTGTAATGTGAATGAGCACGTGTACCCAAGGAGTTGAAGGTAAGTGCTTTAAAAGTGATCTACTGATTTATTTTCAAATATATTGATATTTTGCCTTCCGTTCTACTGATCTTTAGCATCCATAGGATGGCAACACTGTCATTCAGTGTCGTTAGTGCCAGTGGGTCGATGTGTCATGTGTAGTGTGCTGATGTGCGGAGTGTTTTTGTTTATTGGATAAATCGTTTTGTTTCCGAAGTATTGTTGATATAACAATTTCCTCGTAATAGAATTCATGGACGAGAGAATCGAGCTGATAGTATGAAGTTAATATTCAGTCTGTAATTCTTAAACGTTCTCTATTTACTTTTTTGTCTTTTGTTAAATGAATTAATTTTGTTTGTTCCTTTGTTCATCCATTTTCTGTTGATTATTGTGTTCTTCCTGGTTTTACTTACAGTTTTCATTTTGAAGATATCGTCACGAAACTCTGCATAGGTATATAATTTTAACCTGCAGGTAACATAGGCTACATGGTGACAAAAAAAATTTGGGTTGTCTGGGTGCTTAATACAATCATTATTTTCCCATAAGGTTACACGTAATTTTTGATTTTTTACAGTGCAAGATTTTCGTCCTTCATTCATCTAAATAGGTAAATGTGGATCGATTTTCTTCATTTTTGCTTTATTGGATGATTAAAACTGTTTACTTTGTTATTCTTGCGATGTTTACATGTTACGCTGTAGAAATTTTAGATTCAGTAAATCCATTGAAATTCAATGGGCACTTCTGCTAGTATCATGAATCAGTCTTCTCTCTCTCTCGAGGAAATTACTTGCGATGGTGTAGCGTGGCATTATCACTCTGCGGGAGTGTTCTTTGACACTGGTCCATTATACTCTAAGTTACTTGTTCGTTCGATGATCGGGAGGATAATGAACAACAGTATTGTTTTCAACTATTATTCATAGTAAATATACAATATTTTAGTTTAATTTTGGTTAAATAGGCATTTGTGTATTGACTTTAGAACCTGACCACCATTTATAAAATATTGTCAATGGTTCCGATTTCCAAACAAAAGTCTTATGATCTTATGAACGGACTTTTGAAACACAACCCGTTTGTAACTCGTTTAGTATAATTACTTTGAGAATTTAATTTATATTCTCAGTATATGAATATCAATATGAATCTTATAAGTTCTCAATAAATCATTGTGTATGCATGGATAATTGACTAGAGTAACTACTATGGGAGATATTTAAAGTTTTGTTTTTTGAAAGGGTATCTTGGATACATATGCTGAAGCTGTGGATTCAATGTATGGTTGCTTACTTGTCAATGGCAAGATTGCTGTGGCTACGTGTGGTTGGTGGTCTTTGACTATGGAAGAGCGATCTTTGCTTTCACTTCTTTCCTCTGTGGAAAACTTGGCAACTCTAAGGGATATTCCTGTATTTTTGCCGCACAAAAGTCCTAATGTGAGTACCTTGAATATATAATATATTGCTAGGCATTGATTAACATTTTTGATAAGTTTCTGGAGTGGTGGATTAAGACCTCTGGAGCCCCTAGGTACAGGCACTTTGGGGGCCTCCTCATAGTTTGTGATGGTATTGTATAATGAAAACTATGATATACTGAAAAACATTTTATTGACAAAAATAAGCCTCACAAATTCACCTTCCGAACTTTTGAGGCAGCAAATTTCAGTATCAATAAAGAAAATATATTTTTTAAACAAAATCATGTTCTATTCATATTAAACTCAGTGCATTTAGACGTTTTCAAGGAAAATAGATTGTAGAATATTGCTGCGATTGGTTAAAATGTATGAATATGATCGTGCCTGACTGAACTGGATATAGAACCGTAGGCCCTGGGATGGTGTTGCTGCATAACAACATATGGAAGTCAAACGCATAGGCGTAACACGAGTAGTGTACAGACCAAATGACCTGCACCAGTTAGATCAGATGTTGAAATTACATGCAGAGATTATTGTATTAATTGCTGTATTTCAATTATTTACTTTCTTTAGAATAAGAAAAACTTTTTACATTTTACTTGTTAATTCATTTTTTTATTAATTTTTCTTTTTGCTTTCAATAATACTGCCAATGTAACAGCCAACCTATGGAGTGGGATTCCCCTATGCTTGGGGCCCCTAGGCACATGCCTACTGTGCCTATTTGGTAATCCGGCACTAGGTTTCTGAGAAAACTAATGTTAATCAAAATAGATTTTCCCATAGATACCATGTTATTAATTGGTGTAACATTATAAGACAACTGATTAGAAAAAGGTTTAATGGACAAAAATGATTAAAGATGAGCATAACTTACCCAACTTGCTTGTGGAATCAGTGAGATGAAGATGCTGGAGTTTCTTCATCTGAAAATTAGACCAGTGGGCCTTTCATTGAGCTCTTTAGCAGAGGTTTTTGTAGAACTTTAAAGAATTGGAGCATTGATATTTAGAGTGAAGCTTTTTGCTTTTCTAAATTACCCTGTAGTACAGGGGTCGGCAACCTATGGCACGCGAAAGAAAAAATAATCTATATATTTATTACAAATATATGATACAATCAAAGATCTTTGGAAATTTAGTGAACTAAAGTTTTATTTAATTGTATGAGTAATTATTTACCTCTAAAGTCTGCTTATTCTAATTCTGTAACACTGTTCTCACATAGTTCATGTGCATGCCACCTCGTGTTCATTCTCTTTCTCGTTGCCTTTGTGAGTAATGAACGCAAAATACGGAAATTAAGACCGATGGGTATGTACAAATGCATACCATTTACAATGTGATCCTTCTTTAAGTAAACTGGGATGATTAAATAATAAAATATTATCATTTAATTAAATTAAAATTTATTACTGGAACGTGAGACCATTCATTAGCATGAATTTGGCACGTCACTTCCGAAAGGTTGCCAACCCCTGCTGTAGTACATGATATCATTCCTGATTTTTCTTATTGCTTGAGAATTACATTTTCTGTGGGGAACATCGTCATTCAACATGATTTGTCCAGGTTCAAAATGTACCTAATAGTGCTACCACTTAGCTCAGGTTAATTACACATTGGAATAATGTATTTTCTTTTTAACCCAACAGTACTCGTGCAGGGTGTTGTGGACACCCCAGCCATACGTTTTATGGCAGAATTCCCTTCCTATTGTCCTTTATGACCCCTTCTTTTCAGTAGCTGAAATGGCATGTGTTTTTAGCCTTTTCCAGTAAAAATTCTTAGTTTCTTGCTTTTATTTCTTGAGTTCAGACATTTTTTCTGTAACAGTGCACTGGTTTGCGTTACAAATATCAGTGTTTTTATTTCATTCAGATGTTATTCATGTTTTATTGTGACCTTATTATTACTATTTACGGCCCTGGTGTTGTTTTTCATAATTTTTGATCGCCATTCAAATAAAAAAATGTTTTTTTTATTTTTCATGTTGTGATTTCCATTTATAGTATGTAAATATATTTCTTTTTTCAAAATAATTATCTATACAAACATATGTTATCAGTAAAATAGAATGAACACTTATTATAATGAGAGAGAAATAAAATAAAATTGAATGAAAATAGATAGAATCAAAAATATCTTTGAAGGGTCAAAAGCATCTAGTGCAAGTGCTGACATTCTAAAGCATGCAAGTAAAGTTTACAAGGGTGTGTTGGGGAGTTCTCATTTGTGCAAAAGTTATTCTTGCCCTTTTGGGGAATTCCTGGTTTTATTTACAGCCCTAACGTTATTATGAATATATTCTGAACATCTATCAACCGTTACTGAAAGGACTCGAGAAACCGTCGGAACGTGGCATAAAGTGCTCCTTATTCGGCACGTAAACTATGCATCTCTACAGTGGAAATATGGAGGAGAGTGTGCGTAGAAAATGTTGTATATATTTATCAAGTATCTATATAATCCGAGTATGTCGTAAAAAGTGCATTGGAATGGATTTAAAATTAAAATACTGGCCTGAAAAAAGAAAGAAAATTATTAATAATGTAATATGGACAACTTACATAAAACTAAAGTCATAAAACATTGATTGGAGAAGAAAAAAAATTCGGCGATGTCGAGGATCGAACCCGCGACACAATTTCCGTATCCCGACACTTTATCACTAGGCTACCAGCACCTGTTGTTAGGGGGTCGCTCGTCATGGTATTAGAGGAAAAGCCACTTGTTTTTCAATTTTCAATTGCAAATATCTCGAAAACGCGGGCTCGTTAGATGCCTTTCCGAAAATACGTGTCTAATTATTTTTCGTTTTCTTTCATCCTGTGAAGTTTGGTCGTGATCCGCCACTTACACTTGGGTGCCTCTCCTTGTCAGTGGTAATAACAGTGTTTAAAAATTTATGATTTTATATATTTGATAAAATTAAACTTAAATGCTTCGCTGCTTCTGCGAGACTCCGACCACCCTCATGGGCCTTTCGATTTTACTGCAGCATGGATACATTGTCGCTAGTATAGTATGATATGATACTATAGTTAACGACAAACGAACTGTAATAGTTGAACAGAATATGTGTGCTTTTTTATAGAATTTTATTTTCAGTGTAAAAATTAGAATAGCATTTGGTGAGTTCTTTAATGCCCACCAAAAATCCAGAAACGCCCACTGGTATAGCATAAGAAAAAAATTTCCTTTATTTTTACTATGCTCAAAACTCACTCCAATTGTATTAAAAGCTCGTAATCCTCATCATTTATTCTTGTTGGCCACATGTATGATGTTTTACATTTAATCTAATCTGTTTCATGTCTCCATCTTTTGTCACATTTAATTTGACAAAAGAAAATGTAAATAGTAATTTTTGCATTCATTTTAAGTTACCATTTTGTTGCAGCCCTAGTTAGTACTTTGTTGCAGAATGAAGTATTCTTTAGTTTTATTTTCTTCCTGTTCATGTTAGAGTTTCTTCATTTTAAATAGTGTCAAACTTGCTTAACATTAGAATGTCAAAGGGAAAACCTGAATTTCTACCTTTATAGTGATTTCTATTAAATCACTAGTGCATGCAAAGTATTGTGTGTATTACTTTTCATTACTTGCAAGGATTTTTTTAGGTACCATTTCGGTTAGTGACATGCCGTTTACTACCATGGGCTGAAGTTTTATTACTATGCGGTCCAGAGCCTTCACTTCAAGATGTGGAAAAAATTGCCATCCAAACATGGAGATTAGGTAGTGAAATGCTCAGAGCTGCAAATGTTCATTGTCCTCCTCCACGCAACATCCCTTCGTCATTAATCCTTGATGGTGGAATTCTCGGGTAAACAAAACCTTATAATCTAATTTAGGGAAATATTTTCAGTTAGTTTTAATTAGTGTAAGTGCTGTTGTATTTCAATGGATTTAGTGAATCTGCTTCCACTGCCAATTCTAGGGCGTATGTGGGATATACAAAAACTGTAAATGACGTAAGTATAATGAATACTTTTTCACTTAGCTTTCTTAATAATTAACCAGATTTGTTTGTAAACAATCCGTTTACAAGAGTATTGCATTCAAATATGTATAACGATAATTTTATTTCCTATCATATCACTTTCATCAAATCCACCTTCATTTCTTGTTTGATTATGCCTTTCTGAAATGTTTACTTTTATGTCATGTAAGCAAGAAACCTGTGAAAAGGCAATGTTTAGTTTATCCATGATTGAACACGAGCTTTGCTACAATGTTAATTTTGTTGCTTAAACAAAAATGCAAAGCGAATAACGCTATTCTCCCATCTATTTGAAGGCTTCATTGATAATAATTGAATGATGGTCGCCTTGGCAATGCCCAGAAAGAGGACAAAATCCACAAAATTGCAAAACAAATTGCATACTTCTGAAAACTTAGACTTTGTAACATGTATTCATTGCAAGACTAAGATAGCACACAGTTGTAACCTTCGATTAAAGCAAAAAATGAAGAAAGTCGGTTCACATGAACCTATTTAGATGAATGAAGGAAGGAAATCTTACACATTGAAAAATCGAAAATTATGTGTAAACTTAAGGGAAAATAATTATTGAATGAAGCACCCCCTGCTCCCCAAAAATTTTGATCACCATATTGCCTATGTTAATAATAATGATCTTTATTGATGGGTTTGGAGTATATCACTCTTCGCCCATGAAAAATATAATACATTGCTATCATCCACTCATAGTTAAATATTTTGTGTATAAATTTAGTTTCACATTTTACAGCTTGAATACAAAATACATGCATATATAACAATTAGTCTTATAAAAGCAATATATAATATTCATTTTTATAAAAAATATGGACTAGACCTATTTAAAGTTATATAATTATTTCACATATCAGTACTTAATACAATTAATTCACATAATTTATTTTGCACAAAGAAGGTAGTATAAAACATATCAGATACAGTTGTATAACAAAGACTTTAAATAAATAATTAAAAAATAAAAATCAGGTAAATATAGAGATTAAAATAGGAATGGTTTTATTATAATCACAGTCTAAGGTTCATTGATGTTGCGATCCCAGCACCTTTTTAAAAGAATTTATGGAGGAATTAAAGAAATCCAACCCAGGTACTGAGTTTGATAATATCATGGCACGATTATTTGGGTTGTATTTCCCATAATTTGTTTTATGCCAGTCACTTGCAAAATAAGGGTTATTTCTTAATAATCTAAATGGAACATGAAAATTGATAGCCGCCAGTAAATGAGGGCAGTCGATATAATAATTTATTAATTTAAACAAAAATATAATGTCATTTTGTTGTCTGCGGTTACCTGCAAGGTAAAATTATATACAGTGGAATCCCAATTTAAGATTCCCCCATTTAAGGTTTTCCTGCATTTAAGGATGTTTTTTTGCATCCCCGACCAAAGCCCATGTAAATACAGTAAAACCTCTATCTAGTGAACCTCCGTTTATCGTAAACCTCCGTATTTCGTAATATCTTTTGGGTCCCGCCAAAACTGTATGTTACGGTATAGACAAACCTCTTAATATCGTACCTCCGTATTTTCGTAATTCTCCGTATATCGTAATGGGAAAATGCACCCCTGATAAAAAACAACCTCCCTATAGTAAAATAATGTATTCCTGTTTACGGATAAAATAATTAAGCTAGTTTGCAATGAAAATTTGCATGTGAATAACCAAAAGAAATCAGTCGATGGTATATGCATACGTACGTACAAGGTTATCCCGTTGAAGCAACCACCGTAGTGGCCTCTCGAAAAAGTCGCCAAAATATTATCATAATGCAACAAATATGCACAATTTAAGTTGAAGTTAGGTTGCGTAGTTTATTACCTATGCCAGGCCCTACGAGTTCAACTTGCTCAGATTTACGGTCCCCTTCTAAAAGGAAACAACGGCAAGCACCTATAGTCAATTCTTCCGTGATTCTCAAGTTACACATCACTACTACTTATGTACGTATCAATTTTAATCACTCGTGAAAAGTGTCACGAGAATATTATTACAATGTTGCAATGTAAATTTAAACGTAAATTAATTCTCGATCCTCAGCTAACACACCATTGCTACGTATTTATTAATTTTCACGACCTTTGAAAAGAGCCCTGAAAATATGACTACAGTGTTGCAAAGGCATTTAATTGTCAATTCTTTCGTGATTCTCATGTTACTTTTACTGCCTCTGAAAAACCCACGAATATATAACAGTAACATTGCAAAGACAATATTTAAGTCAATTCTTTCGCGGTCCTGAGGTTAACAACGCACCACTTCTACGTACGTATCACTTTTTACCACATCTGAAAAGAACCGTGAATACATGACTATAACGTTACATAGACATAATATTTAAGATAGGTACTGCTTCTGCTGCGACGATTTCTCGCCTGGTGAATCCCCTCACACGTCCCGGTTTATCCCCTCATGCAGGCGTCCAGCTATACGCCGGTATGCGTCAAGTTTGTATGAGCGTGTAGTGCTTATGTTTGCCTAATACGAGGAGCTTGTCAAAATTACTGGTTATACCACATTGATTTGTTTCATTAAGCTATAGTGGATACATAATCTACAAATACGTGTTTTTTAACGTTAATTTTGTCCTTAATTACGTGAGTATATTATTTATTATATCACAACTTTCATGTAATTATTAATGCATTAATTTTCCGATTATAATTAAAGTTTGTTAGGTGTATAATAATATACTTCATTATGCCTTGTATAATATTAAGTGCAATATTTACAAATAATACACAAGTAATTAATGAATATGTTTATGAATAAATTAACTTTAGACCCATAATGGACATGGTAAATCATAGAAAAAGACGGCTGCTGAAAATAGAAACGAAGTTAGCAATTTTCCAAGCCATTGATGAGGGGAAAAGAAAAATAGATGTGGCAGAAACCTTTGGCATACCACCGTCGACTCTAACATCTATTTTAAATAAACGTAAAGAAACTGAAGTAGCAGCACATCAAGGTTTCATCAATAAAAGATCTCAGGCAGTGAAAAATGAAGAATTAGATAAATGTGTGTTTGATTGGTTGATGGAAGCTAGAGCCAGAAGCATACCTATATCTGGGCCTATTCTACAACAGAAGGCTAGGGAAATGGCATTGAAAATGGGAATAGATGACTTTCAAGGGTCAAATGGATGGCTACAGAAGTTTAAAGTGCGCTAGAACCTAAGAACTTTAAAAATGTGTGGGGAAGAAGCTTCTGTAAGTACAATTGTGGTAGAAGAGTGGAAAAACACTCTGCAAACAATTTTAGTGAGTTATGATCCTAAAGACATTTTCTATGCAGATGAAGCTGGATTTTTTTATAACTTACTCCCAGATATAACTATTGCAGTTAAAGGAGAACCCTGCCATGGAGGGAAAAAAAGCAAGGAGAGATTTACAGTGCTTTTCTGTACCAATGCAGATGGCACTGAGAAATTAAAGCCACTTGTGATTGGGAAATATAAAAAACCCAGATGTTTTAAGAATATAAAAAAACTTCCCTGTTTATACAGAAATTCTAAAAAGTCATGGATAACTGCAACTTTATTTAGTGAGTGGCTAAGCATGCTTGATGCAAAGATGGGCATAAAGAACAGAAAAATAGTTCTTTTTCTGGATCAGTGCACTGCTCATAAAGTTGAGGGGATTGTGTTGCGACATGCTAAAATAATGTATTTTCCTCCAAATACCACAAGTAAACTGCAACCATTAGATCAGGGCATAATTTCTAGTGTTAAGAGAAATTACAGACAGCAGTTGGTGCTCTATATTTTAAGAAATGTGGATGAAACAAATGATCTTACAAAATGTAAATGGAATATATTGCAGGCCATGCATAGGCTCTGCCTATCATGGAATTATGTTCAATCAGCCTCTATTAATAAATGCTTCATAAAGGCAGGATTTATGAGGGCAACATATGAGGAAGATGAAGTATCAGATGATGAACCTTTGGAATGGGATGAAATCAATAAAATAATTCATCTTCAAACATCATTTAATGATTTTGTTAATGTTGACACTTCCCTATTAACTTGTGCACCAACTGAGGGAGAAATGGTAGAAGAAGTGGAGATAGAAGTTGAAAGGGAGACTATAGCAGAGACTAATAAGGAAGAAGAAGAAAATGATGAAGAGGAAATAATTCCATCTCCAAAAAAGAGTGAAGTGCAAGAGGCTTTGAGTGTGCTAGAAAGATTTTTTATGAATATGGAGGATTGCAGTGGTGATAATCACTTGCTACTAAATAAAATAGAAAATGTTGTATCCAATGAATTTAAGAAAAAGATGACACAGACTGAAATTACCAGCTTTTTTTCCAGTAAACAATAGGTAGAGTACATATTCATTTTTTGTTCAGTTAGGTTGGTATTTATATTATAAATATATTTTATTTATGTTGTGTATATATAAATATACTAATATAGTAATTAAAAAGACAATAGTACTTTTAATTACCAGTTTGTGCATTTATGAATAATAATATGAAGGTCTTACGGTAAACCTCTTTATAGTGAACCTCCATTCATCAAAATGCCTAAAAATCTGGTCCCTTCCATTTTGATATATAGAGGTTTTACTGTAATGTATTATATTACCCGATTTAGTGTTTCTCGATTTTGTGAATTAACCGCATTTAAGGGACACAATCCCGGTCCCTAGATGGACATCACCTCGATTTAAGGTGTGTTTACACAATGCAGCATGACAATATATTATTTAGTAGAGTTGTAATAATTCATACCATTCATCGACAGTGCAACATATACTGGCATTGTTACATTAAATAAACTCAAATAATTAATATTTTGTCATGCTGTGTTTTGTCAATCCACCTTTAATCCTTAAGTCATCTGTTACATAATTTACGAAAGTTGCTGTGACGTCATTACATGAACATGGATTTTTTTAGACTTTGGTTCCCAGGCGCTTACTCGCTAACGTGACGTGTTAGCTAGTTGTGCCACTTGTGTGTACTATGGCCATATTTACCGTGTTAACCCGAAAGGAGACAGTCCCCCAAAAATGGGAAGGTTTATTCAGAAAAATGCTTCTTTTACATCAAGGTAATGTTATTCAAACTTTGGGTGTACCTACTCATCTGTCGCTGGAGTATTTCCCTACCCCACACAAGGCAAGCAATCATATTAGAGTATTTTGCATTAAGTGCTGAAATGTAACAAATGTGCGTAAATTCTAATGATTACAAGGACGTGGGAAATTCCATCTGCTAGTGTTGTCATTGTGTGTGCAGTGTTGTGCACACTCAGTTGATTACACGCGATGACACGTCTGCCAACACTCACCGCACTACTTCATTGCCGGATAAATTATTTGAAGCTCGTGTAAATTATCTCATATGATCCATACGAGCTCAATTCCCTATATCATGTATTCATCATTGTATACGAACTTAAAAATTTGAAACAATCTGAATGCTCGGTTGATTCCTGCTATAGTAAGTACTGTATCTGCCTGAATACAAGCCGATGTTTTTTGTCAAAATCTATCATGAAAAAATCACCCCTCTGTTTAAATGTGAGTCCGAGGAAAATTTGGGCTATGGTTAAATCTCGTAGTCACTCATAGATGGCAGCACGTCTCATGATACCACTATATTTTTCGTAAAGTAAATATTTGACTTACGATGAATATTAATGAATAAATAATAATGGCTAGAATATTTAATTTAGCACTACCTGTGCTTTGTTACCATTTAAGGCTGGGTTTTTCACATTATTTGAGTGGTCACGTGATTTGCAGACGATTTCGCAAAATGCGTTGCCGGCTTTTGATGCTCAACTGTTTGAATATCGGTAAATTACGTGAGATCTGCTCTGAAGCTATGAGCAACGGCTTGAACTGCAAAATTCAGTAAAACTTTACATGGAACGTGTATAATTATAAAAATGCAATTTCTTAAGGTAATGTAAATGCTAATTTCATTGGAAATAAACTTATGTTAGCTCAAAAATTATCTTGGCGAGATCACTATTACTATATTTGGCTTTTGCAAAAATGAAGATGAATGAAATTATTGTCACTGAATGTGTACCATTATTCAACAATGCAAAATTATCAATTGGAGTAATATTTAAAAATGTCAACTACCAAACCATTTCCCACTCATTTCTTCGATCTCGAATAATGTATTTTAAGCCGTGCATGAATGCCCGGCACACTTCAGCATAAAATCTACGAAATTTACATTTTTGCCAAAAAATGGTGGAAATTTTTGGGGTGTCGGCTTAAATCCGGGGTCGGCTTCTTTTCAGGCAGATACGGTACGTCTCGAGTTTGTTTATTAACATAAAAGTTTTAGGAAAGTTTGTCGCGGAAAAATTATAGATTGCAAATGCGCAGCTAGGAGGTGCAGTGAGGGTCACAACCATGAAATTACAACTAATTTCATCTCCAAATCGAAAGCTTAACAAATCATCTGCACCAGAGCACTTGAAGTATGATTCTCAGCCATCCTTGTTCCATGAAATCTTACGAATGAAAAAACTGTTCTTAATCACTTCAGAAATCTATATATTATAGATACTGGCTGAAATGCCCGACTTCGCTCGGGAAAGAGTGGCAAACGATTTTTATTATTCGGGGCACACCCCATTCCTTAATTACGCAAGCAATGCTTACATTAACATTTACTATTTTATGTATTGTACGCATTTACATCTTACTTAATATTCACATGGATAGATGCACCGAAGCCTTTAAGGCAGCAATAAAATTATGTGGATTATGGCAATACTATTAGCCAAAACATAAACAATAAACATCTTGGTTACTGAACAAATGTAAGTAGATGTATCGATTTATGTTGTGGTAAATCTTTCATTGTTAATGGTAAATGATAACAATGTTCTAATATTCCTTAAAAACCATTTGACTCACTTTAAAAGTATTCATAGACTATATGTAGGCTTATCTTGACGTTAGCTATTCTTCATCCATGGCGTGCACGGCATGGATTTTCCTTGCATTAATCTTTACGTGTATATATCCCTTTGAAGAGGACAACTATTAAGAAATTTAGCTTTGTTGCCGCCTGGAAAATTGACATCTAAACCGATAAATTTTGCGCTTAAAGAAAAATTTCGAGCGATTTAGCATGTAATACCACGAAACATTAACAGAGTTAAATATTCAGTCTTTCGTGCGTAAAATAATCCATTTCCTGTGATCGTAAGTTAATATTTAGGTATATTTATATCCACATTAGTGAATGCTGCATGGCATTTTGGGGTTTCTCCACAGTATTTTCCATGAATTTTTATGGAAGTAGTATTTTATTGACCCCATGGGGTAGAAGAGACCCCACGATCTGCAAACCTAGACCAAGTGCTTCCTTTGGTCCATAGGATGGCCCATGAAACTTTTGAGATCGATAGCTTCAACGTTGTAAAAACGTATAAAGAACATACACACATCTAAAATATTTGTAAGATATATATAGGAGAATACAAAATTATGAGGCACTTCCAGATGTGCTAGAAACTTGAAATTTGGTAGGATTATAGATTTTTGGTCACAACTGAAGGAAAAAATCCAAAACTGGAGAAATTCCTATTTTGAGGGGCTATTTTGGCCTCTTTTTGCCCCATTTTTCACCCATAAGAAAACACGTAAATCGGTGGTTTTTTATATTTGCATTTTAAAATAATTTCCGTCAAGATTTGAACTAGGGACTTTAACTATCGGATACGATATAAATTGTAGCTTGTAGGCTCAATAGGCTTGAAGTTGACGCAAATTTAATTGTAGCCATATCAATTCTTTTTCCAGATTTTATAAAAAAGTGTGATGACAAATGAGCCCAAGTATCTCATTAATAGTAAATTCAGAAATGGAATAATAAGGCTAGGCGCACATTGAGACGCAGGGGAGGGCAGTGCAGCACAGCACAGTAAAGTGTAGAATTGGCATTGTGCGCACATTGGTAAGCAGTCTTCCTTGCTGCGTGGTAGGGTTAAGTTATGGCAAGCTCGCGATATTTAGAAATCAATCTGGAATCTGATTCAGATGCTGGAATGCAAAATCTAATTCTTTTATACTACATTAGAAAAAGAAAGAGGTCATTCTGGAGAAGTAGTTCTATGGAAAAAGATATTCTCACGGAAAATTTGCATTAACGTCATAATCCTCGGACGCAAGATTTACGAACTATTTTAGACTGAACAGACAACAATTTGAAGATGTACATAACTTGATAAAAAGTGAAATATTTTCTGAAGGATGTAACGCTCGAAAGCCTATTGGAAGTAAAGAAAAATTGGCAGTTTTTTAAGGTATGTGGTTTTTATCGTTAATCTTAACAATTTATGACATTTTGGTGACTTTGGAAATCAAATAATTAAAAATATTAGGATTAAACATTATTTATTTTCATAAGATTGCATATTACAAACCAATGAAATCTGTTGTAAAATTGGTCACTGAGTCTAGTTTGGAAATTTGAGGAGGATATTGTGACGTGTTAGCAGGTGGAAGGAAAGGTGTAGTTGCACGAGAACTATTTGAAGATGATGATTGTGATTGATTAGATTGATGACTATTAGGATGAGGAGATGCAAATAGAAGGGCTTCTTCAGCATTAAGGACTGTTTTCAAAACTTCCTTCTTAACCATGTGTTTAGATGCTGGTGGCATTTTAGCTGTCATTGCGTACATGCTCATAAAGAAGTGATACAGTGGATCTTGTTCTTCCTTTTTGCTTTTTTCGTCCAGCTTTTTCCTTGCAAGTGATCTCTCTTCATGCCTTTCTATGGATTGCTTCAACAGCATTCCTAAATCATGGCTAGTGTCGTAGAGCACCCTTTGACTCCGAACAGCCTCTATAAGTTCTTCAGTCATATCAGGGCTCGAGAAATTAGCAAAAGAAACAGCAGAGACTACACCTGGCACGTGACGAGCAGAAACTGTGTCTCAGCCATAACGCCACACAGGTTGAGACAGTCCTGCGCCTGCGGTGTGCTACCCTGCTTCCTAATGTGCTGTTTCTAACGTAAAACAACAATACACAAAAATCTGCACTGCCCTGTGCTGCGTCTCCTGTGTTGCCTGCGTCTCAATGTTCGCCTAGCCTAATGGAAGTAGGGCAGACCCGGATATCCAATCCTCAGAGTGATTAAAATAAACTGAAGGTTTAGTGAAATAATTTTGATTGAATAATTAATGAAATGCAAATAATCTAAATAGTTTAGCCCTAGGTTAGATCTTCTTTGTTCCCTATTCCTTTGATGTGTTTCCCTATTTCTTTGTTTTTCTTGTACTCTCTGCTCATCTACACGGGCAATCCTGTGAGCTTCCACATCTCTTTCTCTCTCTTTCCTACAATACTCTTCGTTTGATCTCTGGCTCCTCTTCCTTTCTCTGGCAGCTGTAGCTGGTCTAATAGCTCTACCTTACCTTAGTTCCAATGATTATCGCTGCACCCTTATAGACGAACTCACAAACAATTGCTTTACTTCAAGTGTCTATCAACGACTGCTTTTAACTTCTTACAGGACCTACTATAAAGGCAACATCAATGCAACTGTTTATTTAGATTATCAATGAAGAGAAGATAACCATATAATGTGTTTACAGAATAACGTGCGTCCCCATTCTCATCTAATCTTTAATTGATGCGTTAGCCTATTTGAGTTAATAAGGATTACAGATGGGTAATATGATGGTTCTACTTACGAAAAGGTAAGATTCCAGCATTAAAACGACAAAACAAAACAAAAAACAAATTAATTGCACAATTTAAAATAAAACTCAATGCACTGGGAACTTGTTTGTTATACACGTTATTGACACAGCTAGAAACGCTTCCCATACGCAGTCAAAAGAATAATTATCCATAAATATTTACGTTGCTATGCTTCATTAATTTCAATGCCTAAACAACAGTTCGAAGCGAATAATCTTTTTCTTTTGTCTAGTTGAAGGTTTAATTGGCCTTAAATGAATCGGAGGCAACAATGAGAGTCTCCTTGGCAACGCCCGGAATGAGTACAAAAAATCCTAAAAATTTTGAAAAAGAATGGGTATTTCTGAAAACTTCAACCGTATAACATGTAAGCATTGCAAGAATAAGATTGTATAGAGTTTTAGCCATCGAATAAGGCAAAAAAGAAGAAAATCGGTATATATTTACATATTTTAATGAATGAAGGAAAAAAACCTTGCACTCTGAAAAATCGAAAATCCCGTGTAAACTTATGGGAAAATATAATTGCCTCCTGGATTCGAACCCGGGACGCTTTAGAAAATGAAAATATTTTTCCAGTGACCTCATAGCCAGTAGAAACAAAATGCCATTTACCGCATATCTTTACGACAAACGGTTCTTGAAAAATACGCCGATATAAATTGTACACAAATGTCTACAGACGTCAACGTAAAATTAATATATAGTTAGATTTTATAGCAAATATTAATTTTGGTTGAAAATAAAAAAAAACTATTTAGAGGTTAAAGATAAGAGTTCAAAGTGACCATAGTTTTTGTGAGTTGTAATGCATATGGCATTTTAAAATGTTTATTTCTGTAGTTGATGTTATTATAAAACAGTTATTTGTTTGCATCACACCTTGCTAAGATGATCTATTGGGAAAGGATATAGTTAAATTGTTAAGTTACATATTGTACTTAATCTTTGCAGAATAAAACTCTCATTTGGAATACCTGTCCATTTCTAGCTTTCTCCTTGTTGATGAAGTTCTGGGAAAATTTCTTCTGTCTGCAAATGTACTTGGAGATGATTCCCTGCATGAAGATATTCCTTCTTATACCGTGAGTGAAGCACACCGCAAAACAGTGCTCAGAACATTTTATCAACAAATATCTTCAACATTTATGCCACCTCTAAAAGTACCAAGTAAGATTAATTTTATAAGAAATAATTTTGTCTTTGACAGTATTTCTAAGCTTATAAATATCCTGAAATAAAAGCAAAGCTGTTTTAAACATATGTTTTACCAATAAGAAACATATTTACAGTTTTAACTTTATGTAAATTACTGTATTTTCCCGTCGATAATGCACGTCTAATACAGTAAAACCTCTTCCTTACAAACTCCCTTAGAACGAAGAACTCTGTATAATGAAATGCAGCACTGATCCGGACAATTTCATTAGCTTAACTATATAGAAAACCTCTATATTACGAACCTCCGATAATTACTAAACCTCTCATTTACGAAATA
Organism: Uropetala carovei; assembly: GCA_036926305.1. Classification (NCBI taxonomy): domain Eukaryota; kingdom Metazoa; phylum Arthropoda; class Insecta; order Odonata; family Petaluridae; genus Uropetala; species Uropetala carovei. The sequence continues at coordinate 1,295,824 of JAXCHB010000002.1, forward strand.
TAAATTGCACCCGTTACACTAAAAATGAACCTCTATACAGCAAAATTTATAAATAAAAATAAATGTTAAGGGATTTTATGCACTTTTATAAAGCAGATGCCATATATATATATAAAATCAATGCCATCTATTTACATGGTAAAGGTACTATTTGTGCCACTACTAGGACTCACCAGTCTCACTGACGATCACGATACGCTGATGATACATGTGCTTGTGTTTTTGCAGATTGTAATCGTTTTCTTTTTACGTAAGTATAAATATGTATGATTAAGTATGAAAATTACCGTATTTAATCGATTGTAAGCCGACCTATTTTTACCTTTTTACCATCGCAGTAATCGCCACTCGGCTTAGAATCGTTGTAAAAAAGTAGTCAATGAATTTATGTCCGTAGTTACATTATAATACGAGATATAAGTGTATTAAATTGGAAGTAAACTATCTACTTTAAATGTATTAAAAAAAGAATCAAAATGACTGAACACCTACGAAGAAATAAATTATGTAAATAATACGTGGCACGTCAAAGTCGTAAAAAAACACAGCGATAGCACTCGTATGCGTAAGAAGCTACATATGTACACAATGTTTCATTTTACTTGTGAATCAAAACATTTGCCATTCCTACCCCCTCCCCTCCCTCCTCTACCTATCTTGTTTCAGTGTGTCTAGCATGCGCGTATTGGGAATAGTCACTTCCTTGTGCATTAGCAGCATAGCAGCTAATTTGGGAGAATAATTTAAGAATGAAGATGAAAAGAAATGCCCAGGTGATACTCGTGTAGTACTAACGTATGTTATGCAATACGGTGTCCGTATTTGATTGACGAGAAACGGCTATTTTTTTACGAGAATAAGATCCCAGGGGATAATGAGGTTAAATTACTCTTTTAGTAGGAGTTGTTATGAATAAGTGAATAAAACATATTTTATGTCGCCGTAATTTTAGTTAACCCTCTTAATGCCACGCAAATTTTGGGGGGTAGGGCCAGAAGTGCCAAGGGCAATTTCTGAAGTTTGTATCACCTTAGGAAAATTATGATTGTGAAATTATTTCTTAGGATAAATTATTAATATTTTCAGTAATTGTAAAAAACACTCTAATCTTCAAAAAAATATAACTTTTATTTCTTTTAATGGTAAATTTATCAAATAAAAACTAATGTTATTGCATATCATGTTGCAACGAAAAAAGAAAAATAAGTTTATCACCAAAAATTTCCATTTGAATTTTATTATACAGAATGAAACTTATATATTATGAAACCTACATTAGTAAAGAATATAATTAGCAAAAATCAGCAATGAATACAAAAATTATATTAAATACAGATATTTTCCTGGACGTTTGCATCTGGAGCAAATAACCGACTGGACTTAAAATTTGTGTTAATAAAACTATACTTAATGTAATAAGTTAATTTCTGCATGATTATTAAATAATGATACATTATTCAAAACTACATAATTTTTCAATCAATTGAACATGAAATTATTAATTGAAAACAAAAGTTATTGCACATCACGTTGTAACAAAAATATCACAAAAAATTTACGTTTGAATTTCATTATACAACATAAAAACTAAAGAATATAATTAGCAAAAATCAGCAAGGAATAGAAAAAAATACTATAGAATTATTTCAGTGAACGTCTGCATACGTTAGTTAATAACAAATAACTTCTAAAAAAGTACACTTTACGTTTATGTCTTGACAAACAAACACTATGCACTCCCTTTTCTCATTCTACGCACACTGTGCGATACCTCATTCTTTTCCCATCACGTCTTCTGCTACATATAACGCAGTTTTTTTCTTTCCTGCCTGGAAGTTTACTTAGTCCAAATTCCGAATCTCTCTCTTTTTGTGCACTCAAACCGCTTGAAGTGGAAGGTACACTTGAGTCCTTCTTTCCTTACCACTCTATCTCAAGATCCTCAGTAATGCTCGAGTTTTTCTTTTATGAGGGTTCAGGGATCATCCATATGTGCATCTCTCGTGACCAAATGTGCGCACGTCTGGTCGCGTATTCGCACGGTCAGCACCCTTGACTTCAAAAGAGAATATTTCGTTTCTTTTACCTTACGTGAAATATTGTTTACATTATAAATAAACGCACTATTTATTAAGTTTAAATAAGTTTATTTATACTTTGAAGAATACAAATGTATAGTTACAACTAATTCAATTGTAGCGCCAGCATTTCTTGAACGGCCTACGCATGAAAGCATATATTCGCTTTCTTACTTATACTATCCAGTTAAAAAATGTCACAGCAGAGGGCAGTAACATTCGGGATAGGATACAAAAGGAATCGTGGCTACAGGACCTTACTCCAATGAGAAAAAAAAATTTTGAAGATCGAGATTATTTGCGTTCCATACCACGCAGACGACTATACGCCACAAATATGACCATTTATAAAGCTTAAGTAATAAATTCACGATCGAAGTATAACAAAAGGCAAAAAATATTTATAAAGTAGGAAGCATCCTCTTTCAGATGATGACATTCTCAAATGCCATCTATCGCATCTATGATGAACTATTATGAGTTTAGTTTCGGTCTACGCGCAGGCCGATATATCGGCCCGTGGCACTCTTCGCCCAAGTAGCAAAAGCCAATATATTGGCCCGTGGCACTAAGAGGGTTAATACTGTTTATTTAATTACGAACTGAAAATCTGAGTTGTTCATACTTGTTGGTATTTTGAAATAAATGACCCCAGTTGTCTAAGCACTTTAAAATCAAAATTTTTCCTTCCGTGGCCTTGTGAAAAGTGGGGGTCGGCTTACAATCAATTAAATATGGTAATTATAAATGTTAATACATACCGTATATCTTTTGAGTATTTAACCTTTATCGTACGAAAATTCCTTGTTGGGCGCTCATGGCCGGATTTAATGTACGATGTTTAAATAAAAAATGTTTGATTTCAAACAAATGTTCTTAACTTATAAACTGTTGGGCAGATTTTGTTCAAATAAAAACATTTTGTAGCTTAATAAATGCATTGTAGCATACGTTTAATCTTATGCATGGCCAATGGCACCGACTTCCAGAATGGGTAATGAAGTCAAGAGCCTCAAGTATCCCTATATCAGGACCGATTTTGCAGCACACGCAAGAGGTTTGTCAATAAAAATAGGCATAAATAATTTCCAGGCCTCCAATGGATGGCTACAAAAATTTAAAGCCAAGTGGAATCTAGCCACCCTAAAAACATTATTACTTTATTATTACTAATCTAATCTAATATTTGTCTATTTATTGATGTACTATTGTTTCTAATGCACATGCCCATTCTAATATTTTAAATATGTAAAGTCAGTAGAAAGTTATCCAAGTTTAGATCATTAATAGGGATAGCTCTGTAGCACAAACTCACAGGAATGACAAAATGCATATTACATATTTATATTGTTTTTGTCAAAAAATAAACTTGGTGGAAATATCCTTTTACAAAATGTTTAGTGTTGACGTAAATTACAAACAATAATAATAGTAATTAAGTGCAAATATGGTGATCTTGAAAAAACCTCTATACAAAGAACCTCCTTACAACAAAGTGACAAAAGTTAGTTCTCTTCAATTTCGTTATAAAGAGGTTTTACTATATATACCATGCATCACAGTGTTTTTAACATCCCTTTTCAAATATATAGATAATGCGCAGTCGAAAAATTTCTGCATATTGGTAATTAGAGGTTCTTTGAATAAATTAATAACAGAATAAACTCATTTCTGTCTTTACAGTTTTGTTGAGTCTTTTATCAAATGAATAACAATGTAATTCATAAACTGTGCAATTTAAATTAGAAGTGGTGAAACTAGCCCAAGAAAAAGGGAATTGGGAAGCTGGAAGATAATTTGACGTAGGAGAATCCAGTGTTTGAACATGAAGAAAAAGTGATGTGGATTTGAAAAGTTTACATTGGAGAAAATATGCAGTGCGATGCTGAAAGTGCTTCCGGCCAGAACTGGAAAAATTATGATTTGCTTGATTTAGAAAGGTCTAAAGGTTTTGGAATTGCAAATACTCGAGTTTTACTCTAAGCTAAAAATTGATCTGGTGCTATAGTCGGTTCACTACCTAAAGTGTCTTGGCCAGTTAGCGGAAACCAATAGGAGACGGTTTGTTTGCGAAGGTAGTGGGGAGGAACTCAGTCTCACTCCTGTTCTTGAAGTGTTCACATCGTCCTGCGTTGCCATTTCTACCGCCGTCCAAAGCCACGATCAAAAAGAAGGATGCGAAGTATTTTATTTAGAAATTGCGTAGTATATCAGCTGAAGGCGAATATCCGCAAGAGCTGGCAATGCGCACCGGTATCTGCTCTCCCGCACAAAAGTTGTGAGGGGCGATGAAAGGGGAAACATTCGTGATTGGCTACTTGCTCAAAGAAGGCCAAGAGACTTTAGATAGTGAACAGACTATAGTACAGAATATATATATGGAGGCTTGTAGCACCTTCATGGAGGTTTGTATCACCTTAGCAAGATTGGTAGCAGCCCACCGGAACAGTGCAAATACATCTGCTGATGTCGCCGATGCAACTAATGAGATAGGGATTACTTTGGTTTTTATTTTAATAACTCAGAATCACTAATATATCCTATTTCATTGCCAGTTATATGCTAATTTTAGCGTTCCCTCTTTGCCCCCCTTTGCCTGACATCTAGCAGACAGTCGAAAAATCAGAGCTTGCTCAGATGGGTGATAGATGCTGATGTACATACACAGAAATTTGAATTATGAAAAACTGAAATGTTTGTTTAGTATATTGTATACTACTGAAGGTGTGCTTGCATTTTGCAAGCATTTTCTCTCACCCTAAAGTAAAGAGTATGAGCCAACAAATCTTCTTGCCGGTTTACGTGTTTTTTCTTATTGTCAATATTGGGGTATAAACAACCCCAAAAATTGATAATTATAAAACTTTTATAGGTTTTCAACATTTGTTACGAATACCTCACATTTATGCAAAATTTCATCAATGTAACACCTCTAGAAGTGCATTTATATGAATTTCATTGTTTAAATTTTATTAATTTTGAACATCCACAACAACACATATTTCTAAAATTTTCAATGTTACTTACCACCGGAACATTATTTTCTATCTCGGTTAAAATTTGCAGCGTCCTGGATCTTAAGAAAGTACATAAACATTAGTCAATTTGTTAAACATTTGAGAATTTATTACGGCCGAACGAATAAAATTTTCAAATTTCTATATTCCCGTTTTCATTATTTGTCAAATTCTACCTCTTGAAAAAATTTCAGCTTCATAGCTCATTTAGAAGTACCTAAACCATGAAATGTTACTACAATTGTTTATAATTTTTTACGGCCAAGAAAATAAACGTTGCAATTAGCATTTATTCCTCCGATAATTAAATGGGTTGGGTTGGGTTAAATTTCAGCTCTCCAACTATAGTAGTTTGGGCCAGACATTAGTATCCTCCTATATCCTATATATCATTCTATAAGCACTCTTCTTACAGAGGAGGATATAGGATACTAGTGAATGTGTGCTTGCATTCTGCAAGCATTTTCTCTCACCTTAAATTAAAAATAAAAGGCGAAAAATAATTTTCAATGTATAAGTTCGCATCTCTGCTCCGAATTACTTGTGTTTCTGTTTTGAAAATATTGGGGTAAGAACAACCCCTAAAATTTATAATTATAAAACATTTATAGGTTTTTAGCATTTCTTAGGAATACCTCACATTTATGCAAAATTTCATGTATATAGCACCTCTAGAAGTGCATTTATATGAATTTCATTGTTTAAATTTTGTTAATTTTTAACAGCCACAGCAATAAATATTTCTAAAATTTTCAATGTTATTTACCACCGGAACGTTATTTCCTAAATCGGTGAAAATTGTTTAAACTTTATGAATTTGTAACAGCCACAATATAAAACTTTCGTGAAATTTCAAATATTATTTTCCATCGGAACATTATATCCTGACTTGGTTAAAATTTTCAGCTTCCTGGCTCTAACTAAAGTACATAAACATTAGTGAATCTTTTTAACATTTTAGAATTTATTACGGCCGAACGAATAAACATTTTCAAATTTCTATATTCCCGTTTTCATTATTAGGCAAATTCTACATGTATAAAAAATTTCAGCTTCATAGCTCATTTAGAAGTACCTAAACCATGAAATGTTAGTAAAATAGTTTATAATTTTTACCCGCCAAGAAAATAAACGTTGCAATTTTCCAATTATTTTTTTCGGTTCACCTATGTATTAAATTCCAGCTCTCCAACTATTGTAGTTTGGGCCAGACATTCACACACACAAGTAAATGTGTGCTTGCATTCTGCAAGCATTTTCTCTCACCTTAAAGTAAAAATAAAAGCCGAAAAATAATTTTCGATGCATAAGTTCACATCTCGGCTCCGGATTACATGTTTTTCTGTTTTGAAAATATTGGGCTATAAACAACCCCTAAAATTTATAATTATGAAACATTTATAGGTTTTTAACATTTCCTAGGAATACCTCACATTTATGCAAAAATTCATGTATATAGCACCTCTAAAAGTGCATTTATAAGAATTTCATTATTTAAAATTTATGAATCTTTTACAGCCACAATATAAAACTTTCACGAAATTTCAAATGTTATTTTCTACCGGAACATTATTTCCTAACTTTGTTAAAATTTTCAGCTTCCTGGCTCTAATTAAAGTACATAAACATTAGTCAATTTGTTAAACATTTGAGAATTTATTACGGCCGAACGAATAAAAATTTTCAAACTTCTATGTTCCCGTTTTCAGTATTTGGCGAATTCTACAGGTAGAAAAAATTTCAGCTTGATAGCGTATTTAGAATTACCTAAACCATGAAATGTTAGTAAAATAGTTATAATTTTTACGGCCAAGAAAATAAACATTGTTGCAACTTAGCATTTATTCCTCCGATAATTTTTTTCGTTTCACCTGTGTATTAAATTCCAGCTCTCCAACTATTATAGTTTTGGCCAGACATTAGTATCCTACTATATCCTATATATATCGTATATCCTCCTCTGTAAGAAGAGTGCTTATAGAATGATATATACATATATATATATATATACACTAGTCAACGTGTGCTTGCATTCTGCAAGCATTTTCTCTCACCTTAAATTAAAAATAAAAGCCTAAAAATTACTTTCAATGAATAAGTTCGCATCTCGGCTCCAAAATACGTGTTTTTCTGTTTTGAAAATATTGGGGTAAAAACAACCCCTAAAATTTATAATTATAAAACATTTATGGTTTTTTATCATGTTACGAATACCTCACATTTATACGAAATTTCACGAATGTAGCACCTCTAGAAGTGCATTTATATGAATTTCATTGTTTAAATTTTATTAATTTTGAACATCCGCAACAACACATATTTCTAAAATTTTCAATGTTACTTACCACCGGAACATTACTTTTCTATCTCGGTTAAAATTTGCAGCGTCCTGGATCTTAAGAAAGTACATAAACATTAGTCAATTTGTTAAACATTTGAGAATTTATTACGGCCGAACGAATAAAAATTTTCAAATTTCTATATTCCCGTTTTCATTATTTGTCAAATTCTACGTCTTGAAAAAATTTCAGCTTCATAGCCCATTTGGAAGTACCTAAACCATGAAATGATAGTAAAATAGTTTTTACGGCCAAGAAAATAAACAATGTTGCAACTTAGCATTTATTCCTCCGATAATTTTTTTCGTTTCACCTGTTTATTAAATTTCAGCTCTCCAAGTATAGTAGTTTGGGCCAGACATTAGTATCCTCCTATATCCTATATATATCCTATATCCTTCTCTGAAAGAAGAGTGCTTATAGAATGATATATATATATATATATATATATATATATATATATATCCATCCTATCATTCTATAAGCACTCTTCTTACAGAGGAGGATAAAGGATACTAGTGAAGGTGTGCCTGCATTCTGCAAGCATTTTCTCTCACCCTAAAGTAAAGAGTATGAATCTACAAATAATTTTTAAACGCAACAGTTTACATCTTCTTGCCAGTATACGTGTCTATCATTATTGTCAATATTGGGGTATAAACAACCCCAAAAATTTATAATATTAAATCTTTTATAGGTTTTCTACATTTGTTACGAATACCTCACATTTATGCAAAATTTCATGTATATAGCACCTCTAGAAGTGCATTTATAAGAGTTTCATTGTTTAAAATTTATGAATTTTTAACAGCCACAATATAAAACTCTCATGAAATTTCAAATGTGTAATGCGGGATCGCGAGAAAGAACGAAAACTCGTTACAGCAGCTTGAAACAATTTTATTTTCAAGAGGCACACAAAAAAAACGTATCAAAACACACCACGCGGTCTCTCTCTCTGCACATGCTCAACTTACTCCGTCATACTGCCTGAAAAGCACGTTATTCGGAGCCGAAATGCGAACTTATGCATTGAAAGTAATTTTTAGGCTTTTATTTTTATATTTAAGGTTAGAGAAAATGCTTGCAGAATGCAAGCACACGTTCACTAGTATCGTATATCCTCTGTAAGAAGAGTTGATATAGAATGATACTAGTTAATGTGTGCTTGCATTCTGCAAGCGTTTTGTCTCATCTTAATATAAAGAGTAGAGTAGACAGATAATTTTTAAATACAAAAGTTTGCACGTCTGCGCCGATTAATGTTTTACATAATGGACAATATTGGAATAAAAACAACCCCTAAAATTTCTAATTGTAAAACTTATATAGGCTTTCATCATTTGATACGAATACCTCACATTTCTGCAAATTTCATCAATGTAGCATCTCTAAATGTGTAGTTATATAAAATTAATTGTTTAAAAATTGATGAATTTTTAACAGCCACAATAATAAACTTTATTATATTTTTCAATATTATTTACTGCTAGAATAGCATTCCGTTATTTCTCAAAATATTCAGTTCCCTAGCTGTAATAAAAGTGCATAAACATTAATTTTTTTTAACATTTATGTGTTTTTTACGGCCCAATAAAGAAACATTTTCAAATTTCTATGATCCCGTTTTCCTTACTCTGTAAGATCTACGTAAGAAAAAATTTCAGCATTGTAGCACATTTATAAGTAACTAAACCATGAGACGTTTGTTTATATGTTTATAATATGTGAGTGCATTATGCAAGCATATTCATATATTAGCATTTTTCAATTTCGGATTATTCCTAATCAATTATGTCCAAAACCATATAACCGTTCAAATTTCTGGTTTGTATCTCATTAAGAAGTGCCTTATAATGTTTACACTCGTAGTGGGTAGAAATGGGGCAAAACCTTACCTAAAAATTTGAATTTTTGCTATTTTTTTACTTTTATCTTCGGCTGCAATAACATTTCTATAATCGTGCTAAATTTCAAGTCTCTAGGTCATATGGTGCTGCCTCTTCATTTTCGTTATCGTATAGAGCAATACTGGGGCAAAAGAGCTCCAAAAATTAGGATTACTACAATATCGGAATTCCTTCATTAGGCATAGTTTAACATTAAAGGCATTAAAATATAAGCCTCTGATTCCCATTAAAAGCTTACTCATATGAAAGGATTAAGCCAGTTGCCTAGGAAGCCTATTGTTAGACCAAGAAAAATTACCACTTTTTTGCGATAAAAACTACAAATTTACGCTAATTCTAATCGGATTTGAATTCTGTCTTCAAAAATAAGAAACTACAATTTATATCCTATCCGATAGTTAAAGCCTCGAGTTCGTATCTTGACGGGAAGTAATTGTAAAATGCAACAATAAAAACCACCAATTTACATGCTTTCTTATGGACAAAAAATGGGGCAAAAAGGGACCAAAATAGCCCCTTAAAATAGGAATTTTGCCAGTTTCGGATTTTTTCCTTCGGTTGTGACCAAAAACCTATAATCCTACCAAATTTCAAGTTTCTGGCACATCTGGAAGTGCCTCATAATTTTGTATCCTCCTATATCTATAATATATAGATGCTTCTTACACATGATATATTATATATATAGGAGGATACAAAATTATGAGGCACTTCCAGATGTGCCAGAAGCTTGAAATTTGGTAGGATTATAGGTTTTTGGTCACAACCAAAGGAAAAAATCCGAAACTGTCGAAATTACTATTTTGAAGGGCAATTTTGGCCCCTTTTTGCCCCATTTTTTGCCCATAAGAAAACATGTAAATTGGTGTAGAGGTTTTTATATTTGCATTTTAAAATTACTTCCCGTCAAGATACAAACTCGACACTTAAACTGTCGGATAGGATATAAATTGTAGTTTCTTATTTTTGAAGACGGAATGCAAATCCGAGTAGAATTACCGTAATTTCATAGTTTTTATCGCAAAAAATTGCTAATTTTTCTGGGTCTAACAATAGGTTTCCTTGGTAACAAGCTCTATCCTTTCATATGGGTAAGCTTTTAATGGGAATCAGAGGCTTATATTTTAATGCTGTTAATGTTAAACTACACCTAATGAAGGAAATCTGATATTGATATAATTCTCATTTTTGGGGCTGTTTTGCCCCATTCGAGAACAAAAAAGGCGATGCAACTGCATAGGACCCAGAGACTTGAAATTTGGCACGGTTATAGAAATTATATTGCAACCTAAGTTAAAATTACAAAATTACAAAAATTCTCATTTTTAAAGGGCGGTTTTGCCCCTTTTCGGCCCCATGCGAGAACAAAAAATGCGAGGCAGCTGCATAGGACCTAGAGACTTGAAATTGGCACGATTATAGAATTTTCATGGCAAACTAAGATAAAATTGTAAAATTGCAAAAATTCCTATTTTTAATGTTTGGTTTTGCCCTTTTTCGGCCCCATACAAGTCTGATAATTATAAGGCACTTCTTAATGAGATACAAACTTGAAATTTGGCAGAATTATGGGTTTTTAGTTACAACAGATGGAAAAAATCTGAGACTGTAATAATTCATAATGTTAGGGACTGTTTTGCTCCATTATTGCCCCATACGAGGATTAAAATTATAAGGCACTTCTAAATGAGCAACAAACTCCAAATTTGACATGGTTATATCATTATGTACAACATCGCTTGGGAATAATTTGAATTTGTAAAAATGCTAAAATTTGAAAATGCTTGCAGAATGCAAGCACATAACAACTAGTATATGATATATATATATCATTCTATATCGACTCTTCTTACAGAGGATATATGATATAGGATATAGGATATATATAGCAGATTACTAATGTCTGGCCCAAACTACAACAGCTGGAGAGCTGGAATTTAATACATAGGTGAGCCGAGAAAAATAATCGGAGGAATAATTGGAAAATTATGACAATGTTTATTTTCTTGGCCGGTAAAAATTATAAACAATTTTACCAACATTTCATGGTTAAGGTATTTCTATATGTGCTATCAAGCTGAAATTCTTTCTACCTGTGGAACTCGCCAAATAATGAAAAAGGGAATATAGAAATTTGAAAATTTTTATTCGTTCGGCCGTAATAAATTCTCAAATGTTTAACAAATTGACTAATGTTTATGTACTTTCTGTAGATCCAGGAAGCTGAAAATTTTAACAGGGTCAGGAAATAATCTCCCGGTGGGAAATAACATTGAAAATTTTAGAAATATTTATTGCTGTGGCTGTTAAAAATTAATAAATTTTAAACAATGAAATTCATATAAATGCACTCTTAGAGGTGCTGCATGGATGAAATTTCGCATAAATTTGAGGTATTCGTAGCAAATAATAAAAACCTATAAATGTATAATATTTATAAATTTTAGGGGTTGTTTTTACCCCAATATTTTCGAAACAGAAAAACACGTAATTCGGAGCCGAGATGCGAACTTATGCATTGAAAGTAATTTTTAGGCTTTTATTTTTACTTTCAGGTGAGAGAAAATGCTTGCAGAATGCAAGCACACATTTACTTGTATATATATACTAGTTAATATGTGCTTGCATTCTGCAAGCATTTTCAAATTTTAGCCTTGTTGCAAATTCAAATTATTGCCAATCGATGTTGTACATAATCATATAACCATGTCAAATTTGGAGTTAGTTGCTCATTTAGAAGTGCATTATAATTTTAATCCTCGTATGGGGCAATAATAGAGCAAAACAGCCCCTAACATTATGAATTATTACACTCTCAGATTTTTTCCATCTGTTATAACTTAAAACCCATAATTCTGCCAAATTTCAAGTTTGTATCTCATTAAGATGTGCCTTATAATTATCACACTCGTATGGGGCCGAAAAGGGGCAAAACCACACATTAAAAATAGGAATTTTTGCAATTTTACAATTTTATCTTAGTTTGCTATGAAAATTCTATAATCATGCCAAATTTCAAGTCCATAGGTCCTATGCAGCTGCCTCGCATTTTTTGTTCTCGCATGGGGCCGAAAAGGGGCAAAACCACCCATTAAAAATGAGAATTTTTGTAATTTTATAATTTCATCTTAGGTTGCAATGAAATTTCTATAACCGTGCCAAATTTCAAGTCTCTGGGTCCTATGCAGTTGCATCGCCTTTTTTGTTCTCGAATGGGGCAATAATGGGGCTAAACAGCCCCAGAAATGAGGATTATAGCAATATTGGATTTCATTCATTAGGTGTAGTTTAACATTAACAGCATTAAAACATAAGCCTCTGATTCCCATTAAAAGCTTACCCATATGAAAGGATAGAGCTTGTTACCAAGGAAACCTATTGTAAGACCCAGAAAAATTACTACGTTTTTGAGATAAAAACTATAAATTTACGTTAATTCTACTCGGATTTGAATTCTGACTTCAAAAAGAAGAAACTACAATTTATATCCTATCCGACAGTTTAAGTCTCGAGTTCGTATCTTGACGGGAAGTAATTTTAAAATGCAAATATAAAAACCTCTACACCAATTTACATGTATTCTTATGGGCAAAAAATGGGGCAAAAATGGGCCAAAATAGCCCCTCAAAATAGGAATTTTGCCAGTTTCGGATTTTTTCCTTTGGTTGTGACTAAAAACCTATAATCCTACCAAATTTCAAGTTTCTGGCACATCTGGAAGTGCCTCATAATTTTGTATCCATATATATATATATATATATAATATATCATGTGTAATAATGTGTGATAATTATAAGGCACATCTTAATGAGATACAAACTTGAAATTTGGCAGAATTATGGGTTTTAAGTTACAACAGATGGAAAAAATCTGAGACTGTAATAATTCTTAATGTTAGGGGCTGTTGTGCTCCATTATTGCTCCATACGAGGATTAAAATTATAAGGCACTTCTAAATGAGCAACAAAGTCCAAATTTGACATGGTTATATGATTATGTACAACATCGATTGGGAATAATTTGAATTTGCAAAAAGGGTAAAATTTGAAAATGCTTGCAGAATGCAAGCACATATTAACTAGTATATATATATCATGTGTAAGAAGCATCTATATATTATAGATATATCATGTGTAAGAAGCATCTATATATTATAGATATATATATCATGTGTAAGAAGCGTCTATATATTATAGATATAGGATATAGGAGGATACTAATGACTGGCCCAAACTACAATAGCTGGAGAGTTGGAATTTAATACATAGGTGAACCGAGAAAAATAATCAGAGGAATAATTGGAAAATTGCGACAATGTTTAATTTCTTGGCCGGTAAAAATTATAAACTATTTTACTAACATTTCATGGTTTAGGTATTTCTAAATGCACTATCAAGCTGAAATTTTTTCTACCTGTAGAATTTGCCAAATAATGAAAACGGGAATATAGAAATTTGAAAACATTTATTCGTTCGGCCGTAATAAATTATCAAATGTTTAACAAATTGACTAATGTTTATGTACATTCTGTGGATCCAGGAAGCTAAAAATTTTAACAGGGTTAGGAAATAATGTCCCGGTGGTAAATAACATTGAAAATTTTAGAAATATTTATTGCTGTGGCTGTTAAAAATTAACAAATTTTATGACCCATACCAGTGTTAAAATAATACGGCAATTCTTAATGAGATGCAAATATGAAATTTTGCAGAATTATGGATTTTTAGTTACAACAGAAAGAAGAAATTCGATATCGTGAAACTTCCAAATCTTAGCAACTGTATTGCCACATAATTGTCCTATGGAACGAGTAAAATTATAATGCACTTCTAAATGAGCTACAAAGTTGAAATTTGATATGGATATATGATTTTGCACAAAATTCATTGGGAATAATTTGAAATTGTAAAAAGGCTAAACATCAAAAATGCTTGCAGAATGCAAGCACACATTAACTATAGTCGATCCGAAATCGGAAGACTCCTGGCCTCGAAAAAGGGGCGGACACCAGTTAACAGCAGCCAATAGGAGACTGTTTGTTTGGGAAGGTAGTGGGGAGGAAACCAGTCTCACTCCTGCTCTCGAAGAGATCGCATCGGACTGCGTTGCCGTTTCTACTGCCGTTTCCTTGCTGTGGATCAAAAAGAAGGATGGGAAGTATTTTATTTAGGAAATGCGTAGTATATCAGCTGAGCAAGACAGCTGCTCTCCCGCACGTAAGTTGAGAGGGGCGATGGAAGGGGAAACGTTCGTGATTGGCTACTTGCTCTAAGTAGGCCAGGAGTCTTCCGATTTCGGATCGACTATAGTATCGTATATCCTCCTCTGTAAGAAGAGTGCTTATAGAATGATAGGATATATATAGGATATAGGAGGATACTAATGTCTGGGCCAAACTATTATAGTTGGAGAGCAGGAATTTAATACCGAGGTGAAGAAAAAAAATTTATCAGAGGAAAAATTGCAAAATTGCAACAATGTGCATTATTTTGGCCGCTAAAAATTATATACCATTTCACTAACATTTCATGGTTTAGGTATTTGTAAATGCGCTATCAAGCTGAAATTTTTTCTACCTTTAGAATTCGCCAAATAATGAAAACGGGAATATAGAAATTTGAAAATTTTTATTCGTTCGGCCGTAATTAATTCTCAAATGTTTAACAAAATGACTAATGTTTATGTACTTTCTGTAGATCCAGGAAGCTGAAATTTTTAACAGAGTTAGGAAATAATGTCCCGGTGGTAAATAACATTGAAAATTTGAGAAATATTTATGCTGTGGCTGTTAAAAATTAACAAAATTTAAACAAAGAAATTCATATAAATGCACTTCTATAGGTGCTACATTGATGAAATTGCGCATAAATGTGAGGTTTTCGTAACAAATGATAAAAACCTATAAATATTTTATAATTATAAATTTTAGGGGTTGTTTTTACCCCAATATTTTCAAAACAGAAAAAAACGTATTTCGGAGCCGAGATACTGTTGAGCAAGAAGGAACTTATTCCACCGAAACTGTTATTAATTTTTCCCTCCTTACCAGCAGAGCTCTCGATCAATAAATAAATCAAAATTTATTTTCTACTTTTTAGTGCATAATATAAAAGTTATTTTTTAAAAAACCTTTTTTAATTAATTTATTGCTTTTGCCATCACTGGTTGATAGTAGGACGTAGTTCGGTATGTGGCCATTGCCATTTGCAGTGCCACAGTCAAAGAGACGCCATTAATCCAACAATAATAAGAAATTCATATTTTACTCTCCCTTGCCTCTTATAAAGTATCAATTAATAAATTTATTTGGATAAAGTGGACAACATTTGCAACAAAAAAGTCTGCGAGAGCATATAATTATGACTTATAGTTTAGGAGATAAAAATTCGAGAAGGTCCCCCACCCATGTTATCCAATTGGGGGAATTAAACGTCCCTGGATTCGAACTCAGCTCTTTATTTTGCACGGTGATTACACGTACGAGTCTTTTATAAGTGTGGCACTCTTTAAAATTGAAAGAATGGATAAAATACATGATGCAGCCGTTCTCGAGTTATTAGACATTATTTGTGGTAGAGCGTTCTGATGGACGGATTGACCAACAGAATAAGGATATTATATGTATAATAATAATTAAGATTAAAGTAAATTTTTATCAAAATACAGTATTTTCAATAATATTTATGTATTTATATATTTTTGCTTAATTTAAAAAGTGGACCATGAGCTATTGTGAACTGATACCTATTAAGTACTGTTATAAATTCATTGATCAACTCAAAGATTTTTTGTTATGCATCCTTTGTGGCATACAAGTTAAGATTGTATATAATGTCAAACTAGTGAGGTTTGTCTGTATTTTATATCAAAAGTACAGTAAAATTTTGGTGAGTTATGAAACAATCTGAAATTAGGGTATTTTAGAGGTACATATTTCATTTTTTTATTAAAGTTTTCTTATGCTAATGTAATGTTTCATTCTCTTTATTGTCAGGTGAAGAACCACAAAAAAGTACATCAGTGAGAGATAATCCACTCAGGGCCCTTGAAACCTATTGGTGTTCTGAATATCACAAATGCCATGCCCTGCAACATGGTTCAAATCAGATATTTGTCCTCTACTCTGCTTCAGTTCCTACACATACCATGAGGTATTAGGCATTTGAATTATTAATGACTCTTTGAGTACTTTAAATGGCTCTGCATGAATTTGTAACCATATTTAACATGTCTGTTTTAACATACATTAAAACCCTGCTATAATGCAGGTTTCCAGAGACAGCATGTACGCCTGTGTTATCGGCAACCCATGGTATTTCGGGAAATAATTTTTAAAAACCTGAAAGTATATGCTTTATAACAAATTTAATTGCAAAATACAATAAGTCCCCAACTTACATGGTTAATTTGTTCCAAAAATTTCCGTGTAAGTCGAACTATGTTTAAACCAATACCTTTTTTGAAGCAATGCAGTCGGCTGTGCAGTACTAGCGGCAATGTAAAGAGAACTTCAGTGGAAATGTACAGCAAACGCCATCTTTTGAGTAGCTGGTCAAGTAACCTAATATGCATGGCAGTTACACAAATTTGACATTCACTTCATTGGATAATTAAAGCCGAAAAAAGTAGAGCTTTAATAACAAAATCTTAAGAAAATGAAAATTTATTCATTACAATACATCATACTTAAGTAAAAATGTTAGTAATTGCAAGAAGAGTATTAGTTCATAGTATATACGTATTTAAGCAGATTCTGCAGGTGACTATGGCATTACATCATTTGTCTCTGTTTTACGTATGTACTTGTCCAGTGGTGTTTGTATAGTAGCTTCTTTCTGCTCATCATAAATAATTTTATAGCATGCAATGCATCATTAACTGCTCTAGATACCTTCGTGAACCGTCACGTCACCACTCTTACGTTTCTCAGCCATAATGAGGGCTTATACCTAATGCCTTTGTCAAATTTGTTTTAATGTAATTACGAGATAACTTTCATGCACTTAAAAGCTCTTTCACAATAAAAAACAAATCTAACAAAAGCACTTCTGTCTGCTATGTTTCCTGCAGTGTACAAGTAATGCCATCTATCGAGCAGCTGTCCAACTAACTGTATACGCGCGGCAGTTCAACTACCCTCATCCGTGTATCTGTGGATCCGTGTAACTCGGATCCGTGTAAGTCGGGGACTATAAAAACTGATATCATATTTTGATTGAAATGCATATCTTACTTAAATCGGTGTTTTTAAAATAGTCCGATATTTTCTTTTGGCGCAACAGCTGATGCCATTTCTTCGTCACATACGTCTTAATGTTTTGCAAATGTAAAAGATGAAGATGATCACAATCACTCTGTCTCTACATCCAATTCATCACTTCACTGATGTTATCCAATACTTTGCTTATTTAAGGGGTCTCAACCTCACACATCTCTTCATTCTCGCTGTCATCTTCCGATAATTTTTCTGTTCTTTCTCGGTTCTGGACTTCAGCTACAATTTTTTCATCATTCTTATAGACAGTGATGGGAGTTTAGCATCGCGGTAAAATTAGAACCAAGTTGTTTATGAAGTAAATAAATTGCGGTAAAATTTGAAACAAGGTTGTTTACGAAGAAAATAAATGGAATCATTTTGGGGGACATGACTAGACCCGTGGTATATCCGAATCTGCAGTATAGTGAGGCGCGTTATAACGGAGTTTTACTGTATTTAACATGTCCAATTTTGCAGAATTAGCCTACATAAATTTTTTTGTTATCAAATTTATAATCCGGAGCTATGCTCTAAAATATTAACAATTAACTCACCATTAATTTAAAATAAATAATTCTATATTTTAGAATTCCACAAATGCTTTTAAGTTGCGGATGACATTTTCCGAAGTACAGGCTGTTCCTGAAACGATGATTTGACCTACGATAAACCCGGACTTAGGACATTAATACATTGACAGTACCTTGAATGTGTTCTTTGGATCGTGTTTCCAATTTACGTTTTGTCTGTCCTATGTATACTTTGTCACATTTTCCACAAGATATTTTATATATGCCTGATTTCTGTAAAAATGGTATGGTGTCTTTTGGATTGTGGAGGTTGGCGAGTTTATTGTGGTTGACTTGAACATTTTTAAAATTGTGTTTGGAAAAAATGTTACAAAGTTTGTTTGTGGTTCTTGGGGCGAAAGGAATTTTAATGTATTTTGTGAGGGTAGTGTGTGTTTTGAGAAAGAGCTTGTGCTTATGTTTTCGTAGTATGTTTTGGATTATGTTTGTGTTGTAGCCATTCAGTGCTGCAATGGTTTTTATGTAAGTTCTTTTTGAAAATCTGTTTTGGAGAGTGGTATATGTAGGAGTCTGTGTATCATGGAATGGAAAGCTGCCAACACTGAATGGCTACGACACAAACATAATTCAAAACATACTACAAAAACATAAGCACAAACTCCATCTCAAAACACACACAACCCTCACAAACACTTGCTAAATCAAATTACATTAACATATTCACGATGGCGTGCCCACTGGTAGTCACGATTGACTTTCTTCGTAGGTGTCGTGCCCCACCGGTGGTCACTGGTGATCGGGCCTGCAGCTGCCGTGTACCACCGGTAGGCACGTCCCCTAAGTTAAGAATACAGGCTTCTTTCTTATACGCTTCTCAGGAAGGAGTTTGCTCTTTATATACACTCAAAGATATAGCTTAGGTTACTGCGTGACTAATTATTGATCAAAAAATACGTAAAAGTTATAATTTTAGCATAGTTGAAAAAAATGGTATAACGTACTTTTAGAACATATTTTATTGCAGTTCAGTAAAACATGATAATAATAGGCAATTCGCTTATATTAGATAGAAATATAATGAAAATAAAAAATTATGTACAAAATATGTTGAAAATGCAATTGTTTATAAAGCATACATAACTACATACTAAGACACGCTATAAAAGCGATGTATAATTTGGTGTGTTTTGTGGAATACAAACATATAACGTTCAACTCAACTCAATTGAAAAATACACTTGCAAATAGAACTCATAAATTTAACTTCTCTACATATAATCAAATGATAAGTTACAATAAATTTTTTTACAAAATGCGAATGTTACGCATACAATGAAATGTTGCTGCGATCAGTTGAAAAAACCACTACTCATAAAACAATGCAGGATATGTTACATAAAATGGCATAAAAATAAATTATATTTGGCAACACAATTGAATAAAGAAACAAAATAAACAATGAAAAAACAATAAAACTATGAATAATATGGTGCATAATATGAAGAGAACAAATAAAATGAATCTTATAAAAATGATAATCAGCTTCAAATATCAACATAAAATAAAACTGCATAACAAAAAACACTATTTATGCATTTTATTGAAGCACTCTAAGCACATTGCAGGAAGTCCGTCACAGTCTTTGCAAAATGTTTGCACTTTTTTTGCCTTTGCCTGAGCTTCATTCGCTCCTTTTTCAGAACGAATTTTTTCATAGCAGCTCATGCATCGTTTTCTCGATGCTCTGGCTGCCCCTTCGTATTGCTCTAGTTGATGGAGTGATTTTCTTTTCTGTGTCGACTTTCCTGTTCCATCATCACCTCCACCTCCGCTTTTATCTGCCTCATTTTCCGAAAGCCCATCAATAATCTTCTCTCTAAATTTTAACATATCCATTTTTTTGTCCATAATTGTTGTATAATACCCATGAATTTATTATACATGTTTCGAGTAAAAGTTCACTTGCCACTTTCTTATACCATTTTAGTGACCTTCTAAGGGTTGTGTAATATGATGACATCTGATCTGAAACATCAACACCTTTCTTAGTGCTGTTATACACTATGACTGCTTGCGGCTTCAGTTTACTTTCTCCTCTCCGTGACCGAGAAGAAACAAGCACGTCTGTGTGCTCTGGGTTGGTAGTGATCATCATCACGGATCTTTTATCTTGCCACTTGGTCACTCATACACCTTTCTCATTTTCTTTTGAAATCACTTGACCTTTTTTGAGTTTATGGGCACAAACAACTTTTGGGGTTCCGCGACGATTTTTCCTCAGTGTTTCATAAACATAAGTCTTCTTCTTCAATAGGTCTTCACAAAGGGCCACACTCGTGTAGAAATTATCGACAAACAATGTCCTCCCTTCATCTAAAAGTCCCGCCATCAATTCCAAAAGAACCTGATTAGTGTCCAACTCCACTTATTCCTGCACTGTCACTTTTGCCAGCGTAGATTTTCATGCTGTATATGCTTCCGGTGTGCACAATTTATAACACTTCACTCCATACCTGTGAGCTTTCCCGGGGAGATACTGTATAAAATAAAGTCTCCCCCTCCAAGGCCATGGATTCATCTATAACAATATTTTCACCTGGAGAAACTGTTGTTTGGAATTTTCTGCAAATTAGGTCAAAAAGAGGCTTTATTTTTGAGAATCTATTGGTATTTGCTGATAAATCAGAATTAATGTTGAAATGAAAGCATTTCAACAATAATTCAGATCTCTCACGCTTCATCGTGTCTCGAATGAGATCATTACGATACAGCGCCTTGTTGGACCAATATACCGTATTTACTCGTGTAAGCCGCACACCTTTTTTCCTAAAATGTCGTGTCGGTAAACAAATATACGTTAAGCTAGCACCCATGCTGCATCTATTATTCTATTTCCAAATTTCGGTGTATTTAGTCATTTTCATTCATTGTATAAAAATTTTAAATGAGTTTTAAGTTTATTAACGGGTGCTCCCCAAACTCGACGGTCTTCTGCTGCAATCGTCACGGAGGCCACGGCGCATGCGTGACCAGTTTGGGTTGGTTGGGGTTTTGTGCTCACGGCAGATGACGCCTACCATGTTCAGATACGGCATGCTTCCTTTATTCACTGATACGTCTATGAAAGTCATGGCCGCCGTGGTGATCATTGAATGATCACCGATCATAATTTTAGTTCGCCAAAAAAATGACGATCACTACAGTAGCAATCAGTGACCATATGGCTGAAAAATTACTTAAAGCAGAATGATCGGTCATCGCTCCCGGAGCGATTTCTGCCGAATGTGACCAATATGACGACAAAAACAGTTAAGTGTATAACAAAAGAGGACTATCGAGGAGATTTCTGCTAGTACCGATATAAAGAGATCACCCAATAAATTCGTCACGTAGGAGTGTGAAGATGCTTAACTTGAGCATAGCATTTTTGAGAAATAGGAATTGGTGATTTAAAAAACCCTTTTTCGGCTCAAATAAATTTTTTCCCCTATAGCCGGCCCAAAAACCGGGGTGCGCAGGATATATGGGGGTGCAGCTTACACAAGTAAATATGGTAATCTCATTCTTGGTAAATGGTTTATACCCATGGCAATTAGTACTCTAATGAACTTCTGCATTTATTTCCATTTGTGTCCCTCCAATTACGCATCATGGAACGTTTGCTGAGTTCATGGGAATTTACGAACTGATTCACATACCTATTGGTCTCATCCACAATAAGCTTCAAAACTTCACCATTCAAAAAATGTTTATAAACCTTGATGAGCAAGAAAGGCAGCTCTGTGACTCCCCACTTGGAATAGATGACTATACGGTGGCGCTAAATCTTTTAAAGAAAAGGAAAGCCCCAGGCATGGACGGATTATCAGAATTCTACCGGAAATTTTGGAAAGCGTTGAATGAACCGTTCAAGGAGATGGTGGACGAAAGCTTCAGAAGAGGAAGACAGAGTGCATCACGAGCACTTATTCACCACTCTGGCCAGCATGGGATTTGGGCCAGTATTTATTGAGAGACTCCGCGTTTTATACAGTCGATCAAGATGTCTGGTAAGAGTGTGCGACACGCTGACCTCGCCCATTCCTATCAGAAGGGGAATAAGGCAAGGATGTCCGCTATCAGGGTAGCTGTATGCACACTCGATGGAGCCACTTGTTTGGTTGCTCAGACAGAATTTAAGCGGTACCACAATACCGGGAGAAGCGAAGAAGCATCTGGTACTATCTGCCTATGCAGATGATGTGACAATTTTCATTGAGGAAGATGAAGACTTTCTGAAAATTTTCTCGTCCTTTGACGAATACGCAGCATCATCAGGAGCTGCTCTGAACGAGGAAAAAAGTAAGGGCTTATGGTGTGGCGAATTCAAAGGGAGGTCCGACTCTCCAATCAGAATGCAATGGTCAAGTGTTGGATGCAAGTTTTTAGGCGTTTGGTTAGGAAATGATGAACGCAAGACGGAGATAGAAGCCATGAGAGATATATATGATAGACTAGACAAAGGCATCTGCTCATGGCTGCCGAGATCCAAGTCGCTATCTCTCATCGGCAAGGTCAGAGTTGCTAACCAGTTTCTAGGACCAAGGGTGTGGCACATCCTGCAAAGTCTTGAGGTATCTCCACCTGTGCTCCGCCGTATTCAGACGAGGCTGGTGGATTTCGTTTGGACAGGAGGGAGACATTGGGCCACTATGGACACCCTATGCGCACCAATCATGGAGGGGGGGTTGGGACTAGTCAATGTTGAATGCAAGGTGATGTCCGTCAGACACCTATTCCTACAGAGACTACTCACTGAGCCTTACGATAGTCCATGGAAAGTATTGGCTTACACTCGTGCACCAGAAGATATGATACCACTGGCGCTTTCCTCCCGTCCGGTCGGCTCAAGGAACACCCACACATCGAAGGCGAAATGTGACTTCTATAAGTCTCTGGGTAGAACATGGAATGTTTTTAAACTAGCTTTCGATGGCAACAGCAGACCTTTTCCAGTTGGGTGGCCACCCACACATACTTGGGCATCCTTCACGTTCATCAGTAAAAGATCCAATATAGGCATCCCATTACCGTTACCAAAGAGAGAGGTCTACAAGGAAACAATCTATCTAAAAAATAGTGATAAGTGGCCTCTGAAGGGCATGTACTCAGACGATAACATCCACTGGTACATATTTCATGCTCCGCCTAGTTTTGGAAAAGATGCTGAAAATGCGTACGGGAGATGGGCAGACTGCATATTCATGAAAAAAGCCGGGATAAGACAGGATAGTACATGTCCCTGGTGTCCAGAAACAGATGGAAGTGCATGGCACATAGCTTTCGTCTGTCCTCATGCTATAGAAAGCTGAACAACACTCTCAAAGCTCTCACAGGCAGATGAGTGATCTACAGACGGGATCTATACTGCGGCTTTCCCCAAGGAAAATTTAAGTACAAGGAGATATTGCTGTTTAATTTCTTAGTGACGTTAGCTAAGAGCTCTATATACTCAGCATTCACTAGGGTATGCAAAGGGAAGACCCTGATTATGTTGAGGAATTCAGGGAAAGATTAAAAAAAGATTATGAAGGGAATGGGCATACCATTCAAGCCGGGAAAGTAAGTGTGCCTTCAAAAGTTTCTGGGGCACTGAAAAGATATCGTCGAAGGAAATCTTACGTTTACCGGCATTGTAGATGAGGGTGAAACACCACGGGGGTGAGTGGGCGGGGGACAAGCTCCGAGATTGCAGTTGCAGCCCCTTTGGAGGAGCCCCCTCGCTTGCGAATCCCCGTCGGAAATACGAAATGGTAAATGGTAAAATAAGAGAATAAACCATGGACCAAAAGAAACAACAGCTGAACTCTAAAGGGAGTGGCTACCGTCCATGAAAATAATAATAATAATTTTGCGGATATTTTGTACTCTTTCCGGACATTGTCAAGGCGACCGTAATTGTTGCCTCCGATTCAATTAATGCCAATTAAACCATCAAATAGGTGAAAGAATAGCATTATTCGCTTCGCACTTTGTTTAAGCATCGAAATTAATGCTGTAGCAATGTCAACATTTATACATAGCAACATAAATATTTATGGACTAGTATAAAAGCCCGTCAGTATGACGGGATATCTTTAGTTAACCTTAAAACAGTTGCCTCCCTCCCGCCCTCTCTCTCTCCTCCTCCCTCCCTTCCACCCTTTCCCACCCTCTCCCACCCTCTCCCTTCCACCTTCTCCCTTCCACCCTCCCACTCTCTCCTTCCCTTCTCCCCCTCACTCCCTCTCTCTCTCTCTCTCTTAAATGTAAGAAGGGACTATATAGTCTCAATTTCGCCCTCAATATAGTCGTTTGTCTGTCTGTCTCCCTCCCTCTTTCTTCCTCCCTTCTTCCCCTCACTCCCCCTCCCTCTCTCCACCCCTTACCCCTCATTCCCTCTCTCCACCTCCCCCCTCATCCCCACTCTCCACCCCCTCCCCCTCATTCCCTCTCCCCCCTTCCCTCTCTCTCTCCATCTCCCTCTCTCTCCACCTCCCTCCCTCTCTACCCCTCCGTTACCATCCGCCTCTCACCCTCCCTATCTCGTATTAAAAGCATTCAAAGCATGCTTA
This sequence comes from Uropetala carovei, assembly GCA_036926305.1. Classification (NCBI taxonomy): domain Eukaryota; kingdom Metazoa; phylum Arthropoda; class Insecta; order Odonata; family Petaluridae; genus Uropetala; species Uropetala carovei. The sequence goes on from JAXCHB010000002.1 coordinate 1,320,548, forward strand.
CACCCACAAGGATTGATATAGCATGATTTCCACAAAATATGTAAAATAAACATTTAACATGAGCGGTTTTGAATTGTAGGTGGAAAAAGATGAACAGAATAAGAAACGTTATAATTTTTTCTTCAAAATGGTTCTGATCCGAAGGTCGTAGGTTAATTCCTTCTAATTTTAATTTCAAAAACGATAAAAGCCTGCACGCCAAAAAATCGACTTTTACGTGTTACCTTATGGAAAATGGAAATGTCTTTCGAACCCAGGACTTTTTTTGAGATTTATTTTCGTCATTACCTTAAAATATGTTAATCAAGCATTCCTGCCAAATTTTGAGATCCTATCTCAATTCTTTCTCGAGTTAATATCAAAATTCGCTATAGTGTGACCAACCAACCAACCAACAGACCTGGGCTATTATTATAGTAAATAATTATTCAGTTAACTGCGTATGGCAAGTGTTTCTAATGATTCAATCAAAGCAGTTGAATCTTCCTATCATCGTTTGAATGCAGGAATCTTATCTCTTTGTAAGTAGAACCATTATATTATACATCCATAATGTTTATTAACGCAAATAGGCTCAAGCATAAATTATTAATTAAATAAGAATAGGGACACACGTTATTATTTTAAACACATTACATGGTTATCTTCTCTTCATAGATATTCTACATAAACGGTTGCATTGATTGTTATATAAAAAAGAAAGGACATATATTTGAATAAAAAGAAAAACAAAAGTTTGCCCAATTCTTAGGTATCAGAGATATCTGAGAATTAGTTTTTACTTTCTCCAATGTACGTAGTATAGAGAAATTATTGTTTTCATGAAAAAATTCGAAATCAAGATTTCAACGGAAATACAAGTTTTGAGGTGCGCAAAGGGAGAAATGATTGTATTACCATATAATACATCATTTTATTTGCCAAAGACATCTGGCATAACCCGGGCATCGCCGGGTACTTTCAGCTAGTTATGAATAAAAATAAATTAAAATGTCTTGTTTAATATTTTGTTAAACATTTTAATTGTCCTATAAATATGACAGTGGGTGCTAATGGGTTAAAAGCTTCATATCAGTTTCTTACTTTTGCTGGAATAAGTTGGCATCTGATATCTTTGTTCACCGAATTCATCATGATCCCTTTAAGCACCTTTGACATAAGAGGCGACTACCAAGGAGGAGATTTCTGCTAGCATCTGCATAAAGAGATCATCCAATAAATTGCATCATTCACGGACCTTGTTTCAGGGAGAGAGATTTTTAAAAAATCTCAGATGTCAACTTATTCCAGCTAAAATTTATTTTTTTCCCTCCAAGTTGGCCCAAAAATAGGGGTGTGCATGTAACACGAGGGCTTGGGTCACACAAGTAAATATGGTAATTAAAATTTAATCCCCAAAAATGATTGCAAGTACAGTTGATGCCTGAGATTCGACCATTCGACATTCAACTAACTCAAGTATTTGACCGTTATTGGGAGATCCAAGCATAGTGACTGACCTCTGGTGAGAAAATTATGTACTGGTGAAAGTAGGGTATCCCTTCTGTTGACGTATGGTTCGTGTGTTATGTTGGCTTACTTAATTGACTTGTTTTGAGCATTGGATTGTTTATTCTTCTCTTTCATTGTTTTTGTACTTTAATCTTTAATTTAATGGCCTTATAAGGACTCTGTTATTACTATTAACTATCCTATATGTAATGTCGGCATCGCTGTTTATTTTTATTAATTCTTCAGCTTCTTTCCTTTAACATAATGTCTTTGTCAGTTATTGAGTTAGGTGATATTTTTGAGTACGTGGGAAACTTTTATTGAGGGGAATGACGTTTTAATGGCTAAAATTAATAATTTGCTAATATCAAGTTTCGTGATGTAGGTAATATACCTAAATTATTTTCTCATCATTGAAGAGTTATTGTAATACGTAGGTATTTCTATTATGACAAGTTATGTACCTACCTAGTTACATCTGGGTTCCCAAAAACAATCCACCGAGATAATATCAAAATACAGATGACTCCCGAGATTTGACAGGGATGCGTTCCTGAAAACATGGTTGAATCTCGAATTGTCGAATGTCGAACGCCGTTTTTCCATATACTTGCATGTTATAATTGGGGGATACGTTCCCACATCTCGGGAAAAAGTCCCCCCTCACGTTCTATAAAGACTAAATAACGTTACTAATGTGTTAATACAACAATATTAAATTATGAATAAATTAAATAATGAATATTTTAAATGTATAACTTATTTCTTGCACTAAAAATGAAAAAATAAATTTTTGTTTCGGACTTCAAAGATAGATGTATGCAATATGTTCTGCAGACAACCCGGTATGGCTCGCGCGAGTCGTTTGTTACAAATGACTCGCGTGAGCTGGACAACATACCTGCATACATCTATCTATACATACAACTATTTATCGCAGCAAAATTAATATAAAAGTTATTAAAAAGCACAAAATAACTTAAGAATAAAGAAACAATAAAATTAAAAATATTTTCATACCTTAAATCTTTTTCAAATGCGCTTACTGTACTTGGTTTATTAATTGAGAAGTTGGAAGATTTTAGTTGGTAGAAGAGGAGCTATTGGGTGGGGAACTGTTTATTGTTGTTATCAAATTACCTGAATTTATCACGTTCTAGAATTTTCTCCTTCTGTTTCACATAAGTGCTAATAGTTGAACGACACATTCCCAACGATCGTGTGATTTCAGTATGGCTTTCACCTTTCTCAACACGCTTTAAAATTTCTAATTTCAGTTCATAACTATGAGTGCACTCGTTTATTTGATTCACTTACATTATCACTATTACATTTTCTTTTAGATATCACGTCAAGGGATAAATTTATAAATCAATAACTGTGAGAGGCTAAATCTCTTGGTCATCATTTTTTGCATAATGCTAAATATCTCAACATATCTCGGCCATTTCTTCAGCCAGTCCAGCCAAATTTGGTAGGATTGCTATGAATACGTTCAAAAAGTGAATGCTCCAAAAAATTTTCAAAAAAGTCCTGGGTTCGACGCCAGGAGAATGTTTTACATTCCATATGAATCTCATATCTCGGCCCATAAGTTTACATGCTAAAATTTAATTTTCAATGTGCTGAGTTTTACTCTTTTGGAAATTAAAATTAGAAAGAATTGACGTACGACCTTCAAATTAGGACCATTTTAAAGGAAAATAAACGGGTCGTTTAATTTTGTTTGTCTTTTCTCACCTAAAGGTAAAACTTTAGCATATTTTATGTTTAAATTCGCCGATGTAAGAAAAATCGTTCATTTTCTTCAATGATAGCCTTGGAAACGGGCATTGTTGTTTCAAGCCATATATGCTCATATAAACCTATATTCGTTTACGTAAATTGGATGGACAAATGCGGTAAATTACGTATTTTAAAACATGCTAATGTTTGAAATAATTCGACGATGTTTTAACGTGCCTTCGTTGTCTTATTGAAGTCTTTCTGCATATTAAAGGCAGTTGCTTGCGCTGTGCCTTCGCATTCTCTGAATAGAACAGATATTATGAATTACATTTGCCAGATACAGTTTTTTCACATGGACAGCTGTATGTAGCCATAACTAGAACATGTGACAAATATAATTTGAAATTTTGGGTTAATGATAAAGATGATCAAGGGCAATTGCCCTTGATCATCTTTATCATGTCGTTATAAGAGAGCTACTGAATAGCTAAAATAATATTATTGAGGTATAAGACTGTTTTCCTCTTAATTTTTTAAAACTATTCCTCTGTTTTCATTTGTAGCCCTTTCCAATCTTATTCAAATATTTGTTGGTTTTATTTTTATATTGTTTGTTTTCAAAGGCCGTTTTAAACGGGCTCATTCGTCTAGTAAATCAATAAAATAAATAAATTTAAATAAAAGATCAACAGAAAAAAGAATGAAATCAGCACAAATTCAAACAATTAGAGCAGAAATAACTATGTCTACACTGAAACTAAACCTCGTGTGGTTGGTCGTGATGAAAATTCCTTCGCATAAACTAGTTTCAAATTTGATGGATTGATTAAGCAGGTTTCAATGGGTCGAATAAGCAGGTTTCGACAGGTCGAAATCTCGAATTTGTCGAATCTCCAACTGTCAAATCTTGGGAGTTGCCTGTACTTATGTACATTGCAATTTGAACGATTCAACAGTAAAATATTCGCTACAAAAACAGACTTTTTTTGTTAAAGGTTTACCAATTCTTGTCTTAGTGAGCCATGTTTTCTTCATTTCAGCATCTTTAGGGAAGAAATACAATGAAATGCCTTCTCCTGTATAATTAGAACATTTTGGCACACTACAAATCTTTTTCAAAGTCTTTTCTCTTTGGCGAGGCACATTTGAACAAAACATGTTTATTTAAGAGATAATATCAAGCTTAATTACCAAACCCAAACCTAAACTCGGACAAATATGATCGTAATTAAGCCAACGGCCTACACAAAGAACATGCCTAGAAAACAGCTCTAGAGCTGGGCCCTACTTTCACTGCATGACACACAGCAACAATGCTGCTGCCCTCGGCACTTGTATCCTTGAATACATTATAACCCCAACTCGACTTTCAACTAGTCGAAGCTCACCTATTCGACCAAGCCGATCAGTCGAATTTGGAAATATATATAATTACATAAGTTTCTGTGATTCCGTTCAAAGAATCAATCAAATTTTCCATGAAACAAAAAGGATAATGTTTAGGGTGTACAGGCAGTCCTCGACATCCGTACATAATGCATTCCTGAAAACGTGTACGGAAGTTGAATGTATGAAAGTTGAACATAGATTTGCATGTTATAGGGGGGGTTCCGTTCCCAGAGAGCCAAAAAATATTATAAAATCTCTAATTATGGTATAAATGTTTAGTTTTTTGAGCAGGGGCCTTTTAGACACAATCGTCGATTTTATAATATAGAGAGATAGGGCAAAATGCAATAAAGTATTTAAATAATTGCACAAATAAACACTGCTGTACAGACAAAGATGGCGATGCAGCAGAAACTGGTGGCTGGCAACCAGCAGCACTAGAAATATCCGTTCGTCATTTTGCTGATGCATGAAAGTCCAAATTCAGAGTACGGAAGGCGGTTTAGGGTTGTCAGTGTATAATGTATGAAAGTGCGAGTTTTTTTTTCATTAAAGCATTTGCTATTTTCATAGTGTTTTGTAATATTGCCTAATCATGGCCCCAAAGAGAGTGATGATTGAAATGAAAGAAAAGTCAGTAAAAACGGCAAAAAAAGTGATGAGTTTGGAGAAGAAAATTGAAGTTTTAGATAGGCTTGCCCATAATGAACTGCTTCATCAGTTGGTAAATTACCTGGTGTGACTGAGTCCACAATAAAATCGATAAGGAAAGTGAAGAAGCGATTAGAGCTAGTGTTGCTAGTGGTACTTCAACGAGTATAAAAGTGTCTTTTGTACCTAGGAATCCGTATGTAGAGAAGACAGAGAAGGCTTTAAACCTGTGAATCGAGACCCAAACTCGCAAGAAAATCTTGCTGAGTTCACTTGTCATTCGCGAGAAAGCCAAGCAACTGCACAATCATTGTCTCAAATTGTTTCGCCGTCTGCTAACAGGATATCGCCAACGTCATCGAAGCATGTGTAGATCGGTTCCGTGCTCTTTAAAAAAAATGTGGCATTTATTCAGAACGCCACAGCACGTCTTGTATTATTATATTTGTTCTTCTCCTTCACAATTGAACACACACTCGACCGGCTTAAGTCCAATGAGCATCCGATTGAAGCTAAAGATTCACCGCTTTCGGCACGCCTAATTATTTCCATCTTTGTCTCAATCGTGTTCAGTTTATGAGTCCTACATTTCTTTTCACTTGTATTAGCACTTTCAATTTTCCGTTTCTCACTCATGTTTATAAAATAACAGGTGTAAAATGCACAAACAAAGAAACACTGCTGTACGTACAAACAAAGATGGTGACATTGCCGAGACTGAATAATAATAATAATTTATTGATTATTAACCGACTTTACAGTGGTAGAAATCTTGTCAAATTTCAGTACAATATTAAAAAACATTACATATAATACGTATTTTATTACATAGCATACTTTAATTTGGTAATTTATGAAAAGTGTTGGCTTGGCTGACAGACAGCGCCATTATGCGATAGCTCTAAATGTTTGTTTGTCAGCTGATGTACGAAAGTCCGAATTTGGAGTACGAAAGGTGGTTTAGGGGCGAGAATTTATAATGTACGAAAGAGCGAATTGTACGGATGTCGAGGACTGCCTGTATTTATAAAGACATCTACCAATGAATTTTCAATGAGGCCACTTCTTATGTTTGGGTTATGTCCCCCAGCTAACTCCCACATCTTTCCCTACTAGCAAACCAAGAATTTATCTCTAGAGCAGTGTTTCCCAAACTTTTTGACCGCGCGAACCCCTTTTCATAATGATCCAAATCTCGCGAACCCCCTCCTAAAAATAAAAATTTTCAAGGATTATCTTTCTTACCTGAGTATAAATTATTAAAGAATATATATTGTAAACAGTTTTTTATATTTATTAATTTAAGTATACAATATTTATTATAACATTATTTCCCCCTTTTATATATACTTTTCCGTTGTTTATTTGCGTGTTTGTAACCTTGTGGTCATATTAGTAGTAATGAGAGCAGGGTAATTTCTATTTGCATATTAAAATTACGAAGAATTATCATGAAAATTTGAGATTTCAAAAAAAGCCCAGAAGTATAAAATTTACTTTTTTTACAATTTACGTACAATATTAAGCCTCAACATCCGTCCTTGTCCCTTTCGTTAAGAGTGCATTACAATTATATTATCCGCCATGATGTCGATTTGTGCATTGTTTATTGCCTTCAAAGACGAAGGTTTATACAGTTTCTGTTGTTACGAAAGGTTCCTCTATGTAGTGAAAAGGGAGCGATGATTGTTGTTCCTAAGGCTGATAAAATAGGTTTTTGCTCCAGACACATTCTTTTCGTGCTTCAAATAGAAGTTTGATATATATATATATATATATACTTTTTTATTAAAATGCAAAATAATCCATTTGTTAAACAATATATATATCAAACTTCTATTTGAAGCACGAAAAGAATGTGTCTGGAGCAAAAACCTATTTTATCAGCCTTAGGAACAACAATCATCGCTCCCTTTTCACTACATAGAGGAACCTTTCGTAACAACAGAAACTGTATAAACCTTCGTCTTTGAAGGCAATAAACAATGCACAAATCGACATCATGGCGGATAATATAATTGTAATGCACTCTTAACGAAAGGGACAAGGACGGATGTTGAGGCTTAATATTGTACGTAAATTGTAAAAAAAGTAAATTTTATACTTCTGGGCTTTTTTTGAAATCTCAAATTTTCATGATAATTCTTCGTAATTTTAATATGCAAATAGAAATTACCCTGCTCCCATTACTACTAATATGACCACAAGGTTACAAACACGCAAATAAACAACGGAAAAGTATATATAAAAGGGGGAAATAATGTTATAATAAATATTGTATACTTAAATTAATAAATATAAAAAACTGTTTACAATATATATTCTTTAATAATTTATACTCAGGTAAGAAAGATAATCCTTGAAAATTTTTATTTTTAGGAGGGGGTTCGCGAGATTTGGATCATTATGAAAAGGGGTTCGCGCGGTCAAAAAGTTTGGGAAACACTGCTCTAGAGATAAATTCTTGGTTTGCTAGTAGGGAAAGATGTGGGAGTTAGCTGGGGGACATAACCCAAACAATATATATATATATAGAATATCTTAAAAACTTGATTGCCAACAAGGACCAAATTTACGAAGAAACTTTGCTCGCCATTATGGACTTTTTTGCTGCGAACTCCCCTGAGACATCTCACAAACCCCCTGGGGATTCGCAAACCACGGTTTAGGTACCTCTGATCTAGTCTCTGCTTATTAGATTTCTTTTGCTGTCCGAGCATCTTTCTTGTTTACAAACAGGACTAATGAAATCTTTGGGTAGTATTCTTTGCATTCACTTGGGGTTGGAGTCAAATACTCTCTCTAAGCCGAGTTTTTCAAAGAACTTTGGTGAGTTTTCTTTTTTCAAATTTGTTTAAAAGAAATTGAAAGAAATTTATGGAAAGAAAGACTTGTTTCAAAAAGTAATTTCGATCAAAAGAGAAATTCATGATGGTTCATGAATTCAGTGACAGTGAAAGTGAAGACGTAGTAACCATTGTTTGTGCTCATGCCAACCAGTGCAGCAGACGTCACTGCAATTCAGGATGTCTGGTTTTCCCTTATTACCTTTTCTAAGAAAAAATATATTATTGGTGCTGAAGGGTTGAAACTATTTTATTTTTATTCCCCTAGCCAACAGAAATTTTAAAACTTCTCAGTTAATAAACCAAGTCCCATAAGCACAGTTGAAAAAGATTTCAGGTATGAAAATATTTTTATTTAAGTCGTTTTTCTTTAGTCTTAAATTAATTTATGCTTTTTAATGATTTAATATTGTTTTATTAGCACTTTAGTAATATTATTGAGATGGAGCTTAATAATTTTCTCCTGAGATGCTGGAATGCATGCCCCAATAATAACATAAACTTTTATGGATAAACGGCACTTGACATTCAACTGTTCGAGATTCGACTGCATTTTTAGGAACGCATCCCTGTCGGATCTCAGGTGTCGCCTGTATGCACCCCAACACTACTCTTTACATTTATATATATGGGAAATATTGTTCTACCATATACTAATCTGCTTTTCAATGCATTTTATAGGTTTAGATTATATCAAAATGTAGAGTTTCAGTTGGAGTCTATCTTTAAAATGAAAGTTGTGGAGATTATAGGAAAAATTATATTATATGAAATATTAACAACAACTAATGTCAACTTAATTTTAATCTATGCAGATTTCACACTTTATTAAATAAATTTCATTGATCATATTCAAAAATTTTATGCTTGTAATTTGTTGTTTATTACAGAGTTATTTCAAGAAATACTCTGAAGCTGTTTATGAATGACAAGCAGCTCTGCTGGTGATAATCTGTTTTCACATTGGAACCGTCTCCGGCTGATATCTTTATAAACAAATAATGGATTTTAATTAACAATTTTGTATCTGAATAGTTCTCTTGTTTTTTATATAACTTTTACAATAACTTGATCTGTATGTATGTATGCCGTGTTTCAAATCCCAATAACTAATACATTTTGGGCACTTCCATATGAGCTAGGAGTATGAAATTGTTTGTAGGTTATGGTATACCCAAAACGTAAAAATTCACAAATCTCATAAAAAGTACCGAGTTCGACTCCAGGATATAATTTCCATTTCCAATAAGATAACACGTAAAAAGCGATTTTTTGAAGTGCAAGCTTCTATTCTTTTGCAAATTTAAATTGGGAGAAATAGACATACGATCTTCTGACCTAGACTGTTTTAAAGAATAATGAATCTAGTTTTTATTCTTACCGTCAATTTCCACCTTCAGTTCGAAATCACTCAACTTATACGTTTAATTCACTTATTTGGGAGAAAATCAGTTTTTTATTGGGATTTGCCTTGACAACCATGACATTGTTAAACCTCGAGCTTACATTTTTGTCTTCCTAAGCATAAGAAAAGCGTGCTTTGAATGCTTTAATACAAGAGAGAGGGGGGAGGGAGGAATAAAGGGTGAGGGATAGTAAGAGAGAGAGAGGGGGAGATGGAGTTAAAACTTAGTGAATTGTCTTTTAGTAAGACTAAAAACCTAAAAATAAATAAAATAAAAATTAATTTTTTATGTTGTACAATTTTATATTAAGGGCACTAAAAATCTACAAATAAATAAAATAAAAAACCATTTTAGTTTATACAACTTTTATATTAAAGGCACTAAAAACAAAAAATAAATTAAATTTTGATGTGCGACGAGTGTCATCTACTGTGATATATTCTCAAATTTCCATATTAATAACATATTTAGAGTTAAGATACTAATTAATGACATTTGAATGCATCCTAACATAAAAGTTATGTGGCTTTTGCAAAGCTGATCTGATGGACCAAGAAATTCAATACTAAAGCATGGAAAACATAATAACAAACATCAAACATTCCCGTAAATTTATGATCAGCTGATTTCTAAGATATTGTAATGAACTTGATATAATTTTTTTTTAACGATGCTTTCCCCGCAAAGCCAATTTTAGGCTTGTCTGCAGGTAGGGGAAAAACCCCAAGGTGAATCACAACATCCATGTCCGAAGCGGGATTCGAACCCGCGACCTTTGGATTAGAAGGCAGGCACGCTACCTACCAGTCTAACCCGTATTTCCTTTGTAAACTGACAATAGCACATGAAAGTGGTCATAGAAAATGTATTCACTAATGATGAATCATAAACAGTGTAAACATTTTCTGTACTTTTTGTAAAAATAAAATGATTTTTCATTTTGTGGACATTCTCTCTAATACTTGTTTTACATTGCTTCTCTGTTTCAGAAGAGACAAGCAACATATGCACATTATGTCACTCATCTAATTTACCAATTGAAGAAAACTTAGTTAAAATTCAACCTCTTAAACCATGGATATAATTAATTGTAATCGACAAAGTGACCATATAAACAATTATTTTGCATGTGTTAAATAAGCTATTCAAAAATTTAAACTTATACTATGTGTTTACTTAGCAAATTATGTGTTTAAAACCATGGAGGTATGGTGACTTATGGAAAAACGAGTTTCAAGATAAGTTGGCGAATTATTTTCACCAATGGACATCAAATAATGTTTTAAATGTATACATTCTTCGACAAAACACTTCTAGATCTTGATCATAATATCCGCATAGACATAGAGCACTTTTACTTATTTGCTCCACAGAATACTCCGCTAAGTTATTTTAAAAAACAAATTTTCCAGATGTACGGATTAATTCACGTATATTGCTTTATCTTGGATTTCTGTATCTTCCCCGTAAGATTTTAGGAAATTAAGCTATACTATTTGCTAACTTCTTCGGAGCATCGCTAAAATATTTTTGAGAATATTTTTCATTCGCTTGGATGACGCTTTCGGTCAAGTGATAGCTTGGTAAGTAGCTTTCAATGGTCTTGTTTGTGCTATTATCTCAAATAACTCCACACTGATACTTTTTGCTCTCTTATTTAAACTATATTTACCACAAGAAATGATGAGCCAAGCAAAAGGCCCATACACGAAGACCCTTTTTGTATTTATTAATTATTCAATCTAAATAGTTAATTGTGACGATTTTTCCATCAAAAGTCTCAGTAATACTCGGTAATAGTCTTTTTGATTCCTGCGATGAAATCCTTTATTCATTTGTTTCCAAATCAGACCGCTCCGAAATCTGCGGCACTGAAATCCTGCTGCCCCCTTGGCTGCCCCCAAGCCCATGTAATAGGGCAGCGGTCTTCAAACTGGGGTACGCGAGGACTTTTCAAGAGGTATGCGGGCGCTGATAGTTTTAAGGGTAATAATTTTCCATAAATTGAAAGAGCTAAATCTGCAGCTCCAAGGTTTTGACAGAAATATATTTAAAGCACGTGATAAGATAAATGCATTTTGTAAAAAATATTGTATTGGCAAACGTGTGTGTTAATCAACAATATTTCGATTTTCCAATCCCTTTCTGAATATATAAACAAAGTGACTCTAACTGAAAGAGTAACAGGTATAATTAATAGCCATTTGATAAGTCTTGGTAATGTCTTTTTGGTATACTTTCCGGAAATTGAGAAAGTGGATGGCTCTAATGACTGGGTAACAAAGTCAAGCGGTTTACAATTCTTTATTTCAACAAAATTGAAGGAGGACCTAATCGAGTTGTCAGCTGACAGATCATTAAAAATAATTTTTGATGGTAGCTTACTACATATGTGATTTTTGGCATATGTCTCAGAAGGAGTTCAAAGAATTTGAGTGACATTGCTATAACAAAAATCCTTCCATTCCCATCTACTTATTTATGTGAACAAGATTTTTCAGCGCTTACATCTATATAAACGAAAAATAGAAATAGAATTAATGCTGAGCCCTGTCTCATTCTAGCAATAAGTAACATTCATCCACGGATAGAGGAACTAATTGAAAACAAGTTAGGAAAGTGTACAACGTATCACAAATTGGCGCGTTTCGTGCAATGGAGTATTAGAAAGAAATTATATACCTGTACGTAAGGGAAATTGCGTTTTAAAGTTCATTTTTTCGTCATAAATAATCCATTTTCTTCCTATTTAATAATATTACATGCACACGTAAGGAAATTAAATGTTTGTTTGTGAGATTGTTTATGTTAGGAACAATGAAGAAGTAACCATGCAAGAAGTTCAAATCGAATTAACACATTTATGTTTGATTTTCTCGATAACGGCTACTCCTACGATAAAAATGTATAGGAAAAGAAATACTCTTCTTTACCAGTTCTACAACTTTATATTTGAATAATATTTTGATATGAGCAATAATTTACGATATATGACGAAAATTTAATTTTTTGTCACCAGTAAAGTGGTACCCCTGATTGGCTTACGTTATTTATTTTAGCGATTTTCGTATTATCTTTGATAGTAAGTCCTTAATATCAAATTTCATGAAAATCCGTTCTGTAGAAGCCAAGAACGAACATGCGGACGGATGGACGGACAGACCGACGATAATAGGCGCTCACGCTAGAAGAGAAATGCGTTTTAAAAAACAGCCACATCCATCTTATTAAGGGATGTACACGTATTTCAAATAAAACTGATTTTTATTTAAAATAATTGTTTAACCAAATTTGTAGCATATTAATATTGTTTTCATGCCATATAATAAAATGCCAGACAACAAAGCTTTTGCTGTATATAGAAGTGCATCGTAGAATGAAAGATGTTTCCAGGATACATCATTTGATGGCCAAGTAGCAGGTCCTTCTAAAGCATTTCTTTTATTTAAAAATGTTAATATTTATAATATGCCAAAAATTATATCCTTTATAATTATTTTAACTTATTATGAATATATAAATAAACATACTCATTAAAGGATAATCATAATATAAAAGTGCACAAAACCATAAGATACCTATAACTACATACCTGTTAATGAGAAAAATGTTGGATGTTAACTTCAAAGTGTACCAGGGGGTACATTTCAAAATTCTTTTAGGGGGTACAAGAGCGAAAAAGTTTTAAGACCACTCACTGTATCCTTGACCGCGTAGAAAACGACCTTCTTGGCGAGCAGTGGGCGGAGCTAAGCCTACCTACTCCACCTCCACACCTTCCCAGCGCTGCTATCCCTTCCCCTCACTCTCGAGCGGAGAGTCCCTTGTAAGCAGCTCAGTGTTGTCAGTTTCCCTCAAACGTGGGCCTGTTTTCCATTTAGGGGCCGTCCATAAAAGACGTCCGCAGATTAGGGGGGGGGGAGGGGTCCGTGAAATCAGACGAAGTCGGACAAGGGGGGGAGGAGGGGGTCGGGGCCTCTGGACGTCCAAAAGTTAAACGTAAATACTTTTGAGTTACACAATTAATGTCAGTGGTTTTATACACCATCAGTTGTTTTTTAGGAGGACTTTTACACTATTCTTTAAGCTTCTTAGACTGTGAGATGCTATTTATAGAGTCTTGAATTTGAAATGTTAGATAAATGATGGCGATATTGAAGCCGCAACGCCTGCGAGGTGGAAAAGTGAGACTGCCGCTGACGCGCGTTCTGTTTGGTGCCGGCGGCTGTCTGGGTGAGCGGCTCGGTGCCTATTGCAGAAGCAGACGAGGAGTTCGAGTTTGGACACGTCTGCTCGCTGCATGCATTTAGTGTCGATCGGCACGCAATTGTCAGTGTCCAACGAAGTTCTGTTAACATGTCTGGGTGCGGAGCGTTGTACGGCAAATTGTAGGAGGCCTATAAGAAGGCCTTCCCTTGTCGACTGAAGGCATCCCTTCAGGTGGGTATGAACGCAGAATGGAGAAATTAAAGAGTGATTGTTCAGATGACAGTACTTTGGAGTCTCTTGTGCAAAGTCGTGTGGACTCCTTTCTGCAAAAGGCAACCAAGGATAAGTCGAAGTCTATTTTGAGTTTCTTCAAAACGGCAAGCACGACGAGAGTGAGTCAAGCTACCAACGGCGCAGGATCCACTGTCTCTTTGTTGACTCCGGCATCAAGTAAGTCGTTTTGCTGCGCCAAGTCGAATTATAGTAGCTGACAGAAAACTGTGGACATCGGCTGGCCAGGCCAGGGACTGCTAACCTTTTGTTTATACTTAGCTGCTAACTCGAAATGAGTCGCGCAACTGCCGGCAAAGGTCTCAGCCCTCCTCCCCCTCCTTGGCTAGCCGGCGCGGCGTGCGAGTCATCTCGAGCTCAAGTTACGTGTAAACAAAAGATAGCAGTCCCTGGCCTGGCCAGCCGATCTCAACAGTTTTCTGTCAGCTACTATACAGTGCTCGGTACATTAATTCGACCTGTCACCAAATTTCATCGTTTCCCTGCAGTTTCCGCCGCAGGTGAACCCGCCGTATGTGCTATATTGCTGGACAAGGAAGGAAATGAGAAAGTTGCTGGGGAAGCAGTATCCTCTAGGTCTTCCTCAAGCTCAAGAGCGAAGTCGGCTCAAGAAGCAGCCAGAAAACAGATCGCTGAATTTAGAGCTGATATCACGAATTTGTCAGGTGAAATTGATAGAGGATTTGCTTCAGAAAGTGCTGAAACTCAAATAAAAAAACTATGAAAAGAGTTGCATGCTGAAGAGATCACTCTGAACAAAAAATATCCGATGCTGACCGCAAAAGGAATGCCCACCTCAAGCAGAAAAAGAAGCTTGAGGCAGCCTGTGAAAAATATCCTGATTTGAAGAAAGACCTAAAAGTCAGTGATGGCAAGGGCCGTCCCAGGGTCGAGGTCGAGCAGCCTGGTCTACTCAACGCAATCATCGATATCGCCACCTACGGCGGTGCTGCAGACTCCAGTTGGAGAAGTGAACGTAAGTAATGAATTTTGTTTTCATTACATTATCATTCGATGAACAGTAGTCGGCGCGCAGTACGTGGCTCCAGAGAATCTTGTCCCTTGACTACCTCCACCCATTGATGAGTGGTATTCAATTCACGTGAGGGAGTCTCAGTATTGCCTCCAAATAGTGAAGTGCAGCGACAGCAGCTGTTGTAGGCCAAGTCGGAGCAGTCTGCGGCGCCTCCTGACCACTGGATTCTTGCCACCTCCTACCCCAATCCAGCAGGGCCCTCTCGGCCTTCGTGTACCGCCCCCCTCCGAGGACGTCACCAAGTTTGCTCCCCTTCTGAACCATCTTGCTGTGAAGTTGGAGCCTGAACATGCAAACTTCAGTGTACTTCCTCATGACTTATTCTGTCCCTCAATGCAGTTCTCACTCACAGACATAACCTGTAATGAGTGTGGGCTGTACCATGCTTCTCTTAAGTCAGCGGGCGCCCATTATAAGAACGTCCATAAGAAAGGCACGAGAAGCCGCCAAATCAAGCCAGCAAGGGTCACTGCTAAGCGTGAAGAAGAGGTGCTCTGTGTTGTGCAGGATCCTGTGACGGGGCACAGGGCGTTGAGTGGGCCCATCAGGATGATGTGGAGGGTGGTTACACTGGACTGGACTTGGAAGGTGATACTTTGGATTCCATTCCTCTAATTAAGTTCTTTGAGCATTGGATCAAAAACCCTTTCACTCACTCTGACTAGTCACAAGCTAAAATAATTACAGATTGAGTGAAAATCGTTTTTTAAAAGTATTTTTGCTAAAAATACTTTACTTGTGTTTTTTATTATTATCATCACTAAAGAGACTGAAGAACCAGTTTTTTTTAGATATTTTTGTTTATTATTGTTGTCACTATGCAGATTGAACTGCCAGTTTTTTAAATTATTTTTTGTAATAATACAAACGCGTTTGTTGAATATTGTCTATAATAATAAAGCCAGTCTGACTGTTTGCTTAGTGAAGTACTAGTCATTGAGAGAAATATGCATGTTCACTCTCTTGAATAAAGACAATAATTTTAGGCCTTTTTTTACTCTTCTTGTGACATTTAGAAGAAAACCTTTATAATTTCGAACACGACTGGAGAACCCACATGCTGAACTTGGCTCTGTTTTCTCACTAAATTTATCATATCATTAAATTATGACCCGTGGCGTCTAATGCTGTTACTAAATTGAAATAGGAAGAGAAAATACAAATAATTTTTCTTTTAAATAGCAAATTTTATTAAATTGTACGGTTTTTTGGAGGGGGGTTGTCGCAATTTTGGACGTCTTTTTAAGGGAGGGGTCTGCGAAATCGGACGAAGTAGGACCAGGGGGGGAGGGGGGGTCAAAAAGTGGTCTAAAACTGCGGACGTCTTTTATGGACGGCCCCTTATGAAAAGTAGCGGCGTTTTTAATTTTTCGGGAAAAATAACAAACAGCAAAAGCTGGCAACCGCGAGCAAGTGAAGCTCCCACTATGTAGGGACATTCACGAGGGAGGGAGTTATAGCGGGAGTGGGGGTATACCCCTGCTTGGAGGGGATGCCGAAAAAACATTATTTAGTTTACTGTTGTAAACATTAGTTTTGCGCTTACAAATTTCAATCTCTTATATAGTGATCACGAATTTAATTTAGTTGGAACGCAAAAAGATCAAGGACTTTTTTATGGCACGCGGGGCGGAAAAGATTTGACGCACGCGGGAAATAGAAGGTTCGACATCACTGCCCTAGGCCATTGTCTACTTTGGCCTTATTGCAAATCCGTTAGTGCTTGTGATACTTTTTTGGAGTTAACCTACTTCGTCTCTCAGTTTATTTTATTTTATTTCCAAATGGTCTGAATTCTGAGGTAGCCAAAGTAACAGATGGAAAAGTTATGTCATACGTTTGATTCAGAATCGGCAGTGAATCACTGAATCGTTCTGGGTGAACCGAATCGATTCAGTAAGATGAATCAGTTATCCATAGTTTTTCCCATCGTATGAAGTATGATCATGGTATGATGACTCCGGAGCTCCGCAGATTTTTGAGTCGTTCTGAATGGAGACATGCGGTAGCTAAAAGGTTAACCCATGGAAGAATAATTCTTCCACGGTTAACCTGCGATACTAGCGCCAAATGCGGCCGTATTACAAATTAAATAAATGGCAGTAAACTTTTAAATTATTTATATTTAACTGGGTGGTATACTGTCTCATCCTCATTGTAATGTAATATCTTATTACATAACTAATTATATCTGTAGAATGTTCCCTACATGGAACTACAAAAGAACGGAAATTACAAAATAACTATAAATTTATAAAATTTAATAAATGTATTGCAAAAGAAAGGAAAATAAGTAAATTACACGTTTAACATGGGAGATTTCGAAATGTGGGCGAAAAAAGATGAACGGAATAAGAAACTATATTTTTTCTTCCGAAGGTAGTAGGTTAATTACTTCTAATTTTAATTTCCAAAACGATAAAAGCCTGCACGTAAAAAAATCGTGTTTTACATGTTAACTGATGTAAAATGGAACTGCCTTCCTTGGAGTCGAACCCAGGAATTTTTTCGAGATTTAAATTCGTCATCAACTGAAAATGTTTTCATCAAGCAGAAGATTTCGGCCCGTGCAGGCCTCTAATGTACGTACATTGTAGCAATCCACCTCTTCTCCACTCAAGTGATCAAACAACTGCACCCTGCATTCCAATTGAATGCAACGATGTCCGAAACTGCTTCATGCTGCAAGATTAATACATAGTTTTTTCCGATTTTTCTACATTTTTCTCAAAATTAAAAATTTTTTGAGGGTTGATTTTGCAACCGGCGTAAAAGTGAATCGGCATAAATAGAAGCGTCGTAAATCGAGGTATTACTGTACTTAGGGACCAGGAAAATTGACAATTTCTCAGTCCAGGTTTTATAACCTGTGTTACAGCCAGGTACTATGCACTTCCGTGACATATTCTTAATCAAAATTGATTAAAATATCATTTCTAAACAACGAGAATAAACCGAAAACGCCGATCACCACGAGGGACTCGCATAAGAACTCACGCATGAACTAAAGGTTGTCGCCCACTACACCGTTCCGTTCCGTCACGTCGCGACGCGCCGACGAACGGCGACGGTAGGCTTGTCGCCCACTTGTCCGTTTCGTGCCGCCACGACCAGTCGTATTTCCACTACGGTAGCCACACAACTCACGATCAAGGGTAGGCTCCGTCTCTGTGTATACGGGAGTTGCTGCTCAGTGTGAAGTGCAGCTCAACAAGTAAGATGGAGGACAGCTCCGAAGAAGAGGTATTTGTAGTGGCAGCGTTATTAGAACAAGAAGAAAACAGAAGAAAGAAAAAAGTGTGGATTCACCCTATTAATAGAAAAAGGCAAAAATATGGAGAATTTCACCATTTGTTTTTCCCCGACCCTGCGTCTCGGTGTATACGGGAGTTGCTTTGTGTGGAATGCTGTAGTCAGCTGTAGTGGGGCATAGCTTGACATCTAGGCAACCTTTGCTACTTGCACTCCAAGGCAGGATGAAAACGCGCAGGCGCACCTGCAAAGAGGCTCACTAACTAGGCCGTGACGTCACAGCCGTCACGTTTTTCGACGTGTCGGAACGTCGGTGGAGAATCCTGTCAGCGACGGCTCGCAACGTGACGTCTCAGAACGGAGTAGTGGGCTCCGCTCCATTTACTTCCATGTGTTTAATCCGGTCCGTCATTTGGCGCGTCGCGACGTGACGGAACGGTGTAGTGGGCGACAACCTTAAGCCTCAGGTCTCAACGACAACCAGCGCACTTGTCAACGGTGCGGCTATAACGAGAACTAAGGCGTCAATTTCTGGTCGCGTGTTCAGAATAGAATGCAAGTGAAGAGTCCAGCCTTATATTCTAAGACGAGTCGTTCTGAATGGAGACATGCGGTAGCGAAAGGGTTAACCCAAGGAGGTTATAGGTAAACCTATAGGTTATAGGTATACCTATAACCTCCTTGGGTTAACCCATGGAAGAATAATTATTCTTCCATGGTTAACCTGCGATACTAGCGCCAAATGCGGCCGTATTACAAATTAAATGTAAATAATTCCCTCAGAGGATAACCTGCGATACTAGCGCCAATGCGGCCGTATTATAAATGAAATGCGGTGAATAATTTTATGTGGACACCTACTACGTCGGCGAAACATACTTCAAAGAATAACCCCTTGAATAAATATTATCCATATTTTTATTATAAATTGAATAAGGTGTTTATAAAACTTTTAAAAAATTGATTTCAATTGATTTTGACTATTGAAAAACTTCTAAAACTTAAATTTGACATGCGCAACCGTTTCGGTCAACCTTTGACATGTATATGTATAGAAATGCACTATAAAAGAAGTAATTCCGACACTATATATTTTAACAAATCACCATCTTAATAATTTAGCTACGCATAAATTGATTTTGGCCTCTGTAAAACTTCTAAAACTTAAATCTGACACGGGGAACCTTTCCGGTCAACCTTTCACATGCACATGTATTGACATCAAATTCTCATGAAATGCACTATGAAACAAGTAATTCCGACTCTATATATTTTAACAAATCACCATCTTAATAATTTAGCTACGCATAAATTTATTTTGGCGTTTGTAAAACTTCTAAAACTTAAATCTGACATGCGCAACCGTTTCGGTCAACCTTTCACATGCATATGTATAGACATCAGATTTTCATGAAATGCACTATGAAACAAGTAATTCCGACACTATATATTTTAACAAATCACCATCTTAATAATTTAACTACTCATAATTAATTTCGGCGTTTCTAAGGTCCGTGAAAGTCATTTCATTTAAGAGAAGCACTTGCGTGTAGAGTTGGAATTTATGTTAGAGGAAACTTTTATAATATCCACTAACATATCCAAAGCATATTATATTAAATAATATTTAATACATTATGCTTTGGATATGATAATGGATTTCTAAAATATTTGATGATAATACTTCCTGAGGATCATGATTTTTCAACATTAATAAGACAAGCATGAATAACCACTGAATTTCACAGACTGCATTTCCGAGTCAGTCAACCAGGTTGGACTCTGAGACAATTTCAGGCAGAGTTGGTTTGAAGTGAAATTTGGAACAAATGCATTATAAAAATATATAATCCCATGTTATTGCAGATAAAATTTTACGCCACTTTTCATTCAGTTTAAAACACATGCCATTCACAACTTTTTTATTTAATTACTTGGACTAAATTCACAAAATTACAGTATACCTCTAAATATATACATAAAACAATTTGAAATCTCTTTGAGGTATTTCGGCTTCGTCTCAACAAAAATTTCATCTTCTACTATCAAATACAACCAAATACATTAAATATTATACATTATTATAATATAATTAGTTGAAGTATTTCAAGCTCTAAATTTCAAGCCTTTTGACTCTCCTTTCTCGAACTTCTGAATTGTATGATTTTATACCATTAAAACTTGTATTTTATCTCCTTTCTTCACTTATCAAGGTATATACCAGCTGTGACTGTCATATGTGAGAATATTTTTAAGTATTTGTATTCTGCTTTAATTTCATATAGTATTAAAAACGATATCTCTCTCTGAGACTAATTAAAAAGTAATCCTGCAACTTATTGATATTTAAATGCATTACTATATTCTAATCATTACTTGTACCAATATTGAACTTGTATATACATAATGTGTATATATAATTATATATATATAATGTGTATCAATGGGTGATAATGTAAAAGTATATATAACTGTATAAAACTTGATAATGGACCATATTGGCTTATGAGCTGCCTGATATTTTTTTATCAGATAACAGTTCTATCACTGACAAGGCCACAAAATATTGTGGCCGACTTTTTATTTCCCTTGCCTGCCAGGATAATTGACTACTAGCAGAAACAGAAATGAAAAGGAGGCAACAAAAATCAGAGGTGGCTAGAACATTGATAAGAGAAGACATGACTGATGGGGAGTGAGACGAAGCCGAAATACCTCAAAGAGATTTCAAATTGCCTTCTTTCTGAGTGAATTTCTGTTAGTAATTTGTGATGTTTGCAAAGACCCGTTTGCAATAGCAAATGAAATGCTACTGTTAGAACTGCATTGATATTTCTGCAACGGTATCGGCAAATAATTTGTGATATTTTTGCAAAAGCAAGTTTGCAATCTACTTAAGTGCTACGGTTTTTCACTTTAACATATGGCATTTACTTGTTATGTGTACATCTAGTGAAGCTTAAATAAAGCAATATTATTGACCTACAATAATTTTGTTATTTTTTCAATTTCATATTTTTATTTAGAATTTTGCGAACAATTATATTAAGCATTTTACGAGGATTAAAAAACCTGACGTTGAAAAGGCGCGCGCGCTTGATTTCAGCGACACCTGACCTCGTCTAACGGAGAAACTCTATTCAGAACAAGTGAAGACGTTGCACACTCCTGGAAATGCTATATAACTAGCAACATATAGTGTCGGAATTATCCGTTTTTAGAATTTTTGGCGCTAGTATCGCAGGTTAACCATGGAAGAATAATTATTATTCTTCCATGGGTTAACCTCTTAGCATGGAGCATACATTATTATTAGTTTGTATTATAGTTTTTGTTCTTATGATTTGGTATATTTTGTAATTGAACTGCGTTTTTCAATATTTATCTGAATGCCTTTGGCCAGCAAAGGCATAAATAGAATAGATAACATTAGTCTGGAGGAGGCTTGAATGCATGGCATTTCTGCTAAGTTTTTTAAATGTATATTTATCTACTTTAATTGCATTAATTTATTTTATATGCGCTTAGTTTTCACTATAGTTTTTAATGTTCTGAATAGATATTTTTAGTAATCATCTTTCTTTCTTTTCAGGAGCTGGGCAAATGGGATATTGATCAACTTTATTTGCACTTATTTATTTTATATTATTGTTCATCATTGAATTGGTTTTTTAAGTAATTCTCTTCCTTTATTTTCAGGTGCTGGTTAATTGTGTATCTTAGTTTGGTTAGCTACCTTCTATTTTCCTTCACAGGTTTTTTAACCCCCCTTCCTTTGTGGGTTTTTCCTGCAACTGTGGGTTTTTCTAGAGAATCCTTAAGGTTCTATAGCTTCCTCCCACACACAATCTTTATTAAATAAACTGTTTTAATACAAACATAAAATGCCAGTGTTCTTATTTCATATTCCCGTTTTACTTTTACTATAAAATATCTCATTGGATTACCAAAACCTAAATATGACGTTCCTATTTAATGTGACAATATAACTGCATAGCATTTTGAAATGTCAAATTTCTGGCATAATACCTTATGGACATGTTACGAAATTTAAATAATCGTCAGCTTAAGAAAAAAATGCATCAATTACATGACGGTGTAATACTTATTTCGTCTCGAATGTTTGCCTGTATTTTGTAATAATATTGTCATTTCGTATTATAATAAAATACTGAATGTCGCATATATTTACCATAAGTAAAATTAGATATACTGATTATATTTTTGGATATTGCTATGTACACGTGGAGCCGAACCGAAGTAAAAGGCACTCGATTTCCAGATACCGTGGATATTGAAAAAGTCCAAATTTTACCTCCACCTATCTATCCTCCATACAGTGAATTCCATAGTCGACCAAAGCCACAATAAATTTATCGAATATGGATTAAGCGAAATACTGAACATCAGAACAACCGTTCCGTCCTGTAATATACCCTAAACGAGGTTTTTTCCGGCGAAATTCCAATCAATTGATCCGCTACGTAATTCATGTAACATACTCGGTACTTCGTAAAAACAAATTGTTTATATTCATAGATTGATTTACAAACCTATATTACCAATGCGTTCTTACGTAACAATCCATTATCGCAAATAGAAACACGAAAATTACATATGTATCATACCTACGCCCCATAACTTCAGCAAACCTACCGATCGCAGCGCTGCGTGTGGCGATTTTGGCAACTAAAACTTGAGCGACCAAACTGGCAACAGTTTCGGACCAGGAGTGGAATCTCCTCAGTACAGGCTCCATGCCTCTTAGGTGTCGTATGTTTCCCGTCCCTAAAACTCGCGATTTTTTTCGTTTGTTTTACATCGAAACCCATTGACATCGATACATCGGTTGAAAAACATCGATATTTTTTGTGCAACCATAGTTGACATGTCAAAACAGTTTATTGGTATTTATTTAGGATGTCACTGTTTGCTGCATTTACCAACGAATTAGACAGACCAAGAGACAAAACAGTTAACAGCGATAGTGAGTCTACGAAAGGTATTTCCTTTTCTTGATCTAATATTCAGTAAATGTGGAAGGGTTTGTTTTATATTTATGTAATTCCTTCTCAGAATCCTGGCTTAAAAATGCTAGCTATACGTGCGTTGGAGCTTCGTCGGTAAAATCGGTGGAAGGATCTGTTACCGATCCTGAGATATCTCGTTTTAATGAACCAGCAACACACTTGGAAAAACGACATGGATCTAAGTCTCCTCGTCGACATAAAAAGAAGAAAAGGAAAATTTCTAAAAGCAGAAAATCGCTGAAGGATCGTCAAGAAAGCATGTATGAAATGAGCAAAGTGTGTTATTTAATAAGATAAAAGTTTTTTATCTCTACGAATGTGTTATATTTTCAGTGACAGTGAAGTTAACTTTGAAAGACTACATGGCGGTGATCCAACAGTGAAATTTTATGATGATCGAAAAAAAGAGGAAGGAAATCTTAATGTGAATACCCTATGCCGTCCAGCTGTCCCTACGTATGTATTTCATTAATATCATTTATCATAAAAATGTTTATAATCCATAAAAACTTCCCAAGAACAATGTAGTAGGTACTAGTAGACGGTGCTTGCTTTCTGCAAGCATTTTTAAAATTTGGAAATTTAGAGTTTCAAAGTTTTTTCCATCAGTTTTGTCCAAATCAATAACCAAGCAAAATTTCAAGTCTAGCTCAGCGTTTTTCAACTTTTTTCAACTGACAAACCAGTTTTCCAATGTGATTCTATTAAGCGGAACTTACTGTAACTTTTATCCTCGTGTGGGGCAATAATAGGGCAAAACAGCCCCTAAAAATGTGAATTTCCAGCCCGTATTCCAGCAGCATAAATGCGTGGATGACGGTCACATTATTCCGGCAGTGGCTAGCTGGTGTGGATGCGTGCATGGGAGGACAGAATAGGAAGATCGTTCTTTTCCTCTACAGATGCCCTGCCCATAATTTGGAGGGAGTAACTTTGGGAAGTATTAGAATAATTTTCTTCCCCCGTAACTGCACCAGTAAGTTGCAGCCTCTAGACCAGGGATTCTTAACCGGGGTTGTGGGAAGATGGTTCAGGGGGTGCAGGAAGGGGGTCCAGGGTGTGCGGTGGGAACATCTTGCAATTTGACTTTTTTATTTATTTATTTTTTAGATAAGACATTTTGAACCACCCATACTAACCAGCTGCCGTCCTAGTGTGTATATTCATGCGTCCACGTTTCTTATCGGATATATAGCAAGATGCTGAAGAACATTCCTTTCCTTGAAATAACAAACCGTAATCACTATTCGAGGTCTGTTTACAAAGCGATTTAAACTGCCATGCCCAGACATACTGTCGCTATATTTTTCTGTCTTTAATTACGCTTATAACAAAGTCATTCTCTCGGTCCTACTTTGCGTGAGAAGGCTGAGATAATCCGCTACAGAGAGGTTATTTTGAAGTTCAAGATGAATACAGCATTAAAAATTGTTTTAAAAGAAACAATCTTGAAAACTATTATGAAATTGTTAGATAGGATTCCACTGTAATAAAATGCTGGAGCCACTTTCGTGAGGCGCCTAACCGTCGCCTCACCTATATTACAATCTTATTGTGTCTTGAATTGAGGAAAAGTTGAGTTTAAAATGTAGTTTGTAATAAATATATTTGATTTTAAATACTATACATTTAATAATTCGTTAAAAATTAAAATTAATAATCATTGAAAAATTTTTGGTGGGGTGCGGGATTACTATGGATCGCTGTGTGGCTCTCAAAAGGTTAAGAATCCCTGCTCTAAACCAAGGGGTCATTTCTTCTGCGAAGAGGCTTTACCGCAGAATGTTAGTGGAGTTTCTGCTGCACAGGATGGTGGATTGCAGCGATTTAAAATCACTAAGGTGGAACATATTGCAGGCAATTCAGCGACTTTGTGATGCCTGGAAGAATGTCTCACCCTCAACAATAAGAAATTGTTTTCAGAGGGTGGGATTTTCCCTCGATTGTGGAAATGATTATGATGAGGTGGTGGCCAGTGAAAGTGATTTTTGGGTGGGTTTACGGGAGACCATGAATCTGGAAACATCACTTGAAGAATGTGCGGAAGTCGACGAGGCTTTAGTGACATGTGCGATGGACGAATCACATATGGAGTCCGAAGGATTGGAAATGGCCTCTGCACATGTGGAAGAGGAGGCTGTAGAAGAAGTGTGGCCAAAATTTGCCGCATTGAGTGCAGCATTGGACACCATTGAAAAATATATTTTATATTCCGAGGGGTGTAGTGACTCGATGAGTTCCTTTAGGGAAGTAGAGACGGCAATTGTTCGGGAGATATGCTAATCAACGGACTTTTTTTCTTATTTAAAAAAATGTTGATCTACATTGAAAAATAAAAATTATTTTAAAAGGTATCACATTTCCAATATTTATTTACCTGATCCAGTCAACAAGTCACTAATTGTAACTGGGTGCTTGACAGTATTTCGCAGCAATGCGGTATGTGTCATGGTAAGAGGTGGTTCATGTGCATTTTTTTTCGTGTAAATTAGTTTTGATCCTTGCTCAGAGATGGAAAAGGTTTTGCTAACAAATTTTTGTGACCTATGTAGTAGGAATTTCCCGTGACTTGTTAATGCTGTGTCAGTTCCTACGTTATATATTTTTTCAAGAGAAGGCATAATTAAGACGTTTTAGTACAGGTTTTTGTTAGATTGTGCCATATCTGTGTAATATTGCCTTCATTTGGATAACCCTGTTGCTTCCGTATAATCTAATCTGGAGTTATGCAACACCCGAATCACCTCCAAACAACGAACTCCCAAATAACGAGTAGGCGATGAATTCGGTCCCTTGAAATTCGTTAATCGGAGGTTTTACTGTATATTGGGAATTGGGAATATATTAAAAAGGTTAGACTTTTTCAATTACTCTGTTCGACAATCATGCTCAACTGGAAAGTAATTCAGAAATTAGGGTAGAGAACAGAGATCGCTAAGAAATACTAATTTTTTCTATATTTAGTGAAATTCGAAGGGTCCCTTCAGGCAGGTTAAATGTCAAAAGGACAAAGAAAAAAAGGCGAGTGTCAAAAGGGTG
Organism: Uropetala carovei; assembly: GCA_036926305.1. NCBI lineage: Eukaryota > Metazoa > Arthropoda > Insecta > Odonata > Petaluridae > Uropetala > Uropetala carovei. The sequence continues at coordinate 1,346,916 of JAXCHB010000002.1, forward strand.
AATGGAAGAAAGGGTGAGCGGTGAAAAGGATCATAGCTGGGTCCATCACCAAAACTGACCGCACCAGAGACCTAACGATCCTCAGATTAGGAGCTTGAACCTCATGTCCTGGACCCTAAATCCAAGCTCAGGGAGACACTAGCCGACCACATCTTATGCAATAAAATTTAAACTATTTGATTTTGTTAACTTAGTGAGATAGTAACTCAAGCGTCAAATTTGGGTGAATGTGCTGATTGTGTCTTTTAAATGTAATTCTACAATAAATAATAATATTTTTATGCTCAGATCTAATCTTGATGCCCAGAAATAATATAATTTATAATCATTATTTAAATTTTATTTAAATACTTATATAGAAAACTTTAAAAGTTCCTCAAATAATTTGTTTTTATTCACTTAAAGGTATTCACATCAGTTTTGGGTACCTATTGGGACCAAATGCAGTTCTTCAATTCATCCTTGGAAAATATCAGGAAAACAGGGACGGTATTTCCTCTCAAGTGTGGCTAATACAAGAGTGAAAATATGTGAAGGCATTGATAGTGGAACAGAAGAAGAAGCCGAAAGAAGTGATAGGGCAGGTGAAGGCAATAAGGAAATTAGGACTTCAAAACTGGAGAAGGAACTTCAAGATGCTACAGAATGTTTTCACCAGAGACTCGCAGAACATCCGCATGATGTGAACGTCTGGTTAGAATTTTTGAAATTCCAAGAGCATGCCTCAGAAGTACAGTTTCGTGGTGGATGCTCTAAGATGGCTATGGCTCAGAGAAAGATTGACATTTTGGAAAAAGCATTCCAAGAAAATCCAAGGTAATTATGCGTGTGTACACCATGTGTGTTTGTGTAGACAAACACACTAGGTATGTTCCAAAAGTATTCAGGTTGTTTATTTTTAGATCAAGGTCACACTGGGATTTTTTACTGTACTTAACATCTCTCTGGATATCAATACCGGTTGTCTGATTGGGTCAAAGTTCATTGTGTAGCATCAGTCTACTGTGATGAGCTGATAAAGTTAAATGTGTTTTGTCTCGTGATTTTTACTGTGGGAGAGTAACCAGCCATGTGATTGAGTTAAATTCTGTTTTAAATTGAGAAAATGGTCAGTGAAACTTTTGATTTGACCTTTATTGTATGGAATTTGAATCCAATTTGAAGGCGCTGGCAGATGGGAGTTTTTCAACAATGTTTAACCCATTAACTGCCATGGGTCCCATTTGGGAACTTGAGTGTTTATCATGATTATTTTTATTCTGACTATATTGCATTGTCCATAAAGACATCCAGGTGATCTATGGACATTGTGCTTAAAAGTGAGAGTTTGATTTGTTATATTGTTAATGTTAATATAGATTAAACTTTGTAAAGTCATAACCCTACACAAAATTGCCTACTAAAATTTTGCAACAAACCGTGATGGCAAAACAGCAGCGATGAAATGTCTCATTCCCTAAGAATGGCATCTACTGAAGAAGAGATTTCTGCTAGTGTTTGCATAAAGAGATCACCCAATAAATTTCATTGTGCAGGTAGGAGGGTGAATGTTGTTTCCGAGAGGGGAAATCAATGAAGAGACCGACCTTTTTTTAATCCTAGATGTTAACGTATTCCAGCATGAATTATTTTTTTCCCCTCTGAACTGGCCCAAAAATAGGTGTGTGCACGTGGTACACGAGAGTGGGGGCTATACGAGTATTTTGTTTGTGATTCTGCTGTTATGTCACTGTATATTCTGATAAATATTCTGCTATTTTTACATTGATATCTACAGAAATGCATGTACTGTATACACTCATGTATAGTGCGCTCTCGTGTATAACGTGCACCCGATTTTTGTAGGGTATAAGAACAAAATTATATCGTCATGTTAAGTATTAACTAGAGTACTATAAATAAATATGTTAAAACATTAAATTATCGCCAGTTAACAATTTTAAAACTCTTGGACTTGCCCATAAGTATTATGTTCAATAAGCTCCACATTACGTCTTAGAGAGACAACATCAATAATGAAAGCGAATGAGTTGAGATAGCAGCAACTTCATACAGTAAGTTGGCGAAACTGATGCCGCGTAGAAAACCACAGCGCCAATCCTTATAAATCAGACAAAAAGAGATCTATAAAAATAGAGTTTTGATTTATAGATGATTTTGGTTCTCTTTCCTATCTCATTCTGACACCGTTTAATAGAAGGAATAATGCAAAAAATTAACAAATAAATCTGGAAACAGGAAACATGACAGGTAAGATTAAGTTCATTCACGTCATTCTACATTCTACGGGTTTTAAATTGTTTACATTGTTAATTGTACATACTAGAATCATTAACTAAATACAATTATTTCAATTTGCTTATTCTGTTTCTTTGTTTTTGATGTGTGTATTGCGGGAAATCTACCTGGCGATTTTGCAAAAATTACAACAATCAGCTGATGAGCTAGTGAAATGCGGTATATTTGGAGAGGTTAGAATTATAACTGTATAGAAGTAATTAGGTGATCTATGTGTATAATTAATATATGTATAACCTGGATTATCGATAATTAAAGGGGAAAACACTAACTACAATTAGTGTTTTTCTCCTTAATGCACCCAAAAAGTGAGAATCTCTGGTGCAAGGTAGGTTCACTTTAATTTCCGATTTTAAGTGTTACCTGTGCATAGTGCGCATCCATACTTTATTATCTAAAAATTTTGGCATCAAACTGTGCGTTACACACAAGTACATATATACAGTAATGAAATTTTTAGGGGTGCTATTTATGTTGGTAAAATTTAGTATGTTTTACAGGGAGTATCAGGTGCTTGGCCTGATCAGGCCTGCCACCACACTCCATTGTGTCTGAATGTCTGGTCATGAAAGAGTTAAATATAGCTGCTTAACCTTACGTACTGGTTCATTAAAATTATTTGGTACCTGTGGAAAATGTTTTACATGGTTAATAAAATAAGTAATTGTAATGCACTTGTTGAATTACATGGTGAATCCATCATTAAAAATTTTAATCTGCAAGAATCTTTAATTATATTTATTAAAGTATTCATTTGTTCATTAAAACATTACCATTTTAGAAAACTTTTATATGCATTCAATTTTTCGTGTCTTCATAAAAACTTTTGTTATACTTTGAAGGTCGTGGTTATTACTTAGGGAAAAAATATACCAGCTACAAATTCTTTACCCCCCTGATGAGCTTGAAGAGAAACTTGGAAAAGAAGCTAAGGAATCAAATAATCTCAGTACGTGGATTGCATATTTGGAAGTGCTACGTGATCGATCTACTACAACTGAAGTGACCATCAACTATGGAAAAACAATGGAGGCTGTTCGGAGAGAAGGAAGACTGTTAGGAAAAGGAAATGGCGACGTATCTGCTGCTTATGATGAGCGAATCATAGGTAAGAAATAAAAGTTTTTATTGATTTTGTAAGGTATTCTTTAACACATTCGCTGCGGGGGTGGTGAACACGATTTTTCCCGAGAACGACTTTTTTAAAAAATATTTACACAGAATAGGAAGGAAGACGCCAAAAGGCGGCGGCCGGTCCTAAGTAAATACCTGAGCGCCGCCTATCGGCGGCACCCGCACCGAATGTGTTAAGATAGACTATACTCTATTCCACCCTAAGTTGACAGTATTGTGTTATGGCATGCACAGTTGCCACTTTTGCCTTGCATTTGAGCCAGTGACTTTGCCTTCATTCCGTATTATGAAATAAAACAAATTATTTAATATAGATAATTGAAAGACAATAAATGTACAGTAAAACTCAGTTATAAGGACCTCGGTTATTATGACAACTCGGATATAACGACATATTCTTCGGGTCCCATCTCTGTTTCTACAATATTGCAATATATTCATCTTGGTCATAACGTATTAATGCACTTGGTTGTTGCGACAATGGAAATTAGTAAGTAACAAATATTTGTATGCGTAAGCACACATTTTTTATATTTGGATGAGAAGAAAACTAATATATAAATGTCAGTATATGATTCAGGTTTTATTATTAATTTTTGTTGATTGCCAATACATTGAAGGACCAAAGGCAGCCTCTTGACAACCTGGGTGGGGAGGGATCCAACAGGGAAACTGGTTCGCGTGAGCCGTTTTTTAATTTTTGAAGCTCTGTGGCCTGGTTGGTAAGTGTCACTAAATCAAAAAGTCCCTCAAGGAATAGTGACCGGAAGGCAATGGCGGATACGGGGATAATTACCCCTCCCCCAAGAAAGAATTAACCCCTAAACCTTGTCCTACATGGTGAGCAAAATGTGCTCTTAGATGCATTTGGTACAAAATATCTCGAATTTGCACCGCAGGTTAGTTCTAAGCAAATATCTTTGGAAAGTGAAAGTTGTACTGATAGAAGATTCATTGGTCTACAGAAGTCTGAGAGATGAGATTATTTTACTAATCATTAAAAATATTTTAATAAGTTTAATGTACTTATTAAATCATAATATAAAATTTAGAATTTGGAAACTTATTCTATGTTCCCATGCACCTCAGAACGACGCTTGGTTATAACGACAATAAATTTCCAGTCACTTGAATGCTGTTATAACTGAGTTCTACTGTATATGTTTTATTGGGTTTACTCAGAAAGTATATTACATAATTTGATTAAATAAATACTAATCAAGGAATTTTTTGTAAGCAGTGTGCAGCATTACCATTTTTAGATGCGTTTGTCTTCCAGCATGAGCGCCTATTAGCGTCTGTCTGTCCATCCGTCCGTCCATCCACTTGCTCATTCTTGGCTTCTACCGAATGGATTTTCATAAAATTTGATATTAAGGACTTTCAATCAAAGATAATAAGAAAATCGCAAAAATGAATCATGTAAGCCAATCAGGGTTACCACTTGACTGGTGACATAAAATGAACTTTACGTCATCTGGTAAAGTATTGGTCATATCAAAATAGTTTTCAAATAACACTTGTAGAACTAGTAGAGTATTTCTTTTCCTATACATTTTTGTCATTGGAGTAGCTGTTATCAAGAAAATCAAACAAGAATGTCTTAATGAGTTGAACTTCAAAAAGTTTTTGCATGGCTACTTCTTCATTGTTGCTAACATAAACAATCTCACAAACAAACGTTTAATTTCCTTACGTGTGCATGTAATATTATTAAATAGGAAGAAAATGGATTATTTTGATGAGGAAAAGAACTTTAAAACGCTATTTCCCTTACGCACCCGTATATCATTTCTTTCAAATACAGTCATCCCTCGATTTGCATGGGGGTTACGTTCTGGGAAAACACTGTGTGGTACAAATCCATGCAATGCAAAACGTAGTTTATATGAAATAATGGGGGTTCCGTTCCTGTACAAAAAAAATCTACAAAAAAAATTAAATTGAAAAAAAATTGTCTTTATTCACAAAAAAATTATTTAACAACATTTTACAATTGTCTTTATTTACAAAAAAATACAAACAAGTCCAAAAAATTAAGCTTTGTAATACATCTAGATTTTTAATCTATATCCATTGCTTCTTCGATGCTGTTTTGCTGTGATAAACTTGCAACAGTAACCAGTGCTTTTTGGAAAAAATTAGTTGAAGTTGTTTGCTTAGCAACATGCTGTTTTTCTCTGTATAATTCTTCATAAGGAGCTAAAGCTAATGATAAACTTCTACGAAATTTTAAACTCCTCTCCAAATTAGGATCCATATCCAGAGCTTCTTGGCTAAGCTGATTTGCAAGTTTTAAAAACTCAGCTAGTCTTTTCGGGTTCAACTTTTTGTGTGTTGCAATCTCTGCATCTTCCTTGTTTTTATTTGTTTTGTCATTTTTTTTATCTTCTTCACATTGTGATAATTGTTATCTATGAGCTTCAAGGACTTCTATGATATCCGCTGGTTCCAGGTCTTCAAATCCCTCTCCACTAATCATTTTTCCAATTCTCACAATCTCAACTACCTCTGGAATTTTGACCATGGCTTCTACAATGCAGCTTTCTGGCCACAACTTTTTCCTCGCTTCTTTCATTGTTGAGTTCTTAAGTTCATCCCAGGCAAACTTAATATTTTTTATAGCATCCAGAATGTTATAATTCCACCAATAATCATGAATTGAAGGACTGTTTGTTCCATCACTAGCTTCTACCAATTGTGATTATTAGGTAATAGAGTTTAAAGGTGGCTATAATACCTTAATCCATCGGCTGAATTAACGAAGTTGTATTTGCTGGAAGAAAGGTAACTTTCACATTTGGGTGCAGATCAGATAAATGATTGGGCGCATTGTTAAGAATAAGCAAGATTTTGAATGCTCTGTTTCTCTTCAAGCAATATTTTTCTGCTTTGACGCAAAAACAGTTTATAAACCAATCCTCGAAGATTATAGCTGTCATCCAGGCTTTTTTGCTCAATTTTCAATGAACTGGTAAGGAACTTTTTGATATTCCTTTAAAAGCATGAGGATTTTCTGACGTATAAATTAGAAGTGGTTTTCACTTAAAGTCACCCTCTGCATTGCCGTGTAACAAATGTGTTAACCTGTCTTTTGAAATTTTAAAACCTGGGGAGGTTCTCTCTTCTTTTGAAATGAATGTTCGGCTTGGCATACGCTTCCAAAATAAGCCGGTCTCATCTGCATTAAACACTTGACTTGCTAGATAGCCCTCAGTCGCAATAATATCCTTTAAAGTTTTCGGATACAAAGAAGCAGCTTCCATATCAGCACTGGCTGCTTTGCCCGTTAATTTTAGATTGTGAAGATTTTGATGCTTTTTAAAATTTTCAAACCAACACTTACTGGCCTGAAAGACATCTGCATTGGATGGACCGGCTTCTTCTTGCAAGCGATTAAAAATTTGCAGAGCTTTGGTGCGAATAACATCAGAACTAAGAGGTATTCTATTTTGATTATGATCCTCTATCCCAGGGGTCCCCAAACTATGGCCCGTGCAGTGATTTAATCCGGCCTGCCTGCCTTACCCGACCCAACCGCCCCCTCCCCCTCGAAATAATTTTTAACGGTGAAGTTTCTCAATAACCACCCCCCTCCCCCTCGAAACTTGCTCTTTGAAGTTTTCACACGGCCCGATCAGTCATTTGAAAAGTCCCAAGTGGCTCGCGCTGTCGTACATAAAGGCTAATGTGGCCCTTTCAATAAAACGTTTGGGGACCCCTGCTCTATCCAGAAAGCAAGTAATTTTTCTGTTTTCTCTATTATAGGATTTCTCACTTTTGTAGTGCTCTTTGCAGCCAATGTTGTGGAGCAGATAACTGAACTTTTAATTTTCTCAGCATTTTGTTTAATTCGTTGAATGCGAGATTCATTTACGCTGTATTTCTTGGCCAACGTCACAATCTTTATGCCATTTTCTAACTCCTTAACGATTTTTAATTTTTCCTCTAAATTAAAATTTTTTTTTGTTGTAGCTTTCTTCATTTTAGGCCCTGTAAAATAAACATACATATATAGTTAAACACGCCCTTTATGTACATATTAAATTATCAAAAGCAATACTTACCCATTAAAACATTTTACATTGCGCAAACCATCAATATTTAATGACTGAACACCTAACGTAAGATAACTGCGATGAAGGGGATTCCCCGAATTAGGAGGCAGCTTAGGTTTGGCAGCGTAAGAAGGCAGTACCGTACACATATGTAGATGGTGTTTTCTTTGCCTTTATATATATAACCCTCTTTAGTGTTTGTGTCAGCAAAAAACATTTTATGTTATTTGAAAAGAAAACTTTTTTTTTGATAATCGAAAAATTGCGCAGCTGCGAAACTCTTACTGCGCATTCCAAAATTTTTGTAGTAAATACCTGACCATGCAATAATGAAACCGCGCAAATCGAGGGATGACTGTACTCCATTCTATGAAACGTGCCTATTTGTGATATGCTGCACACTTACCTGACTTGTTTTAAAATTATTCAGAATTATTTACAAATATAAAGAACTAGCAAATATACGTGGTCTTCATTGGCATATGCAGAATTTCCTAAAGTGAGTGTCCAAATTCTATTCTTAAGGAACAAAAATGAAACTCAATGTTAAAAACCTGAAATAATTTTTGTCATTATTAATAATTAGTAACTAAAAAACGAGAAATTATAAATGAGGATTATAGGAGTGAATTTTAAAGTGGCAGAACTAATATCAAACAATTAATTTATTGATGTTTGTCTTGTTAAGGGGGGGTTCCAGACCCCATGGGCCCCTCCCTGCGTACGCCACTGCCGGTGTTGCTCAGGCTTTTAAATCAAGACAAAAAATTTTAAGAAGATTTGAGAATAAATGAAGTATTTAAACCAAGTTAATTTTTATTGTAATGCTTGTTGGCATACAATATTTCTTGTCTTCCCATCTTTTGCCCAGATAAATAAATTTTTCCTGTATCCTACTCTAGACATAGCTACATATAATTGTTCATGGGTAAAGCAGTCATTTGACAAATCGACACCTGCAACCAGGGCTCCAGAAATACAACTTCAGTCTAGTCGCTACAAAAAATATTTACTCGCCCATAGTATTGCGGCCTGTTTTTTATATAAGTACTAGTGTATTATAGCCCATCATAAATGACGGGAGTAAAGATTCAATCATTTATGGAGATCATATTGACATCAGAAACATAAATTGTCTCAAAAGTGTTTTCCCTCTCTCTCCCTCCCTCACTCCCACCTCTACCTACCTCTCACTCTCCTCTCTCGTATTAAAAGCACGTTTATACCCATAAGGATTGAAATAACAATATGATATCGAGGTCTAATAATGGAATTGGTAGGCAAGGCATCATCCCATTAAAATGGTAAGATTTCCCCAAAATATGTTAATTAAACGTTTAACATAAGTGATTTCGAACTGTAGGCAGAAAAAGATGAACAGAATAAGAAACTTTATAATGTTTTCTTCAAAATGGTGTGTCTGAAGTTGGTAGGTTAATTCTTTCTAATTTTAATTTACAAAAGAATGAAAACCTGCACAGCAAAAAGTCGATTTTTACGTGATACCTTATGGGAAATGGAAATGCCTTCTTTGGAGTCGAACCCGGGACTTTTTTTGAGATTTTTTTTCGCCATTGCCTTAAAATATATGAATCGAGCAGTCCTGCCAAATTTAGAGTTTCTACATCTTTATCAAATTATTCGCATTTTTATATGATCACCAACAAACCAACACTTGAGAAAATAACCTGACCGTCTTCTGAAAGCTCCTAGCAGTTATAATAACTGCCGCTAGGTGGCAGCACCAGTCGATGAGGTGAAATCTTATTTGCAGACAAAAAGACAGAAACTGAAGATTATTATTATTATGATTGATTTTTAACAAAATCAATGGAGAAATACTTTTCACAAAGTAACTGATTTTGGATTGAAGGCTTTCATTCGTTTATTCTTGAAATATCTTAAGATTAAGTTATCGACACGAAATTTGCGGTAAAACACGCCAAAATGAATGAGGATTCTTATTCTTACCATCGAATACTCAACTTCATTCGAATTTGCTCATATTTTGAATTTATACTCGAGTTTTGGTAATTTTTTTAACATTGCAATAATAAGATTCCATGGTTACCGGTATTGTTGTCCTCGGTAATTTCTGTGCATATGCACTTAAATAAAGGCCTAAAGATCGAAAATAAGATTAAAACTGCTCTAACTGACCGAAGATATGAATGTAAGGCAAATAAAATGAACGCGGTATTCATGTTATTTATATTTTTTATCTATATTACTAAAATCCTATTTCTGGTTGTCTCTCTCTCTCTCTTTAATGCTCTATACCTCAACCATTTTTATTCTCCGGGAATTCAGCCCTCTACATTTATTTTTTTCTTAATTTGTTATTAAAAGCCAAACATACATTCCTTATAAAATATATTCATTAAACTCATATTCCAACAACAACTTTCCAGTTTCTCGTTTTTTGCAGATTTCATCTTCTATCGACTTGGTTACTGAACAAGGGAATCGTTCAGTATTTTTTCCCGATTAGCCATGATGTTATTGAGCGTAGATACAGGAATATTAAGTAATTTTGCCATCTTTACATGTGTAGAGTTTTGATTGGCATCCACTTTACTTATAATCTCCAGTTTTTCATTTAGTGAAAGTGGTTTTCTTTTAATTCCCGTTTTAGATGACATCCCTATTCAAAAATAATATACTTGGGTTAATAAACTGAATTTAAAAAAGGAAATCTACGACACAGCCGCAAACACTATGAATACTTCGAACACGCTATCATAACTGGTCAGAGCCGAAAACTACAATAACATAGGGAATTACAATACTGACCGGAATATAAGGTGATGGTTTTTTTGTAATTATTCGGAACGTCGCATCCAGCGATTTCCCTCTTTAAAATTTTACCGCTAGGTAAGGTAGCCTCTTTCACTTGTCGCTTCGAGTTTGTCAGCTGTTTCGTCTGTTCTGTGCCGTCACTTGGCATAAGGTGTTCATTGTAATGTTATTTCATGGAAACAATATTAGGTGGCAAGGTGTTCCATTCCAAAATGAATGAATGACTGGGATATTAGATTTCTTTTTATAGAAAAGTTTTTAAAATATTTAGAGTAAAATTACATTTGAACTAATATGGAAAATGCACACGGGAATGTGCAAATCGCGTTCATTTTTACTTTCTCCATACATAATAATGGGAAAGTATTCTGTTCATCAAAAAAATCGACAGATTTCATCGGTAATACGTCATTATTGTATACAGTGACCATTACAAAAAATGTAGAAAATATAATTTCCTCCATTTTTCATTTCAAACAATTATCCATAGCACTTATTGTATAGGAATTATTTATAAATAATCGGTTTTGGTTTCCGTCAAATATCTCCTTAAAAACATCGTTATTGGTAATCTTCGTAAGGACCAAAGTTGTAGAGAATAATATTTCTTCCAGGTTTTGTTTGAAACAAATTTTCGTAGAACCATTTCGGAAAAATTTCCTTTTTTCTTTCTCCATACGTAGTAATGGGAAAGTATTGTGATCACGAAAAAAATCGGCTTCGAGATTTCAACGGAAATACACGTTTTGAGGTCTCTAGAACACGTTTAGACTTTTCGGAATGATGTCTGTGTGTGTATGTTATTGTGGGCGCTCTAATTAAAAAAGTACGTGCCATATCGTTACCAAACTTCATATATAACACTTCAGCATGAGCACAAAGATCTGATTAGTTTTTGGACAATAACGGTTAACTGGAAGTCAAGGTTTATTCGAAACCCGATTCGGTTTTTGCGATAATTCTCCGTTAAAACATCATTATTGTATATAAAATTCTATACAAATGTTATAGAGAATGTAATTTCCTAAAACTTTCATCTGAAACAATTTCGATAGCAGTTATTGTTTAGGAATTATTTATAAATAATCGGTTTTTTCGGTTTCCGTCAAATATCTCCTTAAAAACGTTAGGTATTGGTAATCGTCGTTAGGACCAAAGTTGTAGATAATAATATTTCTTCCAAGTTTTGTTTGAAACAAATTTTCGTAGAACCATCCATTTCGGAGATATTCAACTTTTTCTTAATTTCCAGTATACAGCGCCACTACCATGTAGCGGTGAATTCTGTAAACATATTCAAAATATAATTTACGGCAATAAGGATGACTGTATTCTTTTACGATACGAAATAATAATTTTGCCTTATAATGCTATTCATAATAATTTAAATACCTATACCCCAAATATGGAGAAAGTCATGTGTTGGCCACATCAGATTTTTTATGTAAGAAATGAAATAAAATATAAAACGGGTACATTTCCATTTTTTAAGGTTCGTTATGACCATCTTAGGTGGGAAAACATTTTACACAGAAACATATTAAACGGGAGAAAATTACATTGTTCTTAGGAGGAAATTTTCGGGACTGAAAGATTTGAACATCTTAGGCAGAAAAACAAATTAAGCGAGAACATCTTAAACGGGTTCCACTGTAATATTAAACCTCCTAGCCACAATAGTAACTAGACAGTGAATGGGATTGTGTTTAACATGGTAAAAGTTGTGTGAATTATGTAAAGAAATAAAGTAATACATTTAAAATGCATCTTGAAAGAGGCTGAAAATTTACTCGCCACCGGTCTCCATTAACTCGCCTGTGGCGAGTGGGCAAGCGGATTTCTGGAGCCCTGCCTGCAACTTTAAAAGGCTGCCCCTGTGCTTTGTTGATTGTCATGACAAAGGCATGCCAGATTAGAAATTGCAGTATGATGATATCAACCATATTCAAGGTATTCACGTCTATAATCCTCTTTTAGATAATCATTTAAGTACATCAACTGTGCAGAGCCAGCATGAAAGATTGCAGGGCCCGGTGCCAGGTGTGCATGCAGGGTCTCTTACGCATTAAAAATTTTTAATAGTAAATTTCAATAAATAAAGTAATCTCTTTCACTATGACTTCGATATATTTTCAGATAAAAAAAATACATGTACTTTATAAGTACAGTATAGAACCTTTTATCTTTATTTGGGGATAGCCGGTTATCTGCAATTTCTGGTTATCTTGAGTATACTCATAAACAATGCTTGGAAAGAGCTAGAACTCCCCGGAACGGTGTTCTGGTCCGTCGCATGTTTCAATAATATCGTTCCGTCTTGTCAAACATTTAGTAATACTGTTTTGTTACCTTCATTTAATAAAAATAATATAAAAAATTTTTCTTTACTTTTTTTCATCATAGTACATAAGGAATAAATAAAAATTTAACTCAATTACAAATGTTCTATCAGTTATTTTGCTTCCACTGCTTTCAGTTCCACTACCAGAACATGTGTTCTGTTTCGAGCACTATTATAATGCATACTTATACTCGGTGATGAGCTGAAGCCAGCTCGCGCGAGCCGATTGTCAATTTTCTTTGAATTTGCAAGTCGGTTGTTAAATTTTTATAAATATGAAGATTTATTGATTTTGTCCTTTTAAGTACATTTTGCCCTATCTGACTTTCAATTACCGACAGTGTATGAAATGGAATATATTACGAACAGGACACTTATTAAGATTATTACTAACATAGAGTGATCTGGTGCCCCTGGCATGTAGGCCTCCCCCGCTATCCACATCCAAATTTCCTTGCTTCTTTTGTTCTTTTTAGAGAGCCAGTTCTTAATTTTATTCCAGCTTATCACTGCCTGTACTGTACAGTAATAGTAATACTACAGTAATCAGCAGGCCAGGCTTGATGGTGGTGCAAACGGTGTAATTAAACTGAGCCCCGCTGCTTTATTTATTAAAATTTACTATAAAAAAATGTTTGACGTTAAGAGGCCTCGCGTGCACACTTTACACCCGCGATTTTCCTAGCAGGCTCATGTAATTGGTTACTTTCCAATATAAATTCCTTGTTCTCTTCCAAATTACATAATAAAATTACATGTTCACTTGTTCACTGGAGCGCACCCAAATTACTAGCGAAGCTTTAAATTTTAATTTCTTTCTCATAGAAAATTTTGGAAAAATGCATTGTTTTTTAAAAATAGCCAGTTAACTGGATAACTGGAATCCAGATAAAAAGTTCTATACTGTACATCAAATATTTTTTTAGAGAGCGTGGGGCCCCTTTATGTACCCCTTTATGTTTCAAGAAATTTCTCCGACCGTTCAAATTGATATTATCAAGTCTATATCTTAAGTCATTAATGATGCAGTAAAAAAATGAAATTGATTCTGCAACTTTGTAGCCATTGTACTGGACGAAACTTTGGATGTCATGTCAAAATCACAGCTCTCAACAGTTTTGCGTTTTGTACATGATGGGGAAATACATGAAAGGTTTATTGGAATTACAGACATTAGTGCTGAAAGAACTTCTAGTGCTCTCTTTAATCGTGTTGTTAGTACAGTTCAAGAATTTTAAATTGAGGGAAAATTGGTTGGACATACCTATGATGTGACATGTGTAATGAGTGGACATGTAAATGGTTCACAGAGCATAGTTATCAATACGTACCCTTTAACGCTTTTTACACAATGCTACGTTCATGTGTTAAATTTAATTTTGAAACAGAGCCTTTTGAATATCAAGGAATGTGTGATTTTTTTTCCAAACCTTAAGTGGAATGGCTGCTTATTTTTCTAAATCTTCTAAAAGAGCGTATGCTTTAAAGGGTTTTATTACTAAAAGGTTACCTTCCGTAGCACCTACCAAATGGAATTTTATATCCCAATTAACAAATACAGTGAAGGATAACAAAAATGAATTGATAGAATTTTTTGAACATGTTATACATAATTCTGAAAAGTGGGACATCGATGCCATTGTTAAAGCACGTGGATTTTTGGCCTTCTTGCAATATTTTCAAATAATTCAGCAGCACCCTCTTTCTGGTCGTAAAAGTTTCCATTCCAAAGGAAATAATTGCTTCTCAAGCAAAATTCCACGAGTTTGGACGCCTTCACACCCTTCACTAAGTCTTATTTGGGGATACGCTTCAGAGCAACGGCGAAGAGTTCCTTGGCCAACATGTACTTGGCTGCATCATCCAGTTGGACGTTGGTGAGGTTGCAGATCGCTTTGATCCTGTCTGTTGGTTTTTCACCAGCTATGCCCTCTATCACCGAAGAGCTGTATTCCCTTCATCTGGAGATTTAGAATATTCTGACTACAGAGGATTGGAACCACATTGACCACATAATCACCCTCTTGTTCAGCGCAACTCTTCAGTCATCGACCAATAAGCAGATCAAGAAATTCAAGCATCTGCACAAGAAGCAATACCTTAAGGTACCAACAGACAAGATGAAAGTGATCTGCAACCTCAACAACCTCCAACTAGATGACACAGCCAAGTCCATCTTGGCCAAGGGTCGACTCAATTTTGCCGTCACTCAGAAATGATGCATGACATCAAAGGTCTGGAGGCTTTGTATATGTTCAGATTTACATTACAGTTTCAAACTCTCTTTATAATTAAATGCACTGATTCTGATGGGTAAAAATTGAATCTGATGTGTCTTAACATGTTAAGTCTAAAAAAATTCTAATAATATAAAAGCATGTCAATATTTTATATTTTTTTCAGATTTGTTGCTTGGCTGTGGATTATATATGCGGCAAGCAGGACTTTGGGAACGCCTTTGGACATTAATAAGAACATATCTTGAATTGAATTTGAAACCTGCAGACAATAAAGAAGAAAATTTGATTAAATTTCATTTTGATATTGAGGAACAACCAAATGATATGGAAATGGGTAAGTAATTTGAACGACCCCCTTCTCTCTTCAGATTACTTCATAAAGTGCTATATCAATGATGGCGAACCTTCTATTACCCGCGTGCCAATATTACTGAAATTGTCGAATTTTTTCCACCTCACGTGCCACGAAAGAGTCCTTGATTTTTTTCCATGCCAACTAAATTAAATTTGTTATCAAGACATAATAGATTGAAATTTGTAACCATAAAACTAATTTTTTTACAATAGTTAACTAAATAACAAATGTTTTTGCGGCACTAAATCAGTACGACAAATGCTTTGATTGGTTTTTGCCTTTAGTTGGTGTGCCAACCAAAATCATCTTGCGTGCCATAGGTTCACTATCACTGTACTATACTATAAATTCATATGGATTTCACTAAAATTGGTTAAAATGTTAATGTTTTAATGTGGTTATTGTATAATGACATTTTTATGCATTCTTTTGATTGACCTTAATTAATAAATATTTTGTGGCATGTATTTTATATTGTTGATTTTAAAGCAAAGACTAAAGTATTCATTTTTTTATTATGTTAGCCTGTTTATGTGAGTTCAATAACCCTCAAAAGAATTAATAAATTAAAATTTTAATTGAAATATTTCAGAGGAGCTGGAAGCAGAGGTATTCAAATCAGGCCTGCCTTTGTCAGAAATATGGCTTCGTGTTGAAGGTCTTCGACAGTCGGTTAGGTGGTTCCCTTTGTTACCTTCCAACAAAAATGAAGCTGAAGGTGACCTTCAACGCATCGTTTTTCCAGAGGATGTTTCTGAACTGGTTCATCCATTATCAAGTGCAGGAAAAGTATCTGGTGGAATATTTCCTCGCCTAGCTTCAGTTGCTCTTTTACTCCTAAAGGTTCCTCTATTGCCATGTAGAGACACAGCATTACGAAGGCATGGTTTCCCTTCTTGGAGCTGTGATACTCCAGAGTTTCCTCTTGCAGCTATATTTTCTGGAGGTTTGGTCACATAGAAATTTATTGTACTAAAAGTGTATGTATGTAGTTGTGTGTGCATGTTTTTGTGTATTTTATTGATTTAATCAAGTCATATCAAGACATAGTAAATTAAATACGTTTTTGGGTTTTGAAAGATATTAGCCATTAGCCAAATTATTGGAAATATCCCTTAAGTAGATTTATTTTAATTTCTTCACATTAATCTATATGGATCTCAAATACCATAAGAACCTGCATATAACACCCACTTTATTCTCCAAAAAATTTGGGCTAAAAATCAAGGTGGATCTTACACAGTAACTGGTGTATTTTGGGCTGATATTAAATGCTGCCAAGGCACCTATTCACATAGGTTTTCTCGAGGATATCTTGAAGAATATACATAAAAAAATATTAATTAATGATAACTGATGTACATCACAAGATATTTAGTTTCATATGAAAATTATAAAGAAACTTTTTAATTATCACAAAAGCCAAGAAATTCTTGGTTCCTGACGCATTCTTCTATGCTGATGTTTTTGGAATCATCGGGTATCATATATTTACTGTGATTTTGATTAACCATGGCTGTTTCATAATTATGTTGTTAACTAAGGTCCAAAGTTACTGAAAAAAAAGAAATTTACTTGTGGTTGTCGTAGGTTCCATTAATATTCTAACTAGCCTGTATAATTTTCGAGCAACCCTTGAAACAACAATGCCGGGAATTGAAGAAGCACGTACACTTGCCTTTGAATCTTAAGTTCGTACCCACATTCACCATATAGTTTGATTTATTGCTTCTAGATGAGTTCTGAAGTTCTCTTGTATTACACTGATTATAGTTTTACATACATACATACATAATTTTCAATACTTTAGCGACATTATTATTTCTTCGTGATCACATTTATGGTGGGGGTTAGTGCATGAATAAATGACATAGCTTTCTCCAATTAAGGTGTCCGAGGGGTCCAAAGCACAGCTAAACTACTCTTTTCAATTGGTATCTATGCCATGTTCCCCTGGGACACCGTGAAATCTAGATATGTAATTGCTTATCAAAATAATGGCAGTATTGTTTATAACAAAATTGATGTCCAACTTTTTTGTATAAAACTGAGGACATATGTAAGTTTTTATAGATTGATTTATCGTATTGCAATAATATTGACAATGTAACGTAACATTTGTGCCTTAACCCCTCTACGACGGAGGATTTAATAATTCCCTCGTCAGCGGACGAAGTAGTTTTTTGAAAAAAGACAAAAAGTTGCGAAAACGTGAAATTTGGAAAAACTTCAAAAAATCATAACTTTTGATGTTTTCACTGTATTTTGATGAAATTTTTTAAAAGTATCATTTAAAATATCATGAGTCACACATAACATTACTACATAGAAGCGAATGAACAGTAATCGCTTAATGTTACGGTGTGCGTTTGCAGTGTATATAACTTTCAGCATAGCGTGCACTATGAAAGGTATTGACATGAAATCTTATTCAAAGAAACATTTAAACATTACTAAACATTTCATCGCTGAATGTAGCTATCTAAACCAATTAGGTGAAAAGTCTGTCGCATGTCAACTTTTCCATGTCTTGACTGGAAATTTTTAATTAAATGTTGTATTTAAGATTTTTCGAAGGTTTCATTAATAATATAGACGTTTTAGGTATGCAGTCATCATTCTTAATCATTACAGACGTCACATAGAAAAAATAGTTACATTTAGTTCATTAGAAGCGGAGATACGATGTTGCATATATCTTAAATGCTTTCAGGCGCAGAATACGGAAAACTTTTAAAAGTTACATATTAGCTCACAAGTCTTTTCCCGATTGTTTTAGAAAATGTACACATGCGTAATTGAATTGAAATTTACCTTATAACACTCGAAACATACTATCTAGTAAGCTTCTCTGTGAAAAGATACCAATGTTTTATTACTTTCTCCATACGTAGTAATGGGAAAGTATTGTGATCATGAAAAAAATTGACTTCGAGATTTCAACGGAAGGTCTCTAGAACACGTTTAGACTATTTTCGGGATGATGTCTATGTGTGTGTATGTGTATGTGATTATGGGCGCTCTAACTCAAAAAGTACTTGCCATATCGTTACCAAACTTCATATATAACACTTTAGCATGAGCACAAAGAACTGATTGGTTTTTGGACAATACCGGTTAACCGGAAGTCGAGGTTTATTTTTAAACCCGATTCGGTTTTTGCGATATTTCTCCATTAAAAGATCATTATTGTATATATAATTCTATACGAATGTTATAGAGAATGTAATTTCTTACAACTTTCATTTGAAACAATTTTCCATAGCTGTTATTGTTTAGGAATTATTTATAAATAATCGGTTTTTTGTTTCTGTCAAATATCTCCTTAAAAACATCATTATTGGTAATCTTCGTGAGGACCAAAGTCGTAGAGGATAATATTTCTTCCAGGTTTTGTTTGAAACAAATTTTCGTAGAACCATCCATTTCGGAGATAATCAACTTTTTCTTAATTTCGAGTATTCAGCGCCAAAACCATGTAGCAGTGAATTCTGTAATCATATTCAAAATATAATTTACGGCAATAAGGACGACTGTATTCTTTTATGATATGAAATAATAATGTTGCCTTATAATGCTATTCATAATAATTTAAATATCTATACCCGAAATATAGAGAAAGTCATGTGTTGGCCACATCAGATTTTATATCTTCTGGGAAGGGAACTCAAACTACAATGGAATGAACCTTTCAGTGGGCTTGTGAAGTAAAATGCAGCAAAGCACAGAGAGAGCCGATTATGACAGGAGAATTCTTGGTGAATTGGAAAGCGATTTAGAAGCATCTCAAGTAGGCTGTTTGTATATAGTATATAGGAGACCTTTTTCCTTCATAACTCAAGCAGCAAAGACTTTTCTTGCAAGGCTCGACAAAGATAAAAAGATGTGGTAGGGAAAAGATTATATTTCTTCTGTGAGAAGGCCCAACTTCAAAAGCCAAAGAAATCATTCCTCGTGCATTGAAAAGTGATTTTTAGAAGCAGAAACATGGTAATATTGTGGGAAAATGAGAATTTCAATGCAAACTTTCACCTAGTTTATAAAATGCAATAACAATATTAAAATTACAGGACGTGCATTACTGAAGAGGCCAAAGCTTCCTCTATCAAAATACATATAGATTATTCAGACTGACCAATCTGCCTTGCGTAATTAGGCAAAAGAATGTGTTGGTACACTGAATTTTCGGGATGAAAAGGAAAATTTCAACGCAAACTTTCACCTAGATTATAAAATACAGTAACAATAGTAAAATTACAGGACGTGCATTACTGAAGAGGCCAAATTCCTCTATCAAAATACGTATAGCTTATTCAGATTGACGAATCTCCCTTGCGTAATTAGCGAATTTTCAGGGCAAAAACAAAAATTTCACCGCAAACTTTCACGTAGATTATAAAAACTATATTAAAATTACAAGATATGCATTACTAGAAAGGTCAAAGCTTCCTCTTTTGAAATATATAAAGGTTATTAAGATTTATGAATATCCCTTGCATCAATAGACAATAAAAGGGTAGCACACTGATTTT
Source organism: Uropetala carovei (assembly GCA_036926305.1). Taxonomy (NCBI): domain Eukaryota; kingdom Metazoa; phylum Arthropoda; class Insecta; order Odonata; family Petaluridae; genus Uropetala; species Uropetala carovei. Next base: position 1,366,673 of record JAXCHB010000002.1, read on the forward strand.
TCAGGGTAAAAATGAAAATTTCATTGCAAACTTTCACGTAGATTATGAAAACTATATTAAAATTACAAGATATGCATTGCTAGAAAGGTCAAAACTTCCTCTTTCAAAATATATAAAGGTTATTAAGATTTACGAATATCCCTTGCATCAAAAGACAATAAAATGTGGTGGCACTCCGTATTTTCTGTGCAAAAATGAAATTTCATTGCAAACTTTGATGTAGATTATAAAATATAGAAACAATAGTAAAATTATTTGACATACATTACAGGAAAGCCCGAAGTTTCCTCTTTCAAAATATATTATGGTTTTATAGATGTATGATATATTAAGTGAGTTAAACAGTAAAGAAAGCAAGCACTACCTCGGATGTGCAGGACACGTCGCTCGGCGACATACGAAGTTCTTGTTGGACGTGCAGGACACGTCGCTTTGCGTTGAGGGGTTAAATGATAAATAGTGACCGATACCAAATTCTAGGAACGAATGTTTGCTATGCACGTGTATATAAAAAAATCACAATATATGGTGAATAACCTCCCTGCGTGTTGTACATGGGTAATTATGGTACTTGATATTCCTCTGGCATCTTTAGAACAGTGGTTGTACTTTGTTGTATTATAATCAGGTCACACATCTTAATGAAATGCTGAATCCAGCCATAACTCACTTTAAATGCATATGTGGCACATTGTTACAACAAGCAATTTTACACTAGCCTATAGTTGAGTCATTTCTCTTGTTATGGCAAATCCAGAATGTCTTGGTTTTGTCACAAAGTCATGCAGTTCATCTATCACTGGATATTTGGATTTTTTGCCTCAAAATGCACATATTCTCTTTAGTGTATTTCAATTCTGTTTTTCTTGGGCATCATTCTGAAACATTTTTCCCCAGTACCTCTCTTTCCATGTTCCACAGCATATTCACAGTATTCAGCCTGAAAGCTGTTCTATAACTTATACGTATTTGCATTTCTTTTATTAATGGCGAAATAAAAAAGAATACCTATACAACGCTGGTCTTAAAATAAAATGATACCGAAACTGTATAAATCTAGAACAAGAAAACCAAAGATTTTTAGGACTTAATTTATGTAAATATTAGTTATTATCAAAGTTGCAGACAGTAATATTCTATAAGTTTTGTTTGAAAGATTTTAAAGAGATTTTTTGATAATTCATCTGATTTACATTAAGTACATTGCTAAGTTTCCATTACTATGATAACATTTTCTAATTGTGGATAGTGATGCCTATCCTGATGAGGGTAATTTTACTTCCATATTGATATCCTGTCATCCATAGCAACAGCTACCAATTTTGTTTACTTATTGTTTTTCAATGTGAAAAGTGATTGAAAGTGTTTCAATGTGAAAATTATTCAGTATTTAAAAATTATTCACAAATGTAATTTCTGATAACACTGATCAACAGCCAAAATGTTTCGGAAATGAAAGTAGCTAATCTTTACTAATTTTGGGGTGCTGAGCACGAATATGACGCTTAAAATTGTTAATTGGTTCTGGTTTCGAAGATATGGGGTGGGTCCCAATATGTATGATTTGCACTGGTTTTGGTGTTGTGAGGCTTTGAGGCAAGATCTGGCAACCCTGATTGCAAAGTGGATGATGCAATCTGTACCCAGGTATTGCATCACCCTACTTGCTGACAGTGTCTGTGTTTTGTAGCTGCCAGAAAGATTTTGCTCCATTCTCTAAGATGGAAGGTAACCTCATCGTTTGCAACGATGTAATTGGTCTGATGGCAGCCCACAATTTTAATCATAATCCTGAGGACTGGAGACTGTTTATAGACTCGCCAAAGATGAGTCTAAAAGCTGTTCTGCTGCATAATGGCAACATGTTGCCATCAATTCCAGTTGCTCATGCAGTCCATATGAAGGAATCATATGAAAACAAGAAGCATCTTTTGAACTGCATAAACTACAAGAAATACCAATGGGAGCTTTGTGGTGACTTGAAGGTTGTTGCTATCTTGCTTGGACAGCAGCAGGGCTACACGAAGTTTTGCTGTTTCCTGTGTGAATGGGACAGTCGAGCAAAGACTTCCCATTACAGTAAGAGGGACTGGCCTTCCCGACAATCGCTGGAACCAGGAACAAAGAACATACAGCACCTACCGCTGGTAGAATCCAGCAAGATTTTGCTGCCGCCTCTGCACATCAAACTGGGCCTAATGAAGAACTTCGTTAAGGTAATGGATCAAAATGGGCCAGCGTTTAGGTGCCTCGGTGAGAAAATCCCAAGCATCAGTGAGGCAAAAATCAAGGAGGGTGTTTTCGTTGGTCCACAGATCCGCGAGCTCTTCAGAGACGAGCAGTTCGACCGCATCCTCATTGGTGACGAGAAGACAGCGTGGAATGCTTTCTGACTGGTAGCAACCAACTTTCTAGGAAATAACAAGGCTGACAACTACAAGGAACTTGTGGAAATCCTGTTGTCGTCCTGTCAGAAATTGGGCTGCAGTATGTCTCTAAAGATACATTTCCTCCACTCTCACGTGGATTTTTTTCTGGATAACTGCGGTGCAGTAAGTGATGAGCATGGTGAACTTTTTCATCAAGACATCTCGGCGATGGAGAAACCGTACCAGGGCAAATGGAGTTCAGCGATGTTAGCAGACTATTGCTGGATGGTAACAAGAGATTCTCCAGGACTTGTATACAAGCGACAGGTGAAGAGGCGCTGCGTTTAATCGAGGTTAGCCATTCACTGTACCCTGTGTCACCAATATAGTGTGTAAGACATGTAAAACATAAGATAGTGAATTTTTCTTGGAAACCGTAGCCAGTCGAGCATTTTCATGATCATTTTCGTGTTCAGCATTCCAAAATCCACAAAGGGAAACACATTTCATCTCCGAAACATAAAATAAGTCAAAATTTGTTGTCCAGTATAATTATTCTTGAGGACTCTGATTTCGAGAGCAATCACATTCATTACTGTGTATGGAGAAAGTTATGTGTTTGACACAATAGATTTTTCATAACGTCAGCATCTTCATTTCTGTTATATTTGTCTCCTGATGTTGCTTTCTTGGTATTTGCCACTGACTGTGTTATTCTCTGTAATGTGCTGTTATTTCTTTTTTAAATATGCTAGCATTCCAGTTCTGTTTATTTTCTTTCTCTTTGTTGTCTTTGATTGTATGCCTATCTTCCTGCTTAATAATTTATAGATATAATGCAACAAGATACAATAAGAATTAAAGAAAAATTCAAAAATAAAATCTGTTTATTTGATCCTTCGTTGTTAGAAATATTCTCAGGAAATACAATTTTCATATAAAATTAAAATTTCGCAGATGCCTTTCTACCCAGACGCCATCTACCCCAGTGTGAGGAATGAAGATACTTTCCCAAAGGAACCATTGCTCTATCTTCTACTGTTTACAAGTTATCAATGGTTTTATGAAAAAGTTCAAATTTTTTAACTAATAGTGAAAACTGCAGAGGTATAAAATGACATAAGCAAAAAAGCATCAATTTTTGTATGATCAAGTGTTATCACTTCACTCGCCATCTATTAGTCAAAATGACAACTCTGGTGGAAATAATGTATTTCCTGCTATCGTTTCTACCATCACAGCAGAACATCAACGTTACGACTATGAAGTAGTTCAATTTCTTGCTGCTAAAGACAGGGCTGTCAATTCTGGACAACCTATCGAAATGCTGCCAGACACACCAGCAGATTCACCGACATCAAATAGATTTTTGGAAAATTTGAACTTTCACAGTTTAACTTCTAGATGAGATACAAAATTGATTATGGTCTAAGAACCATCTACGAGACATAAGCTTTCAATCAATGTAACATTCATTTCGACCCCATCATTCGTTCACAAGATCTGAGGGAACAAAACAATGGTCTACCACAAAATATATAAATAAATAAATATATATCGGGCAGACATATATAAAAGATTTAATAATAAAATATCATGATTTTTAGCAGTTTAGAATACACCCACTGTAGCATATAAAATTCTTGATTTCATTTAAAAAGTAAATTAATTGTTTTATTTTTGCAGGTCCATGGGATTGGGCAACAAGTGCACTTCCATTTGATCTTCTGGGAGAAATGATTGCAGGAGGTGGTGGGCCTCAGTATCTACTTCCACGGCCTGGCCGGGACCTTTACTTGCGCTCTATTCAAAGGCTTTTCCTGATTTTCACTGAAGTAGTTGGATCAGCTGCAGATCAGTATGTGCAAAGCATCAGTTCTGATTTTTTTTAATTCTTTGAAAATATTTGTAATTTCACAATGCAGATTAGCCCAGCCATTAATGTTTGGTGTCTTCTATCAACTTTGATATACAGGAAAACCTTGTTAATGCCAAACCGGTTAATACAAAGATCTAGTTTATACAAAGTAGAAATTGTTCCCCTTCAAAAAGGATAGGCATTCCATTGTAAATAATTTGTTTGATACAAAATACGTTTAATATGTATTATGAAGTGAATTTTTGCACCAGGCTTTTCAGTGTGGTTAATACTATACTGCGTTACCTATCCATTGTAGCAGTTTCAGTATGAGACAGGGACTGAGCTGACAGATGAGTCGCATGACCACAAATGAATCAATGTAATACATAGACCAGTGCAAATTTTTTCAGACTGAGTTATTCCTTGCAAGTGATATTGGTCATAGTTTTAACCAATTATATTTTGTAGTAAAATAAATTTTCTTTACTAAAAAAGACAAAAATTATCTTTCATCATGGATAAGAAGTGAAAGCGAAATGAGTTAAGCTTGCAAACAAAACTCAAAATCTTTGAAAAATTTGATAAAAAGGAGTGCAGTAAAACAGAAATAGCAAGGCAGTTTAACATACCTTTACCAACATTATTTATATATTAAAAAAAACAGGAAGAAAATCGAAGAAGCATGTGAATCGGGATTAGCACTAAAAAGAAGAAAATGTGTATGTACATGGTTCAAAGTATCAAGATCTCGAAGACAAGTTATTGGAATTGTTCCACCAGATGCAAGCATCTAATTTACCATTGACAGTCCCTCTTTTGCAAGAAAAGGAGAATTGTTTTGCCCTATGTCTTGATATTGGTGATTTTAAGTGTAGCAGTGGTTGGCTGCAGCGCTTTAAAGATCGGATTCGCTTAGTATCGCTTGATATCTGTGGCGAATCTGGAGAAGTAGACAAGGAGAAAGCCCTAGATTGGTTGGAGTCGGTTCAATCAATTCTGAGCAAATATGAAGTAAAGGAAATTTTCAGCATGGATGAGACAGGTGTGTTTTACAATTTGCTTCTTAATAGAACACTTAGTGGTGAAACCTTCCATGGCGGAATATTGAGCAAACAAAGAGTGACCGTGCTATTATGCTGCAATGCAGATGGGAGTACAAAGCTTTGCCAATTAGTCATTGGCAAGTCTTTTCGGCCAAGATATTTGAAAGGAGTGAGTAATCTCCCTTGTGAGTATTAATCAAACAAAACCGCTTGGTTTTCAGCTAAAATTGGATAGAAGAATGTCTATTGCAAGCCAGAAGTGCCATGCGACGATATATTGTTGTTTTTGTAAATGAAGTTGTCATTTTAAAACAACTTAATAATGAGAATTTGATTTTGATGATGCATTATGATGTTAGAGTATATTCCATAGTGTTCTTATCTTCGGAAGATTTCTTATGTCTTGTCAGTTTAATTTAAAAAAATAATTATCTACATTCACATTCACGCGAAGTTTATAATAGTGTCCATCACTCTGAATTGCGCTGCGTGTTTAGATAAATGACATTTATCATTGCATTATTTTGATATAAACGTAGATAGTATCATCATCCTTATATTGCCATTATGTTGTTCTTGTTGAAACCGAGTGTATCTTGTTATCATGTCAAAGGCAAATAATTATTTAACAAACTCGTTTGACTGTTTTGCAAGCACATGATCTGCTTCCTACCAAGCAGCTCAACACCATGAAGTCTGATAAGTAAATGTGAGCTTTCACTGGCTAACTTAAATGTAGAAAAACAGAGAAAATAATTTTAATCAACAGAAATATATTAAATTACGCTTCGGAAATATCGTAACTATGCAATTACTTCTATAGCTTGTACTAATTGTTGGCATTCCAGCTTGAACAATGTTTTTTTAGTTGCAAAATCTTGATAATTTTAAAACGATTTCACCAATAATTTTTCATTACACAATGCTCATTATCCTCACACATTTTTAGGATGAAAAGTAAATAATTTTTAATAGAAGGAAGAACCGATGTAGCGCTCCAAAAATAAACACTTTATAAATCACATGGAGGTCACAAAACAGCGAAACTAATGCATCTCTAAAAATATGTAAAAACCTAATTTCCCTGATAGATGGAGACAGCGCAGTATTTTCATGTCATGTTCCATGCCACATAGAAGAATTTCAAATTCTGCTTACTTCCCTCTCTTCCATTGGGCTGACATAGACCCTCCCCCCTCTTTTCCTTGCTCTCTCGTATCCGCATGTATAAACACCATAGAAGCAAATCTGAAACTGCTTCTTGAGGCCCACTCGGTAACAATTGAATAATACGAATCGCAATCAAGTTAGTAGAAATTCGTTCAAATGATGAAAATGCTAAATATATTTCTATCAATTTTATAATAGTAACTACAGTTGTTCTAAGTATTTTAAAAAGTTTATTGCGGTGTTGTTTCACTAGGCAAGCAGTGCTTACGTTGCTTGCATAGACTGACCCTGTGTTTTGTTATGGATTTTTTCACTGTTTTACCTGAAAGTATTGCCTTTATGATTTTAAATCTAATAGGTGGAATAGAAGACAATACCAGATACTTTTTTTTTACTGTAATGATGACTAATTTTTTGTAATCATAAAATGAAAAAGAAGATTTTTTAAATTAAAAACTAAAAATAATAATCTAAAACTCACTTAACAAAATTAATATTTGTTACCTTTACTGCAATATCACTGAAAACATCAGGCAAAAATACGAATACAGTAAAACCCCGCTATATGTTGTTTCACATATATGTCGCCAATCAATTAAGGAACATGTTTCGTTATAAGTCGTGTCGCTTTGCACATACATTGTTTGTGAAACACTAAAAGTAAAATTTCAGAAATTCCAATTCCTGTTCATAAATTATAACTATAACAATAAAAACCCTCTATTCGGCTTTTACTTTCAAGTTTATTATTATTTATATTAATTAATTTAATTTCATGTTTATCAATTCGTGTAAAATCATACTCAGAATAAACATTTGCTGGCCATGTGTTTGAGAGATCACGATTGGTTAGGTGGTTCACACGATACACAGGGGATAAAAGGGACTGTCCCATTTTAATGACGATGTGTAAAAACTTATTTCTGAGCTTTGTGAACGGTTGTGTCTATAATTTTATGTGTTTACGTTTGCGTTGATATCTCATGAGATATTGGATATACTTTGGATTGCGAAATCTGCTTTAAAAGTACTCTAAAGTGTGTATCAGTGTACATGTAAGTAAAGAAGCAATTTTTGTGCTCCATTACACTATAGACAATTATTTTCGGTGATTTCTGAATTTATTATTGCAATTGCAATTGTTGTTACGATAAAATGTACATTAAATCCTAGTAGCAATGAGTGGCAAACACATAGTGGTAACATAGTATGTCCTATGTACTGTATTGATATGTATTATTTGGGAAACAAATGTGTCACAATATATCTGCCAGGAACGTAACCCCTAACTTTTATCATAGTTCTTATGGTAATCTTTGTTTCGCTATACGTTGTTTTGTTATAAGTCGCATTTTCAGGAACGCATCTCCGACGTATAGAGGGGTATTTCTGTAAATAGAGATTGTGATTTTTCTTAGAATATGAATCTTTCACTCCTAAAGTTATTTTGGTAAGTGATTGGATGGCGCACAGCCTTATATATCACATTAATGCTAAGATTATATGTCATGTTCTTGACAGATGGCATCGGTTTTTACACCTGTCATATTATGATGTTGTTTCAGTGGGTATCCTCTCTAAAAAACAATTAAAAAATAAAAAATTGCTTATATATTGTCATTAATATAATAACAATGGGAAATATACTTCTGCAATATTTAAAATTTGTTTCCATTGATATGCATATGCAACAATTTCTGTAAATTTAAACGGTTCTCTTATTTGACAAAGTAGCACTTATATCCCGGCTAAAATATGATAAAATTGTGCAGAATAGCAATGGATCACATTCTTTCATCCAGAAAAAACAAAATGATGATATTTCTTTTACATTTTGCAGTTAAAGCTAATCAAAATACCTTTACATATTTTGTTGCTCACCAGTTAAATTTTATAGTTAGTATAAAACCTTCAAGTAAGTTTCTGGATTGTGTACATTAGAGTACATCCTTATTCACTATAGATTTAAAATCAAATTATAAATTTAAGTAAATGATTATGCATGGTTACATGGATCTACATTACTTATTTCAGGTCTTCTTAAAATATTATTAATTTTTATTAAATTTTTAATTTAATAATTTATCAATTTTTTATAGGCAGTGTTTTGGTGTGTGGTGGCTTAGATTTGAAAGGTGGCTGCTAATGCTTGAAGGATACAAATCACCAAACATGAATTTTAGCCTTCCTCAGAAATGGAAAAAGCACCTCAAGGCAACATTGAAAGAATTTCTTTCCAGGGAGAAGAACCGCAGCTCACTGGCTTTATATAGGTAAAAATACTATATATACAGGGTGTTCCAAAATTATACCGACAAACTTAAATGGGTAGTTCTACGTACCAAACTAATAAAATAGTTATTACTAGTAGAAATGCCCGTTGAAACTCAACGGGGAAAATACAGGAATATTTGTATATTAAAGTCTTTTATATTACCCCAAAATCTCAATGAAAAGATTTAATCTACTACATAGATAGCACCCATCACAAAAATGCACACTCATTTGTTGGATTACCAATATTATGTTCATTGACTTCAACACGTATTTCCTGATCATTCGTATTGGGTACTTCATTATTTAATCTTCTCTGTCTGAAATGCCATCTCTCTCTCTCAGACTTAAGTCGTTTGTTTCTTTCTGCATCTGATTCGCTTTTTCTTCTTTTTGAATGTCGTCTTCGATCATTGATTAGACGTTCGTTTCTTTCTTCTGGTGTCTCATTTTCTCTCCGTTCTGTATAATATTGTCACCTACTTTGATTCATCTCTATCATGTTATGAGGACCTGAGGTAGAACAATGCACTATGTAGGGAAAGGGAAATTTATACTATTAAAATTAAACTACACCCTTCCCTCGCCAACCGCGGGGGTTACATTCCTGAAAAGTACCGCGGTTGGTAAAACCGTGGTTGGTAAATACTTAAGTATATTGGAAATTGGGGGTTAGGTTCCATGGTTCGTATTACTATACCATATATTATTGATCACTTACATTACTCGCTTATTTCTCACTTAAATACATTATATAAATATTACGATTACAATAACATGCTGATTTTTCCTTACGAGCTCTCTGGTTTGGCATAGTCGAAACTCCCGTAGATGACAAAAAACAATCACCGCCATCTTTGTGCTACTTGTGGTACTAAATGCGAGAAATAGCTTTCCGCTGCATTCCGCTGTTCGGAACTACATATTCTTTTTTTAAGAATTTCTTCAAACGTATCACACTATGCATAAGCCAAACTATTGAGTAAAACAATTACCGACTGAAGGATTACAAACACCCCGTATGTAACGGAGAAATTACGTGTATACTACGATGTACATCACATCATTTTATACAATTTACTACGGTCTTCTAATCTTACCCAGCGTTTTTTTACATTTAAACAAATACTGTATTTAATCAATTGTAAGCCGACCTTTTTTTACCTTTTTACCATCTCTGAAATCGCCACTTGGCTTAGAATCGGGGGCAAAAAAGTAGCCAATGAATTTATGTCTGTAGTTACATTATAACATGAGATCTTTAAATATATGCATAAAAAGAATCAAATTGACTGAACTTACAATCGGTGTCGGCTTACAATCGATTAAATATGGTATTATTACGCACAAATTCAGAAAAATATTAAACGTTTAATTTATTTAGTACGCTGATATGAATAATACACAACTAAACACGTCATGTGGACTTGCAGTGCACGAAAAGCATGCATATGCTGATGTGAATATACACAACTGATCACCTCGTGTGGAATGTAGAGACTTGTGGCGGGCAAAAAGCGTAATCGTACATTACGGCAACAAAGTAATAGCAAGCAAGTTAGAACAATAACATAGCCTTTCTGAGTGAGTGCAGATGACAACAAAGTCATATGATGCGTGGGATTATCGTGTTGAATGCAGTGACTTGTGGCGTGCGAAAAGGATACGTAATCGTGTCAGCACGGCAACAACGTAATAGCGAGCGTTAAAATGACAACAAAGTCTTTGTGAGTGAGTTAAGATGACAACAAAGTCATAAGATGCACGGTATTTAAAAGTTTTCTTGGTCCGAACCGTGGATACGCAAGGGAAATGTCCACAGTTGGGAAGGGTGGGACTCAATATGTAGACCGCGTATAGTCGAGGGCCGCTGTTAATAAACCTGTGGTTGGAGAGGGAAGGGTGTATTACAATTGAAACATTACAATTTCCATCATCAATAAATCTAAATTAGCTTTTCTATGTTACCTGTGGCACAACAATAGGATTTGTAAATTTGTTTATTCAGTATGAAATGTTGAATTCACAAAAAATTGAAATTAAAAATAACATTTACAAAAATATCTCAATCTAAACTTTGTTTTGTTTATTTATTTTGAAAATGTCAATTTCACAAACAGTTGAAATTTAAAATACTACCAGGGCGGTACTACAAATATTAAGTGATGCAAGATTGTGGCACTCAAGTATAATCGGTGACGTATTGCATAAATTATAAAGAAGTTCATCTGCAATAGTTAACGCTTATGCTTGAGTAAATGTCTTAACATAATTTTGAATGCATTTGGATGCCTTACTTTCGAAAACACATATAGAAGCGCATTAACTTACTACCGTATATACCCGAATATAAAACAACTCTAATTATAAGACGACCTCCCATTTTGAACTCCTAATAAAGGAAAAAATTTATTATGCACACAATGACAGAGATTTATTATACCATTGCCTAATAAACATTGAACCAATTGAAATAAGCAATTTTGTAGTGTTAGTTGGCATATACAGTTGCTTTCCTTCAAGTGTCTATCAACGACTTCTTACAGGACCTACTATGAAGGCGACGTCAATGCAAGCATTTATTAAATTATCAATGAAGAGAAGATAACAATAACGCTTTTCTTTCATCTATTTGAAGGTTTAATTGGCCTTAAATGAATCGGAGGCAACAATGAGAGTCTCCTTGGCAACGCCCGGAATGAGTACGAAAAATCCGCAAAATTTTGAAAAAGAATGTGTATTTCTGAAAAATTCGACCATGTAACATGTAAACGTTGCAAGAATAAGATAGTATAAACCTTTAGCCTTCGAATAAAGCAAAAAAGAAGAAAATCGGTCCATATTTACATATTTTAATGAATGAAGCAAAAAAACCTTGCACTCTGAAAAATCGAAAATCCCCTGTAAACTTATGGGAAAATATAATTGTCTCCTGGATTCGAACCTGGGACACTTTAGCAAACGAAAATATTTTTCCAGGGACCTCATAGCCAGTAGAAACAAAATGCCGTTTACCGCATATCTTTTACGACGAATGGTTCTCAAGAAATAAGCCGACATAATTACGTGAGGCTTCCTACTCGCAGACGGACGCACTTCACTACGCGCATAATATATAGCAGGAGCGTATAACTGCCATGTTAAGATTTTTGACCACGTTTCCTATGCCGATGGAGTTCTGTAACCAATTTGTAGGTAGCGCTGGGCACTACTCAAGCCAAATAGTGATACCCAGAAACTGCTAGATGGCAGTAGTACCGTTATCCCACTTGTAGCCCGGGGGTTCCTTATAATTCCGTTTATTTCTTTGAATGTTACTATTCGCTGGCAGAGGCAAGGTAGCAGAATGAACAACACGAAAATATGATTTTAAAACATGTTATTTATTAAAAAAGATTCAATTACGAGAGATTGACATACTCATGAAAAAAATACCAAATGCTCTAATTGTTGACGAAATGTCGATAGAACCACACCTGGCCTCAGTACCGTATTTACTCACAGACATACCGACAAATGACTTTATTAGGGCGGAATTGAGACTAAATAGTCCCTTCTTACATTTAACTCTGCATCAACAATTACAAATTGGAATAAAATAGTAATAATAATTGGTACTACTGTGCTATCCCAGACCCCTTTTGAAAAATAATTTTTTGGCATATTTCATTACATTTTAATAATTTATTCATTCTAAACAACTCTCAACATTATATAAAAGATAATGACTTGGTTGACATTGTTATAATTTGCCAAATAATGAAGAAGATGCGGTAAATTTCCTAACCCATGACTGATTGGCCGGTCTCGACATTTACAAACCCTATCACCGGACAACGGGGATGGATACTTTGGTTCCGGGTGAGGCAAAGGGCATGGTAGAGCCCGGAGACGACTACCCATTAAAACAAAGTGAGCCAAAGGCTCGTCAATATATCCTTTCAATGTTATATCCTCTCGACTGTTGCACCGCAAATTGAGAGGATATAACATTGAAAGGATGTACAGATGAGCCTTCGGCTCACTTTGTTTTAATGAGTAGTCGTCTCCGGGCGCTACCGCACCCTTCGCCTCTCCTGGAACCAAAGTATCTCCCTCCCCCCATTGTCCGGTGATTGGGTTTGTAAATGTCGAGACGGGTCAATCAGTTTCTGTTAATGGGGTCCGGGAGAGCTTAACCGGCCTAATATATATATACGACTATCAATCACTTGATTACCCCTTCGATATAGATCACCCAACACATGAAATTACCCTCTGATTTATGCCGCTCAATTTGCATTGACTGCCGCTATAACATATTCCTCCCTAGATGTATCAAACACGCCACGCTCTTCTGTGAAGCGATATATACTCTACTGCACCAAACATACACCGAATGCCCCTATGCTTATATAGCTCACAAATTCTATAGATATTTTCCACGATCTGTTGGTTGGTTTGTTTGTCGGATGTAACGCTAAACCCGCTCGCTAGAAAAAATGTGAATAATGATATTTTTATTTTGACATGACCTCGGCAGGATTCAAACCCATGACCATAACATTTCTAACCACCCCCTCTATCGATAACTCAAGAGAAAATAGAGATAGAAACTCTAAATTTGGCAAGAATGCTCGATTCACATATGATAAAGTGGTGACGAAAAAAATCTCGAAAAAAATGCTGGGTTCGATTCCAATGGAAGGCATTTACATCTCCCATTAAAATAACACAATAAAATCGACTGTATGCTTTCATTATTTTTACTTTCTCCATATACGTAATATAGAGAAAGTATTATTTTCATGAAAAAATCGACTACGGGATTTCAACGGAAATACACGTTTTGAGGTCCCTAGAACACGTTTAGACTATTTTCGGAATGATGTGTTTGTATGTGATTGTGTGGGCTCTAACTCTAAAAGTACTTACCATCTTGCCATGTCGTTACCAAATTTCAAATATAACGCTTTGGTATGAGCATGAGGAGCTGAGTAGTTTTTAGACAATACCAGTTAACCGAAATTTAGGTTTATTCGAAACCCGATTCGGTTCTGGCGAAATATCTCCGTTAAAACATCATTTTATACACACACACACACACACACACACACAAAGGTTATAGAGAATGTAATTTTCTACAACTTTCATTTGAAACAATTTTCCATAGCAGTTATTGTTTAGGAATTATTTATAAATAATCGGTTTTTTCGGTTTCCCTCTAATATCTCCATAAAAACGTTGTTATTGGTAATCTTTGTGAGGACCAAAGTTGTAGAGAATAATATTTCTTCCAAATTTTCGTAGAACCATCCATTTCGGAGATATTTTGCTTTTTCTTAATTTCCAGTATACAGCGCCACCACCATGTAGCGGTGGATTATGTAAACATTCAAAATTTACGTAATTTACGGCAATAAGGACGACTGTATACTTTTACGATACGAAATAATAATTTTGCCTTATAATGCTATTCATAAAAAGAATTTAAATATCTATACCCCAAATATGGAGAAAGTCATGTGTTGGCCGCATCAGATTTTTTAATTTTTGTTTTATAGCTTAGAGGTGCCGCAGCAAAATCTTGCAGTGGGGCACCAACACTCCTTCCACTGGCCCTGTGTGGACCAATGAGGAAATTGTCCAACAACCCGCACCACACATTGAGAGAAAAGCGCTGTTGATGCGCCCGGTTTTCCTCTTCCCACATGCGCAAGTTGTGACAATTAACCATTTTAGTGCCACGCAATGACATATCGTTGTTTGCTTCTCATGTCAGAAGTTCCGACGATATATTGTCCTCTTAGCAAAGGCAGTTTAAATCAAATTTTTAAATATCTATAATGAATAATTGATTTTGATCACGTAATATGCATTAGAACAAGTTACATAGTCTTCATATTTTGAGTAGACTTCTTATAGTTCATCTGTTTAATTTTTAAAAAATAACTAACTAAATCACAAAAATAGCCATGGCACTTCTGGCCATACCCCCCAAAATAGCCATGGCACTAAAAGGGTTAATCACCATCTCATGTAAATGTGGCCTCATTGGTAAACAAGAAATTGCCGGCAAAATAGAGGTCCATGGCAGTTTGGTGGATGTACCACCGACAAAAGGCAGAATGGCATGGATAGTCCTCTGCATTCAGTAGTTGCACTTTCTGCAGGTGAAAGGGATAAAGTAGTTGTTCTTTCAGCACTTGCCACACTGTGTTGTGAGGGACCTGTAGGTCGCTGGTGGAAGGGTTTTCCTCAATTCCATCTAACACCAACTTTTCTATTTCTGGTGTTTGAACAGTCCTGGGATGTCCCACTGTATGCCTCTTGATCCCCAATGAACCATGTTCCTGCATTCACCTGTTGATCTATGTGAACGTGGTATGATGTGGCACCGTTCGTTGAGGGTAGCGTTCCTGGTAGATAATTTGGGCTTCATGACCCATAGATGAAGTGCATGTCACTCAACTCTGAAAACGTGTATCTGTTCATGTTGGATTGACTTCCAATGGACCTCAGACTCTGTGACAACACCCGGAAGTGCAGTGTCAACAACGGGAGAGCTCTCAGGACAGATCGTTAGACAAATGCTGGGCCACAGTCAGTTGCACATGAGCAGACACATTCAGAACAGCACCTTATAAATGTTCACTCAAAACGATTCGATGCTGCAAAGACCTTGAGACTGACACTGAGAACACGGTGAAGAAAGGAGGGTGAGAGGTCATGTGACAGTGCTCAACCACGAACCACAGCAGGGATGATGCAAAGGTCTGGCTATATACCAGACAGCAGGGCATTTAAAAGCATTTTGCTCATCATGTTCCAAAAAAGGGCTGTAACTCTTAAAGGAAGTGTTTCCGGACACGTTTATAATAACTATTTTACTAGTTTGGTATGTAGAACCATCCATTTTAGTTTGTCGGTATAATTTTGGAACACCCTGTGTGCGTGTGTGTGTGTATATACTGTATCTGCCAGAATAGAAGCTGACCCCAGATTTAAGCCGACCCCCCAAAAATTTCCATGATTTTTTGGCAAAAACATATATTTCATAGATTTTATGCTGAAGTGTGCCAGGCATTCATGCACGGCTTAGAATACATTATTCAAGATCGAAGAAATGAGTGGGAAATGGTTTAGTTGTTGAAATTTTGAAATATTACTCCAATTAATAATTTTGCATTGTTGAATAATGGTACACATTCGGTGACAATAATTTCATTCATCTTCATTTTCACAAAAGGTCAAATATAGTAATAGCGATCTCACCAAGATAATTTTTCATCCAAGGCTATTTCCAGTGAAATTAGCATTAAGATTGACTTAAGAAATTGCATTTTTATAATTATACATGTTCCATGTAAAGTTTTACCAAAATTCAAACAGTTGAGCATTCAAAGCCGTCAATGCATTTTGTGTAATCTTCTGCATAGTCAATGTACGCAAATAATGTGACCACTCAAATAATGTGAAAAATGCGGCCTTAAAAGGTAACAAAGCACAGGTAGTGCTAAATTCAATATTCTAGCCTTTATTACCTTCTCCATACGTAGTATAGGGAAAATATTGTGATCACGAAAAAAATCGACTTCGAGATTTCAATGGAAATACGTTTTGAGGTCTCTAGAATACGTTTAGACTATTTTCGGAGTGATGTATGTGTGTGTGAATTGATGGATGTCTGTATGTGATTGTGGGCGCTCTGACTCAAAAAGTACTTGTAATATTAATACCACATTTCATATATAACACTTTAGCATGAGCACAAAGAACTTATTAGTTTTTGGACAATACCGGTTAACCGGAAATCGAGGTTTATTCGAAACCCGATTTGGTTTTTGCGATATTTCTCCATTGAAACATCATTATTATATATACAATTCTATGCAAAGGTTATAGAGAATGTAATTTCCTACAACTTTCATTTGAAACAATTTTCCAAAGCAGTTATTGTTCAGGAATTATTTATAAATAATCGATTTTTTCGGTTTCCCTCTAATATCTCCTTAAAAACGTCGTTATTGGTAATCTTTGTGTGAACTAAGTTGTAGAGAATAATATTTCTTCCAAGTTTTGTTTGAAACAAATTTTCGTAGAACCATCTACCGTATTCACCCGAATCCAAGACGACCCTGAATCTAAGACGACCCCCCATTTTGATGATTCCAAAAGAGAAAAAAGCTCAAATTGACCTTCATGACTACAAAAATTATAAATCTTGTCAAATATTTATTTTCTTGAATGTCATTGTCTTTTAACATTTTAAAATCATAAGATCACATCACAAATAGAACCATTCAGGTTTTCAAACAAATTAAATGGTAGCATTCATTTTAAGATAACATTAAAAATAAAGTAAATACATTGACAGAATATACTCATTTCAGGACAACAAAAAGCATTTCAATCCAAGTGCTGCATAAAATCATTTTATTGTATTAGTCATCATCACTGTCTATGCAACCTTCACTATTTTCCTCATGCTCACCAACTTTATCACTCTCAACTTCATCATCAGTCTCCCACAAAACATCATCCTCACTCCCATCCATGGCATTAGATAAGTAGCATTTCTTAAATCCTTTCACTATTACTTTTGCATTTATTTGTTGCCACGATGCCTTGATCCATTGGCAGAGTATTGCAACTTCAGGTTTCCTAAGATTTCCTTTTGGTGTTAAAGTGTGAGTTCCACTCTGTAACCACTCAGAATACAAAACCTTTAAATTATTTTTAAAACACTTATTGACAGCAACATCTAAAACTTGAAGTTGCGATGTCATTCCTCCAGGTATTACAATACGATCAATATTCATCGCACTCATTATGTTTTTAATTTCAGGAGATAAGTGTCCTTGAATGCATCCAGTGAAAGCATTGCTCTTTGTTTCAGTAAAGCTCCTGGCCGTCTATTCCACACCACATGTAACCAATCTCTCATTAGTTCTTTAGTCATCCACCTCTTTTCTTGACACCTATTATTCCACTTGGCAAATGTTTCTTAGGCATTGTTTTCCGCTTTAGAATCACATATGGTGGTAATTTAGTCCCTTCTGCTAAAACCGCCAACATTACCGCGACTCGCATTTTTTCGTTGCCTGTAGTTTTAATTAGGACGGACTTCGCACCTTTTTCGTTCACAGTATAATTAGATGGCATGTAGAAGAAAACCGGAGTTTCATCGGCATTTCCTATTTGGCTCAAAAGGTAATTATTGGTTTTTCTAAGTCCAATTACGTATTTCTGGTAAGCGAGAAGTTTTTCTACATAGTCTTCTGACAATTTCTGACACAGCGAAGTTCGTCGCCGTAAAGAAAAATTATTTCGTCGCATCATTCTCACGCACCAACTTCTGCTGGCCTTGAATTCTTGCAATGATATATTAAGTCCTCTAGTAATTTCATTAGCTTTAAGTATAATACTTTCAGTCGAAACAGGCATACCGTTCTTCCTCATGGTGCGCACAAACTTGACTACTTCTTCTTCAATGCCATGAAATCGGCCTAATTTTGGACCACTGAGCGACTTCCTTGTGGCTTTGGCTTTTTCTAGTTCCTGTTTTGAGAGTTTCCATCGACGCACATTTGCCTCAGATACACCGAACTTTCTACTCGCACCACAGTTATTAGTTTTTTCGGCGTAATTTATCACGATCAGCTTAAAATTTGTATCTTAGCTCCGTCTAATTCCTTTGTTAACTTTCCCTTTGCACTCGTGCCACGTACTTCAACATGATCTGTCATTTTAACTTAAGGGTTGTGCATTTAAATCAAGAATGCACAACTCAAAATTACTGTCACACTTAATGAATCGCGGTGCGTCGTTTGAAAGGGGAATCCCAATAATTTCCGCTCTCATTTGTTTTGACATTACGGTTACCATTACGTGCAAGATGAAAGTACGTCGTCTGTGTTATGATCGTCGACGATGATTATTAGTCTAAATAATTATTATTCCCGTCATGTTTTTCTTATTGTTATTACTATTTGTTTATTTCACTTCTTTATGTACGTACTTGAATTTGCTGTTGTGAATTGTTTACTCTAATATACCATTTGTTGTAAAAACCATTGATTAAATGCTTAAATATACTTCGTATTCGAATGTAAGACGACTCTTGATATTTACAGCTGAAAATTTGGAAAAAAAGGTCGTCTTAGATTCAGGTGAATACGGTATTTAGGAGATATTTAACTTATTCGTAATTTCCAGTATACAGCACCACCACCATGTAGTGGTGAATTCTGTAAACATATTCAAAATGTAATTTATGGCAATAAGAACGACTGTATTCATTTACGATACGAAATAATAATTTTGCTTCATAATGCTATTCATAATAATTTAAATATCTATATCCCAGATATGGAGAAAGTCGTGTTGGCCACATCAGATTTTTATTTATTCATTAATATTCATCGTAGGTCAAATATTTACTTTACGAAAAATATAGTATTATCATTTGAACGCGAAGGCAATGAGAGATATGTTGCCATCTATGGGTGACTTTGAGATTTAACCATAACCCAAATTTTCCTCGGACTTGCATTTAAGCCGAGGGGTGATTTTTTCATGATAGATTTTGACAAAAAACATCGGTTTGTATTCGGGCAGATACGGTATATGTGTGTGTGTGCGTGTGCGCGTGTGTGTGTGTATATATATTTAGGGCAACTAGGTGTTGAAGGAAACCCAGTGAACACTTACCGGAAGTAGAGCCGCTGGAGTGTTGGAGAGAGACATTTGTGGAAGTTATTGGAGCTTTGTGTGTCTCTCTTGTGCTGACGAAGGGATCATCCCGAAAGCTCCAATAACTTCCACAGATGTGTCTCTCCAACACCCCAGCGGCTCTACTTCCGGTAAGTGTTCACTGGGTTTCCTTCAACACTTAGTTGCCCTAAATATCCTTACTTACCTTTCCTTTTCCGTAGTATTTATATATATATATGTCTTTGCACACCGACAACTATATGTAACACTGACGAGGACAAGGTGGGAGAAGAATATCAGAATTTTATAGCCGAAAACCTATATTTTATATGAACAAAAAATATAAAATCATAAACATAATGACTATATTCCAGGCCTACCAATGCTACACTCATGCCACTTCCATGCATAAGCTTACAAACTTTTCTTTCCTTCCTATCAATAACTCAGTTATATTAGTGTTAATTCTGAAGTTTAATCTATTACTGTAAATTATTCCTGTTTGTAGTTTCAATTGTTAATTTGTAATTATTTGCCTCATGCAGGGAATATGCTCTCATCGAAGCAGCCCTGGACAAAAAAGAATCAGCTATTCGAACGTTGTGCACTGCTGCAACTCTTGGTGGCTCTCCTGTGATTGGAGGAAGGGATCAAGCTGAGTTGTGTTCTGTTTACCGCACATTGGTAGAGTTATTACTCAAACAAGGACTCGATGTATATTTTTCTAGCAATAAAAATATTCAGTCAAGATCTTCTGAGTATAAAATTGGCCAGAAAGATGATGAAATCCAAATCTTGAAGCAGAATTCGTTCACTAAAGACTCTGAAGATAATAACTGCAGTCACTGTGAGAGTTCTAATAATCAGGTTGTGATGACAGGTTTCAGAGCTGATTGTGATATATCAGGGATAGATTATGAAGGTCCTGGAGATGTCAATAGCACGATCTTGCAAAAAATGCTGAGTGAAAAAAGATACTGTAAGGGAAATATGAATGACATTGTAGTAGTGAAGGATCCTTGTAGTTCATCTGTGTGTTATGAATCAAATGAAAGGGATTCTAGTGATGTTTTACTTGGAAATACTGTTTGCATAAAGAATAAGGAAATTGTTTTTGATGGTGAAAATCCTAAAATTTTCAATTATTCTGTGGTTGACCAAACCTTGCCCAGTCGTGATCTTTCATTCAGTGTTAATCAGGGAGGTGATAGTGTTAATTGTCTTGTGGAGGGTGCAGATACGGCAGACGTAATTAGTCTAAAAGTAAAAAATGTTGATATTGATTCTAGAGTCAAGAAAAAGTCAGAGTGGAGCATAAGAAATTCAACGGTAGGGACAGGCAGAAGTAGGTGGAGTGATGCAGGTGGCCTCATAGGCTCTGCAGATTGTTATGAAAAAGACAATGGTAGAATTGGCATAATGAATGAAATTAAGAAAAGCAAAGTTGTTGTTAAAAAACTAAAGGTTGGTGAAAGTGAGAGAGACGGACAGACAGCTGAAGCGCAAGTTCCCTTAAATATCAATCAGGTATCAAAAGAGAAATTGTTAAATGTAATACAGAAAGTGCATTCGTCATCTTTTGAGCAGATGGCTATAACTGTTCTTACATGCCTTGGACTTGGAAAACCTTTAGGTTCATTAGAAGTGATGGTTGACAAATCAGAAATCATGTTATCATTGCAGAAGTATAAGAATGTATTCCAAGAGATATTGAGAGAAGAAGTTGGATCTTGCTGGTCTCCAGAATCTCATGAAAAGGGCTGCAAGTATGAGAGTGTCAGTAGATCAATGGAGTGCTTCCAATCGTACTTATTAGTGGAATGGGTCTGTTGTATGGCATGGCTGCTCTGTTTGGTTGAATCTACTTGGGCTGCTGGTGGAGTGTTTGAAGAAGCACTTTCCAAACTTGTAAAAATTTCAGTTGAACAAATGGATGAGGTGGCTGGAGACATTGAGGAACATGAAAATAGAGGAACTAGTGGTGGAAGATACAACCCTGCAATTGTTCGGTGAGTAATCAGTAAATTATTAACTGTGTAGACAAATGATATTATGTAAGGTATGATATTATGTACTGATTATGTGTTAATTATTTTGTGCAACACAAATATATAAATAAGTGTAGAAGTCGAAGAATGTGTAAATATGAATTTCTACTTACATATCTTTAACCTTTATCGTACAGATTAAAATTCCCGCAGTAGGGGCCATCGTCCAGATTTATTTGGATATTTAAATGCTTTATCCTGATTTTTTAGTAAATTAACATATCTATCTCAGGAACTAATAATGCCAAAAATCTCCAAATAACAAGTAATGAGTAAAATAATTTTTACAATTAACTTTTATATTTTTAACTTTAATTACTAATTTTTATTTTATATTAAAATATTATAAATACATAGCTCACCTACTAAACTGAAATGTTAACTTGTCTTAATTTCTCAATTTTTACTTAAATATGGTTTGGCCATCTCGTTTCATCCATTCTAGTAATCACGTGTTAATTAATACCATCTCAGCCTCTGGTTATGCATCCCTCAGTTACTTATGTCATTTCTCCTGCTTCCACCTCAGTTTCTCATTACTTGATTCATTTCACCTATTCTACTTTTGATTTCTTCACCACATTTCCTACTGTAATGTAATGGAATATTTTGATCCATCTAAAGTTTTTAAGATATATTTTTAAAAATATTTTCAATGATAAATTAAAATTTTTTTAACATTACCTGCACACTTCTTTGTTTATTTTTTAGCCTAATCTTTACATAAATGGACTACAGAATAGATAACAATTACATTATATGTTGAATAAATAATTATTGGTATGCAGGAAAAACGTGTAACGAAATCATAGTTAGAATACGAAGATGAAATAGTTTTTATATAATATTTTTAAAATAAAAAAGCTAACTATTTAAGATTTAGTTATCAACAGAAATAAACCAATAATTCCTTTTGTTACAACTTATGTTAATATTTGCTCTATGCCTCTAAACAATACTAAAATACACTAATGATGGCTAATTATTAATTTTCACAGCTAAATAAATTGTATTCTGTCACAAATTAGTAATGTGAACACGTAATAGTGTTATATTCAAATGAAATTTATTGTCTTCAAGAAAGTTTCCACATATTTAATATAAATACTCAATTTTTTTTTCAAATCTTAACTGGCCAATTAGCAGAGGTGGTATGGCATCAGACTCACAACTCAAAGTTTGGGGGTACAAATCCTGATAGATGGCAAAAGTTTTTCATATACCGTATTTAATTGATTGTAAGCTGACCTTTTTTACCTTTTTACCATCTCAGAAATTGCCACTCGGCTTAGAATCGGTGTAAAAAAAGTAGTCAATGAATTTATGTCTGTAGTTACATTATAACGTTAGATATAAGTGTATTAAAGTCGAAGTAACTATCTACTTTAAATGTATGCAAAAAGAATGAAAATGACTGAATACCTACAAAGAAATAAATTGTGTAAATAATACGTGGCGCGTCAAAGTCGTAAAAAAAACACAGCAATAGCGCTCGTATGCATAAGAAGCTACATATGTACACAGTGTTTCATTTTACTCGTGAATCGAAACATTTGCCTTTCCTACCCCCCTCCCCTCCCTCCTCTACCTATCTTGTTTCAGTGCGTCTATACCCGTTTTCTACTCTTATGAAGCTTGACCGTGGCGCAGCGAATAGCCAATCAGGGTGTTTTCCCCTTCCACCACCATTTGAAGTTTTCGAGAGGCGCGGGAAAGTAGTACGCTCTTGCCCGATATCTGCTCTTGAAGAAAGTCGCATGCGAACGCTAAGGCGCAAACGCGGTAGATCTGGCAACACAGTCGAGCTCGGAGTGATGTGAACAGCACGATGGCGAGAGACCGACTGACTTTCTCCCCTCCCCATCGACAGTCTCTCGAGCTTTCATTGGCTGCAGCAGTAAGCATACAACTAGGATTTTCAAGGTCAAGCTTCATAAGAGCAGAAAATGAGTATAGCATACGCGTACTGGGATTTCCCCCAAGCAAACCGTTACTTCCTCGTGCCTTAGCGGCATAGCAGCCAACTTGGGAGAATAATTTAAGAATAAAAGTGAAAAGGAATGCACAGGTGATACTCTTGTAGCACTAACGTATGTTATGTAATTTGCTGTCCGTATTTGATTGACAAGAAATGGCTATTTTTTTTACGATAATAAGATCTCGGGGACAACGAGGTCAAATTACTCTTTTAGTAGAAGTTGTTATGAATAAGTGAATAAAATGTATTTTATGTCGCCGTAATTTTAGTTATTACTCTTTATTTAATTACGAACTGAAAATCTGAGGCGTTCATACTTTTTGGTATTTTGAAATAAATGACCCCAGCTGTCTAAGCACTTTAAAATCAAAATTTTTCCTTCTGTGGCCTTGTGAAAAGTGAGGGTCGACTTACAATCGGTGTAGGCTTAGAATGGATTAAATATGGTATATACACACAAAGGAGGCAAATTAATAAAAAGTATTTTTTAGAAAATATATTGACAAGTTACCAAGACAAAGTCACTTTTTACTTTCTATTTGTGTGTATGTGTGTGTGTGTGGATGGATGGATGTCTGTATGTGATTGTGGGCGCACTAACTCAAAAAGTACTTGTCATATTAATACCACATTTCATATATAACACTTTAGCATGAGCACAAAGAACTGATTAGTATTTGGGTTAAATGGAAGTCGAGGTTTATTCAAAACCCGATTCGGTTTTTGCGATATTTCTTCGTTAAAATATCATTATTGCATTTACAATTCCATACAAAAGGTATAGAGAATGTAATTTCCTACAACTTTGATTTGAAACAATTTCTTATAGTATTTATTGTTTAGGAATTATTTATAAACTAGCATAAGTGCCCGTTGAATTTCAACGGGTTTAATGAATCTAAATTTTCGTCAATGCAACATGTAAAAATCGCAAGAATAAAATTGTGCACTGCTTTAACCATAGAATATTTCTATATTATAAGTCTTTAATTAATTAACTAAAATCTCACAGAAATTCCTTGTGAATAAAATAGTACCTTTCTTTCTATTAAAATAGCCACTGTTATTAGTTTTAAATTGATTATATCATTAGGATTTCAATTTCATTAAATAAGCAGAATTCCGGTTCCAAAAAATTGGTTCAATCTTCAATTGCCTCTCTGATAATACTTTAAATAGATTTTGGAATATAATGTACCTCAATATCGTTTATCGTCTGCTCAGCACTCTTGCCTTCTCATTTTCTGAAACAACCACTTTCACCAGTTTTAAATGGATTTCAAGCTTAGAAGAGAACTTGATTCAATTCACTTAAAATAACCACATAACAAACTTCTTATTCCAAAGAAAATCCTTTTATAATATGCAATGTTAACCTAGAATTCATTCATTCTGAAAAGTGAATAGAAGTGCCATGTAGGTACATATATTTCTTTCAACTAAAATAGCCACTCTTAACAGATTTTAATGGATTAATGTATTAGCATTTAAATTTCATGAAATACGCAGAATTCCGGTAGCAAAAAAATTTGTTCAATCTTCAATTGCCTCTGATAATATTTTAAATAGATTTTGGAATAAAATGTACCTTAATATCGTTTAGTGTCCGCTCACCATTCTGGACTTTTCCGAAACAACAACTTTCAATAGTTTTGAATTGATTTTTGCTTTGAATTGATACTTTCCTGTTAACGGGAATACCTCAAAAAATAAACGTATTGTTGTAATATGTTGTGATATTTTGTATGTTAACAATGCGTAACAAATCTCGTTAAGATATTTACGTCGATCCCTTAATGATGAATTTGTGGAGCTTGCCGAGGAGTGAAGAAGAAGCTGTATCTTTGCTTCAAGACCATGGTATTTTATCTAATGGGCGAATGTGCAAGAAGGATCATATTATGAAACTTTACTAATGCGACAGAATATTTTGGAAATGCAACGCGAAAGTCTGTCAGCAGAAGAATTCATGTGGCGACAACATAACAAAGAAATCGACATATTTCCAGCTATTTTAAATGCCATAAAAACATATTGGCGCCCTAGTAACATAAATTTAGATTGTATTAGTAATTATGTTGCTTTTATTAATAAATAAGTTTCAAAAAAGTGATTTTTAAGTAATTCACCCGTTGCTACGCATTGTTAACAAACAAATACGTCGTAACATATCACAACAATACATGTTTATTTTTTGAGGTATTCCCGTTAACAGAAAAGTACCCAAAATACTTGAGTCAATTCAGTACAACTTCCACTTTACATACTGTAAATTCCAATGTAACTCCTTTTATAATAGACAATGCCAGCCTAAAATTAATTCATTCTGTAAAGTGAATAAATAAAGTTCTTTCTTTAAACTATAATAGCCACAGTTATTAGATTTAAATGGATTATAAGCCTTAGAACTTACTCTGTATTAAATTAGCACCAAAATTCCTTTTATAAAAAAAATCAATTCATTAAAAGATCCACTGTTGTTTCTTCGAAAATTGCCTCTTAACAGTTATAAATGTCCTTTTAATTTTAATTGAATTTTAATTTGTATTCGTTTCCAAACTTCGGCCATTGTTACGATATTAATTCGAGGAATAACAATATAAAATCGTAAGCACGTATGGTTTACAAAGAATTTAATTTAAGAATGCTTTTTACTTCCAATTTTTCTAAAATGACACTGTTGATACTTAAAATTTTTTATATTTACATTAATTTACTTATTTTCCACAAAACATGCCAATCTCTCTCCTTCCTTCCTCTCTCTCTCTCGTATTGAAGCTAACAATGATAATGGTCGACATAGCAACATCACGTTAAAATGGCGAGATTTCCACAAAACATGCCAATTAAACGTTTAACATGGAATATTTCGAACTGTGGGCGAAAAAAGACGAACGGAATAAGAAACTTTATACTTTTTCTTCAAAATGGTTCAAATCCAAAGGTCGTCTGTTAATTTCTTCTAATTTTAATTTCCAAATGAATAAAAGCCTGCATGTCAAAAAATCGCATTTTATATGTAAAGTAATGGGAAATGGAAATGCCTCTCTTGGAGACTAACCAAGGAATTTTTTCGCGATTTAAATACGTCATCACCTGGAAAAGTGTTAATCAAGCATCCTACCAAATTTCGAGTTTCTATCATTATTATTTCTGGAGTTATTAGCGTTTGCATAGCGTGACCAACCAACCAACCAACGGACGACAGCTATTATTATATAAAATAATCGATTCTTTCGGTTTCCGTCAAATATCTCCTTAAAAACGTCGTAATTGGTAATCTTTGTGAGGACCAAAGTTGTAGAGAATAATATTTCTTCCAAATTTTGTTTGAAACAAATTTTCGTAGAACCATCCATTTCGGAGATATTCAACTTTTTTGTAATTTCCAGTATACAGCGCCACCACCATGTAGCGGTGAATTCTGTAAACATATTGAAAATATACGTAATGTATGGCAATAAGAACGACTGTATTCTTTTACGATACAAAATAATAATTTTGCTTCATAATGCTATTTATAATAATTGAAATATCTATACCCCAAATATGGAGAAAGTCATGTGTTGTCCACATCAGATTTTTTCCTCTTAGCCGTAGTCCAGTGATGGCGAACCTATGGCGTGCGTGCCATAAGTGGCACGCAAGATGATTTTGGTTGGCACGCCAACGAAAGGCGAAAACCAATCATAGCATTTATCGTACTGATTTAGCGCCGGAGAAACATTTGTGTTATTTAGTCAACTATTGTAAACGTTATTTTTACGGTTACCATCTTATGTCTTGATCACTAATTTTATTCAGTTGGCACCCTAAAAAATCAAGGAGTTTTTTGTGGCACGCAAGACGGAAAAAATTAGACAATTTCAGTAATATTGGCACGCGGGCAATAGAAGGTTCGACATCACTGCCTTAGTCTGTTCTCTCTCTCTATATCTCTATCAAAATTCCCCATAGGAAAAAGAAGATGGGGCAACCACCACTGAAATCAAAGAAAAATGCCCAGTAGAAGGGATGATTATCATTGATGTGTAGAGTATGTCTAAATGCCGTGTAATACTTAGCAAACACTTAACTATGCATAGTTTAAAAACTTAGAGCAAAGACTGCTGTGTCAACATTGGAATTCTCAGGCTAGGTGCACATTGAGACGCAGGGCAGGGCAGCGCATTTCAGCACTGCAGAATTGGCGTGGTGCGCACATTGGCAAGCAGTCTTCCTTGCTGCGTGGTAGGGTTAAGTTATGGGAAGCTCGCGATATTTAGAAATCAGTCTGGAATCTGATTCAGATGCTGAAATACAAAATCTTATTCTTTTATACTACATTAGAAAAAGAAAGAGGTCATTCTGGAGAAGTAGTTCTATGGAAAAAGATATTCTCACGGAAAATTTGCATTAACGTCATAATTCTCGGACGCAAGATTTACGAACTATTTTAGACTGAACAGACAACAATTTGAAGATGTACATAACTTGATAAAAAGTGAAATATTTTCTGAAGGATGTAACGCTCGAAAGCCTATTGGAAGTAAAGAAAAATTGGCAGTTTTTTAAGGTATGTGGTTTTTATCGTTAATCTTAACAATTTATGACATTTTGGTGACTTTGGAAATCAAATAATTAAAAATATTAGGATTAAACATTATTTATTTTCATAAGATTGCATATTACAAACCAATGAAATCTGTTGTAAAATTGGTCACTGAGTCTAGTTCGGAAATTTGAGGAGGATATTGTGACGTGTTAGCAGGTGGAAGAAAAGGTGTAGTTGCACGAGAACTATTTGAAGATGATGATTGTGATTGATTAGATTGATGACTATTAGGATGAGGAGATGCAAAATAGAAGGGCATTGAGGACTATTTTCAAAACTTCCTTCTTAACCATGTGTTTAGATGCTGGTGGCATTTTAGCTGTCATCGCATACATGCTCATAAAGAAGTGATACAGTGGATCTTGTTCTTCCTTTTCGCTTTTTTCGTCCAGCTTTTTCCTAGCAAGTGATCTCTCTTCATGCCTTTCTATGGATTGCTTCAACAGCATTCCTAAATCATGGCTAGTGTCGTAGAGCACCCTTTGACTCCGAACAGCCTCTATAAGTTCTTCAGTCATATCAGGGCTCGAGAAATTAGCAAAAGAAACAGCAGAGACTACACCTGGCACGTGACGAGCAGAAACTGTGTCTCAGCCACAACGCCACACAGGTTGAGACAGTCCTGCGCCTGCACTGTGCTACCCTGCTTCCTAATGTGCTGTTTCTAACGTAAAACAACAATACACAAAAATCTGCGCTGCCCTGTGCTGCATCTCCTGTGTCGCCTGCATCTCAATGTGCGCCTAGCCTTAGTCTCTCATAATAAATATAAGATCTGCTTGCTAAAATGCTGGAAGAGGTTTTAATATGTTGGTAATAACCCCTTTAATGTGTGCCCCATATTTAGAATCAGGTTAGTTATCTGAAAATTGCAAGCAGCCACTGTAATTATTTATGTTATGATTATAAAGAGACATTGGACTCCACTAAAAATCCAGCTTTTTTCAAGTTAAAGTATTTATGAACAAGGAGAGAATGATAGAAATTGATCTTTATTTTCCTTTTACTTTCTAGTGCAAGGAATATTCGAGAAGCCTTATATGAAGGTTACATTTCAATGCTTCTGAGCAGACGATGGTCTCAGGAAGGTCAGTCAGGTCTAAATGTTATTCTGGCTGATGTTATTCGTAGAGCTCTTGGTGAATTTCCTGAAAATCTATATTTTGCAGGGGCAGTTGCTATATCAGAGGTAAGAATATTTTGAATTTAATTTTTTTATTACAAACTGTATTATGTTAAATCTTTGTTTTAGAAATTTACACTTCATTTTACTAGCTCTGGTGGGAGCAGTATTGTATTGATAAAGTGAAAATCTTATAAATATTTAGAGTGTATGTGTGTGTGTATGTTCTTTATATGTTTTTACACCATTGAAGCTATCGAATTAAAAAGTTTCATGGGCCATCCTGTGGACCAAAGGAAGAAATTGGTCTAGGTTTGCAGACCATGGAGTCTGTTATACTCCATGGGGAAAATAAAATACTATTTCCATAAGTGTGCATGGGAAATGGGAACCCCAAAATGCCATGTACCCCTTCACTGATGTGGATATAAATATACTTAAATATTAACTTACGATCATAGGAAATGGTTTATTTTACGCACGAAAGACAATATTTTAATTCTGTTTATGTTTTGTCATATTACATGCTAAATCGCTCGAAATTTTCCTTTAAGCCAAAATTTATCGATTTAGATGACCATTTTCCAGGCGGCAACAAAGCGAAATTTCTTAATTGTTGTCCTCTTCAAAGTTTGAGATATCCACACTGTGGCGTGCCATAGAGGAAGAATAACTAACTCCAAGATAAAGGGTACATCTGGATTCATGTCTATGAATACTTTTCAAGTGAGTCAGATGATTTTTAAGGAATATTAGAATATTGTTATCTTTTACCATTAACATTGAAAGATTTATCACAACATAAATCGATACATCTATGTACTTACATTTGTTCGGTAACCAAGATGTTGTTTATTGTTTACGTTTTGGCTAATAGTATTGACATAATCCACATAATTTTATTGCTGCTTTAAAGGCTTCGGTGCATCTATCCATGTGAATATTACTGTCCTTTCAAAAAGTCTAGATACCAGAGTTTAAAGAGGTATATCTCGAAAACGGTAAAAGCGATTTTGATGCGGTGAAAATTAGCGGGTAGAGAATTTATATCTACGTTAATTGATATACATTCCAAATTTTTAATTTGCATCAAATATTTTATACTGCGCATTATTTGAATAAAAACACGTTTTTTAGGCATGCAAACCCGATAAGACTATTTTGAATGCTTACAATTCCGAAACCCTACAATGAATCAAATTGAAACTTTAACAGTACTTAGCTAGATCTATTGTATATAAGTTTGTGGAAGCGTTATTTTATAACATTATTATTGATATCTGATTTTGTTAAATTTCTGAAATCCGGCTATCTTCGCCATTTTTTGATTGTTTTCGAAGTATGAAGTACCGTTGTCAGTGGATAGATACATATAATACATATATGCAAAAAAGAACATAAGAAATTAAACACAGAAAAAGATATAGATTTTTATTTAATATTCATTTTGCAATATGCAAGCATTTTTAAATATTAGCATTTTCACAATTTAGAATTATTCCTAATCGATTATGTCCAAAACCATGTAACCATGTAAAATTTCAAGTTTGTATCTAATTAAGAAGTTATAATGTAAACACTCGTATTGGGTAGAAATGCGAAGGAAAAAATCCGAAACTGTCGAAATTCCTATTTTGAGGGGCTATTTTGGCCCTTTTTTAAGCCCATAAGAAAACGTAAATTGATGTAGAGGTTTTTATATTTGCATTTTAAAATTACTTCTAATCAAGATACGAATGCGAGACTTAAACTGTCGGATAGGATATAAATTGTAGTTTGTTATTTTTGAAGACAGAATTCAAATCCGAATAGAATTAACGTAAGTTTATAGTTTTTATCGCAAAAAAGTAGAAATTTTTCTGGGTCTAACAATAGGCTTCCTAGGCAACTGGCTTAATCCTTTCATATGGGTAAGCTTTTAATGGGAATCAGAGGCTTATATTTTTATGCCTTCAATGTTAAACTACGACTAATGAAGGAAATCCGATACTGATATAAACTCGTTTTTGGGGGTTTTGCCCCAGTATTGCTCTACTCGAGAACAAAAACGGTGAGACAGCTCCAAGTGACCTAGAAACTTAAGATTTAGCACGATTATAGAAATGTTGTTGCAACCGAAGATAAAATAAATAAATAGCAAAAATTCAAATTTTTTGGTGCGGTTTTGCCCCATTTCTACCCAATACGAGTGTGAACATTATAAGGCACTTCTTAATGAGAAACCAACTTGAAATTTGACACGGTTATATGGTTTTGGAGATAATCGATTAGGAATAATTCGGATTTGTAAAAATTCGTAACGTTATGGTTGTTTTGACCTATTATTGCCCCATACGAGGAATAAAATTATAAGGCACTTCTAAATGAGCAACAATCTTCAAATTTGACACACTTGTATGATTTTTTTTGAAAAACGAAAGGGAATAATTTGAAATTGTAAAAATTCTAACATTTAAAAAACCTTATTCATTATATATTGACGGGTCTTAATTAGGATATAGGAGGATACAAATGTTCAGCCCAAACTACAATAGTTGGAGAGCTGAAATTTAATACATAGTTGAATCTAAAAAAATAATCGGAGGAAAAATTGCAACAATATGTATTTTCTTGACCATTAAAAATTATAAACTATTTACTAACTTTTCATGGTTTAGGTAATTCTAAATGATCTATGAAGCTCAAATTTTTTCCATTGGTAGAATTTGCCATATAATGGAAACGGGATTATAGAAATTTGTAAATTTTTATTTGTTCGACCGTAATAATCTCTTACATGTTAAACAAATTGACTAATGTTTATGTACTTTCTGAAGAGCAAGGAAGCTGAAATTTTTAAGAAAGTTAGGGAGTAATGTTCTGGTGAAAATTAACATTGAAAATTTTGTTAAAGTTTATTATTGTGGCGGTTAAAAATTCAAAAATTTTTAACAATTAAATTTATATAAATGCACTTCTAGAGGTGCTACATCAATAAAATTTCGCATAAATGTAACAAATGCTAAAAACCTATAAATGATTTATAAATATAAATTTAGGGGTTGTTTTTACCTCAAAATTTTTCAATAAGGAAATCGGTAAAGAGGTCCAAACTTTTGCGTTTCAAAATTATTTTTCCGCTCCTAATGCTTGCAGAATGCAAGCACACATTAACTAGTATATATACAGTGGAACCCTCTTAAGATGTTTTTCAAGGGACCAAGTGATTTGAACATATTAAGCAGGAAAACATCTTAAAAGGGTATAACCAAATTTACATCTAATTGAAATTTTTGAAGGGAGGGGATAGAATTTAATGTTTTGATACTTTCCAAAAATCATACATAGGTGTTAACATTTATTAACTTTATTTTAAATAAACAAATAATGAAATATTTTCTAAGTAGGAACCATATAGTAATTGCACTTACAAAGATTTTATTAAATTTCCAAACGAAAGTAGAAAAACAACTTCATTTTTTGAAAAAACTGTCCAGTGTACTCTGCTTAATATTTTTCTCAAATGCTTTTAAAGTAAAATTTTCTAAGTCTCTTAATATTTGCATTATTGAGCTAGGTACATCAGGGATGCTAACAAGAAATCTCTTGTACTCTTCTAAATTTTGTATAGCTTCAGCACAAGTTGGCACTGATTTGTGTAGATCTTCA
This sequence comes from Uropetala carovei, assembly GCA_036926305.1. NCBI lineage: Eukaryota > Metazoa > Arthropoda > Insecta > Odonata > Petaluridae > Uropetala > Uropetala carovei. Next base: position 1,399,476 of record JAXCHB010000002.1, read on the forward strand.
TTTTCATCTTCTTATGTTCCTGAATCATCTTCATGACAAAGTTCCTCAACACTTTTAACCCCACAAGGTACAAGATTGGCATCTGCATTGATGTAATCCTCAAATGTGGCATTGAAATCAAGCTTTTCCTGATGAACATTCCATACGTCATCATCCACTCTTTCCTCCTCCACCTCTTCACTTTCTGAGCATGTATCTCCAAATCCTGCTTTCCAAAAGCAATTTCTTATAACCTCAGGAGGTACTGTCTCCCAAGATGCCTCCAGGAAAGATACTGCTTCCAGCGAGGACAATTTGTTTTTTTTATATTGCCGCTTAAATTGCGGAATAGCTTATACACAAGGCGCTTTCGAAATCTTTCTTTTAAGACTTTTATAATGCCTTGGTCCAAGGGCTGAAATACAGATGTAGAGTTAAAACAAATTTTCAGTTCCTTGATGCCATTTTTCTATCTAAACATGTCATAAATTCTTCAAAGATTTTACATGTCATCCATGCAGATTTATTATGCTGATAGGTACATGGGAGGGACTTCACATTTTTGAAACATCTTGGATTTTTAGACTTTCCAATGACTGCTAGTGGCAGCTTTTCAGATCCATCCATATTGGTACACACTAGAACTGTCACTCTTTCTTTGCTTCGTTTTCCCCCATGGCAATTTTCTCTTTTAAAAGCAAACGTTTTCTCTGGGAGCAAATTAAAAAATAACCCAAATTCATCTGCATCAAATGTATTTTTCTCGTTGTACTTCTCCATAGTCTAGGAAGTACAGCAGCCTTCCATACTTCAACTTTTTCAGTATTTACACTTTTTGACTCACCACTAATTGTCTTATAAACGAGTCCTGCACGTTTTTTGAACCGGTCAATCCATCCATTCGATGCAGTGAATTCCAAATTCATTTTAAGAGCTATCTCTTCCGCTTTTTCTCATATAACAGTTCCACCAATAGGAAGGTTTAACGCACGCGTTTGTTTAAACCATTCCAACAACACACTTTCCAGTTTCTCGTTTTTTGCAGATTTCATCTTCTTTCGACTTGGTTGCTGAACAAGGGAATCGTTCAGTATTTTTTTTCCGATTAGCCATGATGTTATTGAGCGTAGATACGGGAATATTAAGTCATGTTGCCATCTTCACACGGGTACAGTTTCGATTGGCATCTACTTTACTTACAATCTCCAGTTTTTCATTTAGTGAAAGTGGTTTTCTTTTAATTCCCTTTTTAGATGACATCCCTATTCAAAAATAATATACTTGGGTTAATAAACTGAATTTAAAAAAGGAAATCTACGACACAGCCACAAACACGCAGAACACTATGAATACTTCGAACACGCTATCGTAACTGAATGGTCAGAGCCGAAAACTACATTGGATTGAGCTTGTTACCAAGGAAACCTATTGTTAGACCCAGAAAAATTAGCAATTTTTTGCGATAAAAACTATAAAATTACGCTAATTCTACTCGGATTTGCATTCCGTCTTCAAAAATAAGAAACTACAATTTATATCCTATCCGACAGTGTAAGTCTCGAGTTCGTATCTTGACGAGAAGTAATTTTAAAATGCAAATATAAAAACCTCTACAAAAATTTACATGTATTCTTATGTGCAAAAAATGGGTCAAAAAGGGGCCAAAATAGCCCCTCAGAATAGGAATTTCGCCAGTTTCGGATTTTTTCCTTTGGTTTTGACCAAAAACCTATAATCCTGCCAAATTTCAAGTTTCTAGCACATCTGGAAGTGCCTCATAATTTTGTATCCTCCTATATATATGATATATATATATATATATATCATGTGTAAGAAGCATCTATATATTATAGATATATATATATATAGGAGGATACAAAATTATGAGGCACTTCCAGATGTGCCAGAAACTTGAAATTTGGTAGGATTATAGGTTTTTAGTCATAACCAAAGGAAAAAATCCGAAACTGTTGAAATTCCTATTTTGAGGGGACATTTTGGCCCCTTTTTGCCCCATTTTTTGCCCATAAGAAAGCATGTAAATTGGTGTAGAGGTTTTTATATTTGCATTTTAAAATTACTTCCCTTCAAGATACGAACTCGAAACTGAAACTGTCAGATAGGATATAAATTGTAGTTTCTTATTTTTGAAGACAGAATTCAAGTCCGAGTAGAATTAGGGTAATTTTATAGTTTTTATCGCAAAAAAGTGGTAATTTTTCTGGGTTTAACAATAGGCTTCCTTGGTAACAAGCTCTATCCTTTCATATGGGTCAGCTTTTAATGGGAATTAGAGGCTTATATTTTAATGCTGTTAATGTTGAACTACACCTAATGAAGGAAATCCCATATTGATATAATCCTCATTTTTGGGGCTGTTTTGCCCCATTATTGCCCTATTCAAGAACAAAAAAGGCGATGCAGCTGCATAGGACCCAGAGACTTGAAATTTGGCATGATTATAGAAATTTCATTGCAACCGATGATAAGAGGAGAAAAATAGCACTAATTTACGCTAATTCTACTCGGATTTGAATTCCGTCTTCAAAAATAAGAAACTACAATTCATATCCTATCCGACAGTTTGTCTCGAGTTCGTATCTTGATGGGAAGTAATTTTAAAATGCAAATATAAAAACCTCTACTCCAATTTACGTTTTCTTATGGGCAAAAAATGAGGCAAAAAAGGGCGTCTAAAATCGTCCATTTTCGTAAATTATCCTGCGAACATCCATTTGTAATTTGCATCAAGTATGACGACAATAGTTTAGATTTTAAAATACTCCTGCTTCTGGATAATGCACCGGGCCATCCTGCAACCATTGTTGATCTATGTGAAAACATCAATGTTGTGTATCTTCCACCGAACACAACATCTTTGATTCAGCCGATGGACCAGGGCGAAATTGCGACCTTCTAAGCATATTACTTACGCCGCACATTTGCCAGATTGATCAAGGACACCGATGGAGATGATAAGCAATCCATAAAAGAATTTTGGAAGAAATTTAACATCAAAGATGCCATCGACATCATTGCTGAATCATGGGGTGAGGTATCACCTGCCTGTATGAACGGCATTTGGCGTAAAATCTGGCCTCAGTGTGTTAAAGATTTCCAAAGTTTTAATAGAGTTCCAGAAGTAACGGAAGAACTAGTCTAATGAGGAACATGAGGAGCTAGATAATCAGCGAGAGGTAGAAGATGAAGATGAAACGGAGCTTCCTACAACAACACACGTGAACTGAGAATTTTTTTCTGTCATTCAAAAGAAGACGTTTGCGGAGGTAAAGTCTTGATGCAATTGAAGACCTCAGTCGAGGAACTGACACCGAAAATCCCCGTCGCGAGCATTTTGAGACATTCAGCTGTAGCCTTAATCTTTTTGCTAGGGCAGAACTCTTAATCTGCGTGAAAGAGTATTTATTCAGCACTAAATGACGAGTGTTTGAAGTGTGTCCAGCTAGTAGCACTTGCATGACGATAGGCTCGTGACTCATCGTCCTGTGCGTTGAAAAAATAACAAGAGTCAAAGCAATCTCAAATGTATAGCTTGGGACCCAAGAATGCATCAAACCATTATTACATATATTCTTATGGGATATAGATTTTCGCTTAACGCGTTTTCGCTTAACGCGCTACTTTCAAGGAACGTATCTACCGCGTTAACCGAGGACTACCTGTATATATGATATATATATATATCATGTGTAAGAAGCATCTATATATTAAAGATATATATATATATATATGTATATACTAGTTAATGTGTGCTTGCATTCACATAGGATGGGGTGGCCACAGCAACCTGCATGAGTACCACCGGTTTATATATATCATTTAAAATAGACTCGGACTCAAGTTGAAACTTTGGTGTTCATACATACCTACTTTTGGGATATGGTTCATCGCATATTCTCATTTTAATTTTTTACTTACTACTGTATGATGAATTATTTTCAGAATGAAGTTGGATATGGTGGTAGCCCATGGTGGACTGTGACTTCCTATTTTGATCATGGCTTGGGGAGACTTTGCAGTAGTAGTCGGTGTGTATTTGGAAAAATATTTCTGGTACTGCTTGCTGAGCAGAGGAGGAGGAGAGTTGAACAGGGAATGAGGGAAGGACACCAGGTCTTCAGTTTAGGTAAAAATAATTGATAAAGTCCTGGTTATAGAACTTTCACTGTGAATATCTTTTGGTTTTAAATGGAATTTTATGATAAATTCTTGTATATGCAAGAAGTTTTATTTCTTGCATATTTTTAATATATGCTCTCTTCTATAACCCATAAGCAATTTTAAGTTTATAATTCTGTATGTTTTAAGGTGGACCGATGGTTAATGATTGCAGTGCCACAAATCGCCTACGCTCTGTACTGTCTCGTCTTGTAGTGGACTCTGGAACCAAAAGCTGTCCATTGCTTTGGAGGCTTTACATACGTTTTGTTGGTGCTGTAGCAGGAATAGAGGATTGTAAACGAATTGCTTACAGAGGTCTTCAGCAGTGTCCATGGGTTAAGGTATTATTCATTAAGACTTTCTGGTACAATTTAGACTCTGCTTGTTGAAATATAACGAAATACTTGGCATGAAAATCATATGCCTTTCCAAGTTTTGCTCTGAATTCGTCATCATAGGTTACCTGTCCATGATTATTTTTCACTAACCACTCAACATGGGGCATTTAAACCCCATTTTAAGTGTTATTCAGGAGCATTTTTGATAACAGTTTAACCGCTGAGTACTCCAGTTAAAAATTATCATGTAAGTGCTCGCGCTGGGTGAAAATAACCTTATTTTGAAGCCCATAAAGAATAATTGGACTTCCACAATATTTTTTTAATTATTAGAAATGTTAAAAAATATATCTTTAGAGAAAAATGAAAATAATTTAAGGTAATTTATTGAGCATTTTGAATGCAAAAATATCACAAGAAAAAAGTCGCAGGAAAAATTGATGTGAGTTGAAGATTTGTTACCTTGGTTTAGGTTGAAATGACTGGTCATAGGCATATTCTCGGGGTCTTCTGCCCTTTCATGGATCTGTGCTTAAATTTTAATTTGCCAGATTCATATTTTCAATTTTACTTGTGAGTTTCTATCGTACCAAACACCTCTTATCAAAGTTATTTGCTCTTATTCATCGTTAAATTTTCAGTGCCAGACCCGGGGACACATGGTGATACTTTTAAAGAATTGTCAACCCCAGCTACTAGGTGATTGAAGTTAGCTGCAATTGAAAATAAAAAGATATGGACATTTAAAATTGGTCAGGATTGATTCGACCCAGACGTGAATACACAAGTGTTAAATATTAACACAGCCATTCCTTAAATGCTACATTATGTTCAGAATCTCACAGCTGCATTACTGTTGATTCATTTGAGATAAATTTTTATTATATTTCTTTAAAAATAAATATACAGGTCTTGTTGGGTATCTGCAAGTTCCATATACATGGTTTCATGCATCCACAACTCATTTTATATGGCTCATTATATGTGAGCTTAGCCTTGTATACAGGCAGTCCTCGACATCCATACATTCGACATCCGTACAATTCGCCCTTTCGTACATTATAAATTCTCGCCTCTAAACCACCTTTCGTACTCCGAATTTGGACTTTCGTACATCAGCTGACGAACGAACATTTAGAGCTATCGCATAATGGTGCTGTCTGTCAGCCAAGCCAACACTTCTAATAAATTACCAAATTAAAGTATGCTATGTAATTATATATGTATTATACGTAATGTAAGATTTGTGTGTAATGTTTTTTAATCTTGTATGAAATTTGACAAGATTAATACCACTGTAAAGTCGGTTAATAATCAATAAATTATTATTATTATTCAGTCTTGGCAACGTTACCATCTTTGTTTGTACAGTCATTTGTAAAAGTCTGTGGGCAAGCTCGGTCGTGCCGCTCACGGCCAAACAGTGAAGTTAAAATTTATGTTGGCACTACGTGACTCACAGCGAGAGAGGGGAAGGGTGGTGTGGGGTATATGTTTCGGAATTTCGAGCAAATGAGGGGAATCAAGAAATGGCCGTAGAATTGCAGGCTACCGGGGTCGAATGGAGACCGCTTCTCGCCCCGGTGGAAGGACCTCGAAGGAGAGATCCAAAGACGGGAGAGTGTTTTCCATGCTCATCCTCGAGGATATTCCACGTCTGAAACGGTTTACCAAAGGATATGGATTTCCATTTACGCTGGACGAACACTGTGCCTGCATTGCTGTGATCGCTAGGGACTAGAACCGACAATGTAGTAAAGGATGTGGATGCGTGCGTTAATACAAAATTTTTAATTTAAATTTTCGCTTATTTCATGGAATTGAGATTGTATTTTTAGAGTTATTTTTTAATGAAACTGAAAGGATGATCCTACGGCAGAAAATTGTAAGTTTTAATAACAAAGATATAGCAGTATCTGTTATTAGAATAAGTATTCCAGTTTACTGGAAGCAAACATTAAATTGACATTGGCACTCTAAATACATAATAGACGAAAATTGCAGTATATTTTGTTGCATTATTAGAATTATGTTTCATTTAATCATATTTTTACCATTACCAGAGAACTATGAGAAGTTCTTCTTTTCAACAAATACATAAAATAGAATTCAATTGTTTTATAAGCAAAATGCATTTCCATTGCGTTGTTATCAGTAATAACTACTAAATGTCCTAAATTAGTGCATGTCGGAAGAATATGTATAATTCGGCATTGTAACAAATTTGCTACCACGCTTTCACTAATGCCAAAAATCCGCTCCCCCGAGGGTTCATGAAGATATTACGTTTTTTTTAATTTGTCGCTCGGATTTTTTAATTTGGAATCAGCCGCTACGCAATCCGCCTCTCTGTTAAATTCCTATTTCTCCCTTAAATATGACCGCACAAACGTATGCATAAGGAAAATGTCATTTCTAGTTGTGAGAGGATGCTCTGCTACACGCTGCCAAATCGCCAAATCTTGATCTTCAGTTGTGCATCTGAGCCGGCCCGTTCGCGGTTTATTTTTGAGATCACGTCCCCGTCGTTGCTACGTTTGACCCATCTGTACACGCAATTTCGGTGCACACCGAACTGCCTTGCAACTTCGGCGACCGAATGTCCAGCAGCCACCCTCCCCACAATCTCTCCTCTGACCGCAGGCGAAGTCTCAGCAAACGGAACTCGATCCATTTCCAATGCCCGATGAATGCTAACTGCGAGTGTATAACTAGTGGCGAATTGGAAGTGGGAAACGGACCGGAAAAATGCCCGCTTCTGGCCAAGGCGGCACCACAGGTCCACAGACCATCGGCCCACCGGAATTTTGTCCAGTGTCCCAGTAGCACAATCCACCCGTTTAAAAACCTACTTGTCAAAAGAAGTTAAAAACTGAGCAAAACAGTAGGTCTATTAAATCTTAATACTAAACCAAAATAGTAATTTTTTATAATAAAAACATATTTAAACGTATTAGAGAATTTAATAGCTTTTATTTTCATGAGGTTTCCAACTCCTTTCCACATACAATCGGTGAGTTACACAAATTAAAGTTAAATTGAAGGATAAATATAATTCTTAATTTTACGTTATGCGGGTAGATGCTAAACAAGCCCTTGGTAAATTTCATTAACCTCATTTCCCGTTATCCTCTTCCTTCACTCCCCTTTCCATTCCACACACTCGGTATATCGGCGAAAATGGAAAACCACTGTGGTGAACCATATCAGAGACGTGGAATATCTTCCAGGATTTGCGCTTAATCGTAGCCGGGTCTGGCATGAGCATGGAAAAGGCTTTTCCGTCTCTGGGTCTCAATTTCGAGACCTTTCCTCAGGGGCGAGGCGCGGTCTCAATTCGACCCCGGTAGCCTGCAATTCTACGGCCATTTCTTGATTCCCCTCATTCGCTCGAACTTCCAAAACATATACCCACCTCCCTTCCCCTCTCTCGCTGCTAATCACGTAGTGCCAACATAAATTTTAACTTCACTGTTCACTGTTCACCGAACTTGTCCACAGACTTTTACAAATGACTGTACATATAGCAGTGTTTCTTTGTTTGTGCATTTTACACCTGTTATTTTATAAACATGAGTGAGAAACGGAAAACTGAAAGTGCTAATACAAGTGAAAAGAAATGTAGGACTCATAAACTGAACACAATTGAAACAAAGATGGAAATAATTAGGTGTGCCGAAAGCAGCGAAATTTTAGCTTCAATGGGACGCTCATTGGACTTAAGCCGGTCGAGTGTGTGTTCAGTTGTGAAGGAGAAGAACAAATATAATAATACAATACATACTGTGGCGTTCTGAATGAACGCCTTTTTTTTAAAGAGCACGGAACCAATCTACACACGCTTTGATGACGTTGGCGATATCCCGTTAGCAGACCGCGAAACAATTTGAGACAATGATTGTGCATTTGCTTGGCTTTCTCGCGAATGATAAGCGAACTCAGCGAGAGAATTTCTTGCGAGTTTGAGTCTTGATTCACAGGTTTAAAGCCTTCTCTGTCTTCCCTAAATATGGATTCCTAGGTACAAAAGACACTTTTATACTCGTTGAAGTACCACTTGCAACACTAGCTCTAATCGCTTCTTCCCTTTCCTTATCAATTTTATTGTGTACTCGGTCACACCAAGTAATTTACCAACTGATGAAGCAGATTCTTTATGCGCAAGGCTATCTAAAACTTCAATTTTCTTCTCCAAACTCGTCACTTTTTCCGCCCTTTTTACTGCCTTTTCTTTCATTTCAATCATCACTCTCTTTGGGGCCATGATTAGACAATATTACAAAACACTATGAAAATAGCAAAATGCTTTAATGAAAAAAAACTTGCACTTTCATACATTATACATTGACAACCCTAAACCGCCTTCCGTATGCCGAATTTGGACTTTCATGCATCAGCAAAATGATGAACGAATATTTCAAGTGCTGCTGGTTGCCAGCCACCAGGCCACCAGTTTCTGCTGCATCGCCATCTTTGTCTGTTCAGCAGTGTTTATTTGTGCAATTATTTAAATATTTTATTGCATTTTGCCCTATCTCTCTATATTATAAAATCAACGATTGTGTCTAAAAGACCACTGCTCAAAAAACTAAACATTTATACAATAATTAGAGATTTTATAATATTTTTATGCTCTCTGGGAACGCAACCCCCATTATAACATGTTAATCTATGTTTGACATCCGTACATTCGACTTCCATACACGTTTTCAGGAACGCAATATGTACGGATGTCGAGGACTGCCTGTATCTGCAAAGTCCCTAGTTCTAATGATCAGGGGAAATAATTTTAAAAAGCAAATATAAAAACCTCTACACAAATTTATGTGCTTTTTATGGGGCAATAATGAAACAAAAACAGCACCTATAAATTGGAATTTTAACAATTTTGAATTTTTTCCTTTGGTTGTGACCAAAAACTTATAATCCTGCAAAATTTCAAGTCTCTAGCATATCTGAAATTGCCTCATAATTTGTATCCTCTTCCTACGTTCTTGCATAGGAGTAGGACATCTTTATAATACCGTATCTGCCCGAATACAAGCCAATGTTTTTTGTCAAAATCTATCATGAAAAAATCACCCCTCGGCTTAAATGCAAGTCCGAGGAAAATTTGGGTTATGGTTAAATCTCGAAGTCTCTCATTGCCTTCACGTTCAAATGATAGTACTATATTTTTCGTAAAGTAAATATTTGACGTACAATGAATATATATAAAAATATCTTGGCGTGATCGCTTGCATAAATTGACGATTATGCAAAATGCGTTCACGGCTTTGAATGCTCAACTGTTTGAATTTCGGTAAAACTTTACATGGAACGTGTATAATTATAAAAATGCAATTTCTTAAGACAATGTAAATGCTAATTTCATTGGAAATAGACTTGGATGAAAAATTTCTTGGCGAGATCGCTGTTACTATATTTGACCTTTTGTGAAAATGAAGATGAATGAAATTATTGTCACTGAATGTGGAACATTATTCAACGATGCAAAATTATTAATTGGAGTAATATTCCAAAATGTCAACAACTAAACCATATCCCACACATTTCTTCGATCTCGAATAATGTATTCTAAGATGTGCATGAATGCCTGGCACACTTCAGCATAAAATTACGAAATTTACGTTTTTGCCAAAAAATTGTGGAAATTTTTGGGGGTTCGGCTTAAATCCGGGGTCGGCTTCTATTTGGGCAGATACGGTATATTGACGCTTCTGACATAGGATATAAGAGGATACAAATTATGAGGCACTTCCAGATGTGCTAGAGACTTGAAATTTGGCACGATTATAAGTTTTTGGTCGCAACCAAAGGAAAAATCCAAAATTGTAACAAATTTAATTTTAAGGGGCAGTTTTTGCCCCATTATTGACACCAAAAGAAAATCATGTAAAAGTGTAGAGCAACATTTCCCAAACTGGGGTCCACCGAGGTTTTCCAGGGGGTCTGCGAATTTTTTGGGCATAAATTGTAAATCTAAAATTTTGTTTAAAAATGTCATTTCTATCTAATCCTAGCTGTGAGAGCCCTTGAAAATGTGGAAAATAGAATGGAGATCCGCAAATCAAAACACTTAGGGATAACCAGTAAAGTTTAGGTTTTTATATTTGCTTTAAAAAATTATTTCCCGTCAAGATTTGAACTCGGGATTTGAACTATCAGAAAGTTTTGGAATTGTAGTTTTTTATTTTTAATGATGGAATTCAAATCGTTGTTGATTTAGCGTAAATATTTAGTTTTTATCAGAAAAAGTGGGAATTTTTCTGAGTCCCAACAATCAACTGTCATGGCAATGAGCTCATTGCTTTTACTGTATTTTACAGCATATAAGATGCACTTTTTTTTTCCAAAAAATGGCTCAAAAAATCACCCTGCATCCAATATGTGAAGTTGCTAAATTCTACCTAGCCCAACTCCAAAATGAAAAATGTTATTTACTTAAACACATTATTATTATTATTCCATCATTATTATTACATTATTATTACTTTTAATCAATTAAAAAAGAATTATTGTAAACATTAAAGCTGAATAACCGGAGATGATTATCGTCACTATGGTACCCAACTCTTCGGAGCTAAGTAGTAACCGTTTCTGAACTCTTACAAGCATTACTATCTATTAATGCCATACCTGCCATATTTATCTTATTATTTTTATTAGGAAACATCCTTTACCTTTTGAAAGGAAGTTGAAATTATGATGATAACGGTGAATAACACGGAAGCTATGCTGCTGTCCTTAAGTTCAAAAAGAAAATCGAGCACAATTCGAAAACTCAAGTTAGAACAGTATGGCTACAGAAGGAAGAAGATCTAGCTATACTAAAGGTGATAAATTATGTGAAAGAACATGGAAATAGAGCTGCAGAACGGGTTTATGGGCCACCACCTACAGAATCAAGTTAGGAAAGTGTACAACGTATCACAAATGGGCACGTTTCATGCAGTGGAGTATTAGAAAGAAATTATATACCTGTACGTAAGGGGAATAGCATTTTGAAGTTTTTTCTTTGCCATAAATAATCCATTTTCTTCCTATTTAAAAATAGTGCATGCACATGTAAGGAAATTAAACGTTTGTTTGTGAGATTATGTTAGCAACAATGAAGAAGTAACCATGCAAGAAAATTTCTAAGTTCAACTCGAATTAAGACATTCTTGTTTGATTTTCTTGATAATGGCTACTCCTACGATAAAAATATATAGGAAAGGAAATACTCTTTTTTATCAGTTCTACAACTTTCATATGAAAGATATTTTGATATGACCAATACTTTACGACAGCGGTTCCCAAACTTTTTTTTTCACGTACCACCAAAAAATGACAAAATTTCCTCGTACCACATAGCACTAGTAAGTATGAATGTAGTGAATGTTAGTAGTGAATCTGGCACCAAACTCCCGTACCACAATTGATCTGTCCCTGCTTCTTCCTATTTGAAGCAGGTATTCTGCTGCTTTTCAATCTGCTCGCGTACCACTGGCAAAAGCTTCACGTACCACTAGTGGTACGCATACCATAGTTTGGGAACTGCTGCTTTACGGGATGACATAAAGTTCATTTTATGTCATCAGTCAAGTGGTTACCCTGATTGGCTTACGTGATTCATTTTTGCGATTTTCGTATTATCTTTGATTGTAAGTCTTTAATATCAAATTTCATGAAAATCCGTTCAGTAAAAGCTGAGAACGAACATGCGGACGGATGGACGGACAGACCGATGATAATAGGCACTCACGCTGGAAGCAAAACGTGCCTAAAAAGCAATTCTGTCATTAAAAATTTACTATCACTTTTTACCTTCACTTTTTGCCGGAATAAGTTGGCACCTGGTATCTAGTCACCGTATTCATCGTGAGCCGCTGATGCTCCTTTAACCCAGGAGAGAACCATAGTTCCCTCTAATTTTTTTCATCCATGGGCGGAATGAATATTGCTATACGTGCCTATGTGATGCTAGTGTGTAGATGTGCACCGGGGTTGTTGTAACCCTGTTCCGATATATTCTAAGATATATACAATCGTGAGTGCTTGAAAAATTTAGTCCGCGGCATTGCTGCATGGCCACGCAGTTATGCAGCTTACAATTAGAGGGAACCATTGCGAGAACACCTACGGAGAATCCCCACACTTTTTTTTCTAATTTTCCGCTGCCGTAGAGGTCAACTTAACACGATTTTATTTTTTTCTCCTTGAACTGGTCCAAAAATAGGAGTGCGCATGATACACGAGGGTGGGGATTATGTGAGTAAATACAGTATTAAAATTAATTATTATAAATAGGTGGCGAATCTGACAATGGTGATGATGCTTCTGTGGAAGAAGAAAACCGTGATTCTGGCAGTGAGCAAGAAATGAGTGCATACGATGTATCAAGTGACGATGGTGGAATTGGTGATACACATGGACAACTGATTTATGGAAAAGACAGAATAACACTCTAGAGTAAAACAAAATTTTGTCAAAATTTTCGTGCAAGTTCAGCAAATATTTTCCGAACTACTGGATGGCTAAATGATTGTTTAAAGCAGGAGTTTATTACATATTTACATTTATTGGCGATATTGTTGATTGCACCAACATTTTTATCGGAAAAATTACTAGTCACTTCAAACAAACACGAGACGTTCAAATGACAGATGCCGTTGAAATGAAGGCTGTGTTTGGTTTATTGTACCTAGCTGGAATTCATAAATCATCCCATGTAAACGTGAAGGACCTTTGGGCAACAGACGGTACAGGGTTTGAAATATTTCATGCCACAATGTTGTACAATAGATTTGTGTTTTTGATGAGATGCATTCGTTTTGGTGATGTTGGAACTTGTTACGAACATTGTAAATTTGATAAATTAGCTCCTATTAGGAACTTATATGATGCATTCACACAAAAATACTGCAAAGTCGTACAGTTGTGGCATATATGCAACGATTGATGAAAAGCTTGAACCATTTCTCGGATGATGTAGCTTTTGACAATACATTCCATAAAAGCCAGCCAAGTATGGCATTAAAATTTTTTCAGTAGTTGACAGCCTTTCATATTATACATTGAAATTGGATATTTATTGTGGGTAACAGCCTGCTGGTCCTTTTGAAACTGATTTTCGGCCAGCTGAAGTTGTGAAAAGAAATACAGCTCATTTACAAAACACTGGCCGCAACATAACACTAGATAACTGGTTCACAAGTTATCCACTTTGTCAGTATTTGCTTGAAAAGAATACTACATTAGTTGGTACAATCAAAAACACAAAAAGGAAATTCCACCATCTTTTATAAATCCAAAAATTCACCCAAACAATTCAACGTTATTTGGCTTACTATTTTGTCTTACGTGCCAAAGAAAGATAACTGTGTCTTGTTACTGTGTATCATCATTGCATCATGACGACAAAATCACTGAACCAGAAAATCAACTACCTGAAGTTATTACATTTTACAACTCCACAAAATGTGCATAACCAGTCAGTTATGCACTAACTACAGCGTGACTCGGAAGTGTAATAGGTAGCCTCTCATCGTTTTTTACACGTTCATGAATGTAGCTGCCATCAACGTCCGTATAATTTTGCTGTCAACACAGGAGCCACCATTGAAGTACAGAAATCGAAAATTGTTTCTGAAAGATCTTTCCCTAAGTCTAATTCAACCCCACATCAGTTGCCGTGCTCAAATTTCAATCCTACCATCTTCGTTGAAAGTTTCCTCTACTCAGTTTGCATCTAACCAAGTTGAATAAGACGAAGGTATGCATAAAAATTGAGACTGGATAAACAAGTACGTTGACAAATTTGTAAAACTGATTGGAAGACTAAAAGTGCATGCATGTATTGTAGACGTTACATTTGTCGTGAACATACAGCATTGATTTGTGTGAAATGTACTGACAGAATTTGATATCAAGAAACTGAAAGTTCAGACGCTGATGTACAGTAATCTTTTTGAAGTAATCAATAAAGATTTCTAGATCCATTTATTTGGTATTTTATTATTTACCTCAAGTATTATTCAATATCTGACCTATCTATGTTATGTACTTCTAGTATATATAACTATAGTCCTCTATATGAGGGCCAAAGTTACATCGGGTATTTTTTACCCAACGCGAGTGAATACGTTTTACATAGACGCGAGTACTCAACGGTTAATATTACCAAATAGCATTTCACACAAATTTATATGTACTTCAATAAATAATAAGCTTCGCTTCCATCTCAATTCAATTGGGATGACCCTATCATGTTAAATCCCTAACAATTGGGTTGTCATGGCAAGGAAAAATTTTATGTTCAAAAAACCTCAAATTTTATGTGAAAACCCTTAATATTGGACAAATTCGGCTCGTACTTGAAATTTGACGGTAGGAATTTGAAACTTTAGTTTTTTCTCCGTTTCTGAGTTCAAGCTCCGTCTTCATACTGTGATTTTAAGTAATTTTAAAGTGCAAATTAAAAATAATCTACCCTCATCCCTGTGTTTCAGTTGCAGGACGTGGCAAAATACGTGGCATTGGATGATTAAATCATTCGTCATTTCGAATCAAAGTGACAAAGAGAAACGGAACCTTGACCATTCACTAAGTTAGGATGTAAGGAAGAATTGTATCAAATTTGGTTGTTCTAGCTGTTCTCGCCATTTAAAAGGATTGAACACGCGTGGTATATTATTTCCTTGGACTGTCGTAATATATGCGCGAGAGGGAGCCACCCGGGGCATGAGTTCACGGCTCACGGGTTGGTCGCTGTTGGAGATTGATGAAGGCACCGTGTCTCGGTGGAAGTGGGTCGAAGTTTGTCGTCGTGGATTGAGATACTGAAGGCAAAGGACCCAAGAGAAGAGGTGACTGGTGGATTATTGTCCTGGGTTTGGGTTCCCGTCTCAGTGTCTCTCGCATAGAATTAAAAATTTAGATTACAGTCCACTTCGTTCTCATGCAAAATCGCAAACAAGGAGTTTGCGATTTTGCACGAGAACGAAGTGGACTGTAATCTAAATTTTTAATTCTATGCGAGAGACACTGAGACGGGAACCCAAACCCGGGACAATAATCCACCACTCTTGGGTCCTTTGCCTTCAGGGAACTTTCGGCTCCTCCTTGTCGATCCGCACTCCTCCGATATCCACGACGACAACCTTCGACCCACTTCCACCGAGACACGGTGCCTTCATTTGCACGAGAACGAAGTGGACTGTAATCTAAATTATCGTTTAGGAGGAGTTCCATGAACAAACACAAATATACAAACAAATTCTTTAAAATAAATAGTAGATAGAAAAGATAGAATTTAATTGTGCTTTTTTGAAATATTAGTGTCAAATTTATGGCTTGTAAAAAAGTTACTTTTAATGATTATTTTTCTGTTTAAGGCCTTTTATTTGGATGCTGCTCGCTTATTGCCAGAAGAAATTGGCCAGTTTCAAGACTTGATAACTGAAAAAGAGCTCCGTCTTCATATATCTCCAGAAGAGTTAGAAATTCTTAGAGCATAAGTGCATATGTTAGTAGCAGTTATATGATGACAATAAATTTTGAGAATATTTTACTTTTGGAAATGTCATACTTTTAATACTGCCATGAATCATATTTTCAGGTAATAGAAATTTTTCTCAAGGGAAATCCAATAAAGCTTTCCCTATTCAGAATTTGGCTGTTGGTGTTCCTTTAAGTTATTTGCATTTTTTTCATTTTCTGATTTTGTTAAATAAATATATATTATATTATATGTTCTAAATATATGTATTATCTACGTTCACTTATTGGAAACAACATATGCTAGTAGCTTATGGCAGACATGCAATGTTTTCTCATATTTAAGATAGCAAATGTAATAGCATGCTTAATTGAATTATGTAATTTTTGGATATCATAGAGGCGTTTAATGCAACATGTAATTGCAAAGATCTTTAGAAGAGGAGAGAATCATAAGCATTGAAATAAGTTCATATTGCTTCTTACAAACCTGTTTTACTTGCTCTAACCAAAGTTTGATTCTCCTAAAATTTATTTCTAGCATCTATTTATATAATGAACTAAGAAATCCAGTCATGCAAAATGATGAATCTTATTGGCTGCTGTGGCACATTTAGAATTACCTAAACAATGAAACATTTGGTTAAATTTTGGGATTTTTTAATAGCCAAAAAATAAAAATATTTCTAATTTTCGATTTTTTCCATCAGTTGTGCCACTCAACCTACATACATGCCAAATTTCGCATCTCGAGCATGTCTGGAAGTGCCTTATAATTTGTATCCCCCCTATATATATCATCATCATCATCAGCCTTTTTCAGTCCACTGACGGATGAAGGCCTCCCCCAGACTCTTCCAGTTTTCCCTGTCAACTGCCTCCCATCTCCAAGTTTGCCCCAAGAACTTAACAAGCTCTCTGTCTCACCTGTCTTTCGGTCTTCTTTTCGGTCTCTTGATGTTTCTTGGGATCCATTCGATGACACTGGACGTCCAACGCTGATCATTTCTTCTAGCTATGTGGCCCGCCCACTGCCATTTTAGCAGCTTCGCTCTTTTAATCACGTCACAGACTCCCGTCTTCTTTCTTACCCAGTCGTTCCTCTTGCGGTCTCTTCGGGTGATCCCTAACATGCATCTCTCCATGCCCCTCTGTGTTGTTTGCAGGCGTTGTATCATTCTGGCATTCATGGTCCATGTTTCACAACCATATGTCAGAACAGGCAGAACACATTGGTCATACAGTCTCCTTTTTAGGAAGACTGGAATATTTGATTTAAAGATGTTCGCATTCTTGCCAAAAGCACTCCATGCCATCTTCACTCTCTGGTTGATTTCTCCAAGAAGCGAACCATCAGTAGTGATGAGCTGACCTAAGTAAACATAGCTGGTTACTTCTCCGAGTTCTGCTCCGTTGATATGTATCTTCTCAGAATTTGTGAAGGAGTTGTACATAACCTTTGTTTTATTAAGATTCATCTTAAGTCCAGCTTCTCGGCTTGATTGTTCAAGCTCTTCAGTTCTTCTACGGAGCTCTTCTGCACTCCCTGCGAACAGTATGATATCATCTGCAAAGCGCAGGTGACTCAGATATTCTCCATTTACCTTTATGCCTTTTTCCTCCCAGTCTAGCCTTTTGAATATTTCCTCTAGAGCTGCTGTAAATAACTTAGGGGACATAGTATCTCCTTGTCTCACTCCCTTTTCGGCCTTAAAGGCACTCGTCTCTTCATGCAGCTGGACAGATGTTGTTGCATTTTTGTAGATATTCTTGATCAAGGTTATGTACGTTTCTTCTACTCCTTGTTTCTTTAGTGCACGTAACACCGACGAAGTTCGGACAGAATCGAATGCTTTCTCGTAGTCGATAAAGCACATACATAGAGTTAATTCATACTCGTTAGTCCGACTGATTACCTCTCTCACGACTTGGATGTGGTCCATCGTGCTATACCCACTGCGAAATCCAGCTTGCTCTCTGGGTTGGGCAGAATCAAGATGGTTTTGAAGGCGCATAGTGAATATTTTGGTGAATATTTTGTAGACTGTTGGGAGCAGGCTGATCGGTCTGTAGTTATTCAAGTCTTCTTTGGAACCTTTCTTGTGCAGAAGGATAATACATGCGTGGTTCCATGTTTCTGGTATCTTTTTCTTCCTCAGACAGGAATTAAAAATCTTAGCGAGAATTGTTTCCGTATGATTACCCATTGTTTTAATCTTTCCGCTGTGATACCATCCATTCCAGATGCTTTTCCATTCTTCATACTTCTGATTGCGTGTATCACCTCTTCCGGAAAGATATCTGGGACCTCTTCGGTGGGCATGTTTCCATCATCATTTACTTCCTCATTTCCTAGAGGATCCTCATATAGCTTGGTGTAAAATTCTTGTACCCGTTTCAGGATTAGTTTCCTACTATGGGTTATGGAGCTGTCTTTTAGCATCAGGGCCACCAGCTGTCTCTTTCCGATCGAGAGATGTTGCTTCATTTTCTTGTAACTTCTATTGTTTTCTATGGCTTTCTCGATTAGCTCATAATTATATTTTTTCACATCTTCCTTGATGCACTTCCTTATAGTTTTGTTTAGTTCTGCAAAATGGATCATTTCTTTAGGATCATTAGTAATTATCATTTTCCTTCTTTTTTCCATAAGCAGTCTTGTTTTTTCGGTCAACTTTTTCTCTGGCTTTGTTTTGACTGTTCCGCCTATTTCTTCAGCAGTTTCCTTGAGTATCTCTATAAATTGAGATTCAACTTTTTGGTCTTCCAGTCCAATGAATTGATTTTTCAGTTGGAGCTAAAATTCTTCTTTTTGTTCTTTTAGCACCTGCGTGTTGATAATAGACTTAGGCTTCTTTATAAGCTTCTGTCTTTCTAACTTTGAGTTGAATTTTATTCTGCATCTTACCAAGCGATGGTCGCTTCCAGTTTTAAACTGGTTGAGGACGGAACAGTCTTCAGCCAATTGCTTCTTATTGACTAGTATGTAGTCAATTTCGTTTTTGGTACCATTGGGTCCTTTCCAGGTCCATTTTCTATTGGGACTCTTTTTGAAGAAAGTGTTCATTATATATAGACTAGTACATTCAGCAAAGTCTACAAGTCGGTCCCCTCGTTCATTTCTGTCTCCATAGCCTCATTTTCCAACTGCGCTGTCGTCTTCCTTTTGTTCTCCTACCTTGGCATTGAAATCACCCATGACCACTTTTAGATGGCAGTTTCCTTTGTCGTGCAGTTCCCCAACTTCTTGGTAGAAATCTTCCACTTCCTCATCCGAGTATGATGATGTTGGCGCGTAAACTTGGACTATTTGAAGTTGATATCTTTTATTTATTTGAAGCACTAGTCTAGCTGCCCGCTCGGATGAACTTTCCATTTCCACGATATTATTCTTCAATTTTTTGTGGATGATGAATCCAACTCCTCCGGTTCTTCCTGTGTCAGTTCCCCTGTAATAAAAAATATGTCCACTCTTCAACTCCAATAGGCCTTCACCTTTTCTTCTCACCTCACTAAGCCCTAAAATGTCCCACTTGATCTTCTCCAGTTGTTCTTGGAGCTCTTGAAGTTTATCTTCACTGGACAAAGTCCGGCAGTTAAGGGTAGTTAGGTTGAGGTTAAAGGAATTGGGTAAGGATGAGAAAGAGTGGCAGTGGGCATTTAACCTCTGGGGATTCTTAGCACCCTCTGCCTTCATGCCTTGTTTCTGACCACTGCCACGGTCAGAGGCAATCCAGCCTCCGGAGAATGAGGGCCGTTTTTTATGGGTGTACATGTCATGGGGGGATTGTGGGCCTTAAAACACCACGCTGGCCGAGAGCGGGTTGGTGAGTACCTCTTTCACTTTGGCCGGAGATATTGCAGAAAGACTTCACAGCATGGTTGAACCTACCGGTGTCCGAGGACACCACTGTTCTTCGCCCTTTAGCCTCCGTTTACACCCTTCCGCCAACTTTGAGGCAGTGAAGTGAGGCAGTTGGAAGGGGCCTATATATATATATATATCATTCTATATCGACTCTTCTTACAGAGGATATACGATATAGGATATATATAGGAGGATACTAATGTCTGGCCCAAACCACAATAGCTGGAATTTAATACATAGGTGAACCGAGAAAAATAATCGGAGGAATAATTGGAAAATTGCGACAATGTTTATTTTCTTGGCCGGTAAAAATTATAAACAATTTTACTAACATTTCATGGTTTAGGTATTTCTAAATGAGCTATCAAGCTGAAATTTTTTCTACCTGTAGAATTCGCCAAATAATGAAAACGGGAATATAGAAATTTGAAAATTTTTATTCGTTCAGCCTTAATAAATTCTCAAATGTTCAACAAATTGACTAATGTTTATGTACTTTCTGTAGATCCAGGAAGCTGAAAATTTTAACAGGGTTAGAAAATAATGTCCTGGTGGTAAATAACATTGAAAATATTAGAAATATTTATTGCTGTGGCTGTTAAAAATTAAAATATTTAAACAATGAAATTCATATAAATGCACTCCTAGAGGTGCTGCATGGATGAATTTCGCTTAAATGTGAGGTATTCGTAACAAATGATAAAAACCTATAAATGTATTATAATTATAAATTTTAGGGGTTGTTTTTACCCCAATATATTCGAAACAGAAAAACACGTAATTCGAAGCCGAGATGCTAACTTATGCATTGAAAGTAATTTTTAGGCTTTTATTTTTACTTTCAGGTGAGAGAAAATGCTTGCAGAATGCAAGCACACGTTCACTAGTATATATATATCCTATCTATTCTATATAGCAGTGTTTCCCAACCTTTTTAGAGTCGCAGCACCCTTAAGTGACTTTTCAGAATTTGGCAGCACCCCTCCCTATCCACCATCAGTAATAATTGTGGTGAAGTTGAACCCATAACTCCAATCTCCATATCTCCTTTCATTTCGAAGTGCCTTTGCGACGAAATGAAGGTCGACTTAACTCTGGTTTGCATTTTTGAAAGCCGATGATACAAAATGAGTCTAAAAGTGAGAAAACAGAATATTTTTTGCAGCACCCTTCATAACACTTCACGGCACCCCAGTTGGGAAACACTGCTATATAGACTAGTGCAGTGGTTCTCAACTGGTGTGCTGCGAGGAAGGGACTAGTGTGCCGCACACTCCAAAGATATTTAATTTTTAAATTACCGTATTCACCCGAATCCAAGACGACCCTGAATCTAAGACGACCCCCCATTTTGATGATTCCAAAAGAGAAAAAAGCTCAAATTGACCTTCATGACTACAAAAATTATAAATCTTGTCAAATATTTATTTTCTTGAATGTCATTGTCTTTTAACATTTTAAAATCATAAGATCACATCACAAATAGAACCATTCAGGTTTTCAAATAAATTAAATGGTAGCATTCATTTTAAGATAACATTAAAAATAAAGTAAATACATTGACAGAATATACTCATTTCAGGACAACAAAAAGCATTTCAATCCAAGTGCTGCATAAAATAATTTTATTGTATTAGTCATCATCACTGTCTATGCAACCTTCACTATTTTCCTCATGCTCACTATCTTTATCACTCTCAACTTCATCATCAGTCTCCCACAAAACATCATCCTCACTCCCATCCATGGCATTAGATAAGCAGCATTTCTTAAATCCTTTCACTATTACTTTTGCATTTATTTGTTGCCACGATGCCTTGATCCATTGGCAGAGCATTGCAACTTCATGTTTCTTAAGATTTCCTTTTGGTGTTAAAGTGTGAGTTCCACTTTGTAACCACTCAGAATATAAAACTTTTAAATTATTTTTAAAACACTTATTGACAGCAACATCTAAAACTTGAAGTTGCAATGTCATTCCTCCAGGTATTACAATAAGATCAATATTCATCGCACTCATTATGTTTTTAATTTCAGGAGATAAGTGTCCTTGAATGCATCCAGTGAAAGCATTGCTCTTTGTTTCAGTAAAGCTCCTGGCCGTCTATTCCACACCACATGTAACCAATCTCTCATTAGTTCTTTAGTCATCCACCTCTTTTCTTGACACCTATTATTCCACTTGGCAAATGTTTCTTAGGCATTGTTTTCCGCTTTAGAATCACATATGGTGGTAATTTAGTCCCATCTGCTAAAACCGCCAACATTACCGCGACTCGCATTTTTTCGTTGCCTGTAGTTTTAATTAGGACGGACTTCGCACCTTTTTCGTTCACAGTATAATTAGATGGCATGTAGAAGAAAACCGGAGTTTCATTGGCATTTCCTATTTGGCTCAAAAGGTAATTATTGGTTTTTCTAAGTCCAATTACGTATTTCTGGTAAGCGAGAAGTTTTTCAACATAGTCTTCTGACAATATCTGACACAGCGAAGTTCAACGCCGTAAAGAAAAATTATTTCGTCGCATCATTCTCACGCACCAACTTCTGCTGGCCTTGAATTCTTGCAATGATATATTAAGTCCTCTAGTAATTTCATTAGCTTTAAGTATAATACTTTCAGTCGAAACAGGCATACCGTTCTTCCTCATGGTGCGCACAAACTTGACTACTTCTTCTTCAATGCCATGAAATCGGCCTAATTTTGGACCACTGAGCGACTTCCTTGTGGCTTTGGCTTTTTCTAGTTCCTGTTTTGAGAGTTTCCATCGACGCACATTTGCCTCAGATACACCGAACTTTCTACTCGCATCACAGTTATTAGTTTTTTCAGCGTAATTTATCACGATCAGCTTAAAATTTGTATCTTAGCTCCGTCTAATTCCTTTGTTAACTTTCCCTTTGCACTCGTGCCACGTACTTCAACATGATCTGTCATTTTAACTTAAGGGTTGTGCATTTAAATCAAGAATGCACAACTCAAAATTACTGTCACACTTAGTGAATCGCGGTGCGTCGTTTGAAAGGGGAATCCCAATGATTTCCGCTCTCATTTGTTTTGACTTGCGGTTGTCATTACGTGCAAGATGAAAGTACGTCGTCTGTGTTGTGATCGTCGACGATGATTATTAGTCTAAATAATTATTATTCCCGTCATGTTTTTCTTATTGTTATTACTATTTGTTTATTTCACTTCTTTATGTACGTACTTGAATTTGCTGTTGTGAATTGTTAACTCTAATATACCATTTGTTGTAAAAACCATTGATTAAATGCTTAAATATACTTCGTATTCGAATGTAAGACGACTCTTGATATTTACAGGAGAAAATTTGGAAAAAAGGTCGTCTTAGATTCAGGTGAATACGGTAATTTGCGATCCCACGCTGCATTTCCCTCAAGTAAGAGTGTTAGACAATTCTTAGCTGCCTTAAAACCTGACAGATTTTTCTTGTATTGCAAGGTATGTACAGTCAGGCATTATGTAAATTTGCCTGAATTTCAGAAACTTCAACTGTCTTGAAAATTGTTTCCTCCTCCCTCTTCCCCTCCCTCTCCCCCCTCCCTCTCCCCCACTCTCTCTCCCTCTATCTCATATTAAAAGCATTCAAAGCACGTTTATACCCATAAAGATTGAAATAACAATATGATATCGAGGTCTAACAATGGAATAGGTAGGCAAGGCAACATCACGTTAAAATGGGAAGATTTCCCAAAATATGTGAATTAAACGTGTAACGTGAGCGATTTCAAACTGTATACAGAAAAAGATGAACAGATTAAAAAACTTTATAATGTTTTCTTCAAAATGGTTCATATCTGAAGATCAAACGTCAATTCTTTCTAATTTTAATCTAAAAAAGAATGAAAGCCTGCACGTCAAAATGTCCCTTTTTACATGTTATCTTATGGGAAATAGAAAGGACAGAAATCCGATATTGATATAATCCCCATTTTTTGGGTGTTTTACCCCATTATTGCCCCATACGAGGACACAAATTATGAGGTAGTTCCATATGAGCTACAGACTTGAAATTTGGCACAATTAGAGGTTTCCGGTTACAACCAATGGATAAAATCTGATTTTATATGAATTCTAATTTTTTGGGGCTATTTTGCCCCATTTTTGCCCTATACGAGAACAAAATTATGAGGCACTTGCAGATGAGCTAGAGACTTGAAATTTGGGAAGACTATAGGTTTTTAGTCGCAATCTATGGAGAAAATCTGATATTATAAAACATTCAATTTTTAAGGGGCTCTTTTGTCCCATTAGTGTCCCATACGAATATAAAAATTATAAGGCACTTTCAGATGAGCTTGAAATTTGGCATGGTTATATGTTTTTGGAAAAAACCCATGGGAAAAATACGAAATTGTAAAAATGCTTGTAGAATGCAAGCACTGTCTACTAGTAGGATATAGGATGATATGGGAGGATACAAATTGAGACACTTCCCGATGTGCTATAAACTTGAAATTTGTCATGATTACAGGTTTTTGGTCACAACCGAAGGAATCCAAAATATGCCGAAATTTTTAGGGCTATTTTGATCCCATTAATAAGCATGTAAATTGGTGTAGAGGTTATTATATTTACTTTTTAAAATTATTTCCCTTCAAAATTCAAACTCGGGCACTTAAACTATCGGAAAGAATAAAAATTGCAGTTTCTTATTTTTGAAGACAGAATACAAATCTGTGTTGAATTAGCATAAAATTTTAGTATTAATCGGAAAAAAGTGGCAATTTTTCCGGGTCTCAACAATTGACTGTCATGGCAATGAACTCAAGTCGTTTGATATGGGTAAGCTTTTAATGGAAACAGGACTGCGCCAACCCAGGGTGCAAGGGGTGCACGGCACCCAGGCACCAACTAGTCTGGGGCATCTTCCCATCAAGATATTTGCATCTATATATTAATGGGACACGATGAATGTGTGATGATTTTTACTCTTTCACTCCAGATCTTTTTCCCTTCAAGCAGGATGGACTAGGATTAACTAGTAGTAGAATTATTTTGCACCTGGGTGCCAAACATCCTTGGCGTAGCCCTGAATGGGAATTAGAGAGCTATATCATAATGCCAATAATATTAAATGACGACCAATGCAAGAAATCCAATATTGTAAAAATTCAAAGTTTTTGGGCTGTTTTCCCCCATTTATTCCCCATTCTAGTATGAAATTTTTGAGGTACTTCTAGATGAGTTGGATACTTGAAATTTGGCACAATTATAGGTCTTTGGTCACAATAGAAGGAAAAAATCTGATATTGTAAAACTTCAAAATGTTAGGGGTTATTTTGCCCCATACGAGGATAAAAATTATAAGGCACTTCTAGATGAGCCAAGGGCTCAAGATTTGGCAGTACATATTTTAGACATTTGCATACAATCTATGACATACGCCAAAATTCTAAAAATTACAAATTTTAGGGCTATTTTGCTCTATTTTTGCCTCCTATACCCTATGTAAGAAGCTTCTATATATTATAGATATAGGAGGATACAAATTATGAGGCACTTCCAGATAGCTAGAAAGTTGAAATTTGGTACATACATAGGTAGGTCTTATGGCAAAACCAATGAGCAAATTCAAAAATTACAAAAAATTTAATTTGTTGCCATTAAAAAATCCTAAAATTTAAACAAATATTTCATTGTTTAGGAATTTCTAAATGTGCTACAATGCTGAAATTTTTTCTAACAGTAGAATTCGCCAAATAACGAAATTGTGATTTTATAAATTTAAATGTTTATTTATTTGGCTGTTAAAAATTAATAAATGTTAGACAAATTGACTAATGTTTATATACTTTCGGTTTAGCTAGATAGCTGAAATTTTTCATGAAGTTGAAACATGGTTCCAGCATAAATTAACATTGAAAATTACAATGAAGTTTATTATTGTGGCTCTTAAAAATTCATAATTTTTAAGCAATTTAATCAATATAAATGCACTTCTATCATTAAAATTTGGCAGAAATGAGTGGAATTTGTAACAAACATTGGATAAAATATAAAATTCTTAATACTGTAACTTTTTGGAGTGGTTTTTTCCCATAATTGCCCCATACGAAGATAAAAATTATGACGCACTTCCAAATTACCTAGAGACTTGAAATTTGGCAAGAATATAGGTTTTTAGTCACAACCAATGAGGAAAATCCAACATCATTAAAATTATAATTTTTAAGGATTGTTTTTATCCCATTATTTAAAGTAGTCTAAAATGCTTGCAGAATGCAAGCACTGTCTACTAGTATCATATATCCTATGTAAGAAGCAGCTGTATATAATAGATATAAAGGTGTCATCAAGGTGTTGGAGGAAGCCCAGTGGACACTTACCAGAAGTGGAGAGCTGGGTGTGCTGAAGGCACACAAAAAACAACATAAATTCGAAAGGTTTTTGGGCAAAACCCTTCGTCAGCAACGGAGAGAGATGTACTGTTTGAAGTGTTGAACTGGGTAGGGGTATGAGAATGACAGGGTAATGTGAGGAGTTTGGGGATAGGCAGGGAGGGAGATTGGCCAATAAGGCTAGTGGAGGTTAAGACCGTGGGGGGGAGAAAGAGTCAAGGATGTGTATGTGGGCAAATTCCCACTGTCGAAGTAGGGGGTTGGGGGTGTCATCCAGTAAGGTACAGATGATCCTTACATGTAGCAATTATTAAAGAATACATTGTGTGAGACCACCAGAAAGGGACGTTTGAGATTTATGCTGTTCCGGTGGTTGTTCAGTCTGATGTTAAGGGGGTTACTGGTGAGGCCAACATAGAAAGCTGGACAGAGGGTGCAGGTGAGAAGGTAAATGACATTCCTCATGGTGCAGTTACTTCTGGAGGTGATGGGTTAGGTGATGTTGGTGGAGAAGCTGGAGAAGGAAAACGAAGGTGGGTGGATTGGGCATGTGAGGCAGCATGTTTTGCCGCAGGGTTGCGATCCTGCAGCTGATGGAGAGGTGAGAATGGGTAGTTCTTTCTTCCACAGGATATTTCCCAAATTGGGAATCCAGCAGAAGGAGAGAATGGGGGAATTGGTGAAGGGAGATTGATGAGAGGCGGAAGTAAGAATTGGGTGGGCAGCAGGGAGGATTTGCTTGAGGACCTCGTAGATCCCGGCAAACCCATAACTAGATATTTTAAGGCCTGGGAAAAACCACTAAATATGCACCCTCTTCCCCTTCAAGAAATTATTTTCTCTAGTTTATTTAGTTAATATTTAGATTTTTTGCGCCCCTTGCTTACAATTAGTTACGCCCGGGGCAATGGAATGTGCTTATTCGAAGCCACCACCATTGATATATTAGTCAATGATATTTAAGCATTTTAAATAAAAATTTAATTTTAATTTACAATATTATCATGTCCACTGTCCATATTACCCACCTATCAGAATAGGGGCGGCATTATAGACCTTGCCTTAGGGCGGCAAATGACCTAGGGGCGGGCCTGGCTACGGTCGCGCCTTCGAATCCTGGACGAGCAAATATAAATATTATTACTCGCATTTTTTCTAGCGAGCGGGTGTAGCGTTACATCAGACACCAACAAACAAATCAACCAACAGACCGCGGAAGAATACGGCCTTTTTTGCTTGAAAAGGGTTAAGCAAACTCATAGATTAAGTAAGACTATCGATGTATGTAAACTAGGGTGGTTCAAAAAAATAGAAAGTTTTAAATGTTCGGGTGCTCATGCTTAATTTTATTCCTTTTCATGTCAGAATGACGTGAGTAAAATTTTAGCCTCATCAGTACACTCTAACCCATGCCGCAGAGGGGTCAAAGTTCACAAATTTTTTAGCAAATTTTGAACAACCGGCTAAAATTCATGTTCATAACATTTTTTTTCGCGTTTTCTAATTTTTTAATGAATATTTGAATAATATGGATTATTCTGAAAGCTAGATAATGTTACTTTTCCCTTTAACCAAGAAATAAATCGTTTTCTTTGTTGCGCCGCGCACCTCTCCGAAGCTTAGCTTTGCTTCCTCTTTCTGTCAGCTACTCCCGGGGGACATTAAAAAAATGAAACCTCATTCCAAATAATGGGTTGTAAAAACTTAAAATTATAAAAAAAAATAACAATTCAACTTTTTCATGTTTAGTCAAACTTGTCAATATTAAATGATTGTACTTTTTAGAAAGGGTTATTTTCTTCGTATCAGGATATTGCCGTCTATACTCACAACTTGAAGGACACTTTGTTTTTCTTCTTCTTTCTTCGTGAGAGCGTTAGGCTATGCGCGCACTACCGCCTTTTAGTTGGCCAACTTTTAGTTGGTTGAGTGATGGGTGATCCAACTAGAAGTTGGCTGACGAAAGTATGCGCGCACTTGACGACTAAAGTTGGCCAACCATACAACTCTAGCATCTCAGTTCTGAAATGGATTGTCGTGAAGTAGCTACCGTTTGTGCCTTAGTTCTTAGACTAAGAAAAATTAAGCGTAAAAAGCAATACTGGGTTCATCCAATTACATCTCAACGCTTAGTGAAAGGTCAATTTTACATGCTGTATGATGATTTACGAGCACACCCAAAAAAGTTTTTCAGTTATTACAGAATGAGTGTTACTAGTTTTGATGAACTTTTGCAAATAGTTGGGCCCTTGATTACCCACCAGAATACGAGAATGAGAAACGCAGCACCATGTGAAGAGAGATTGACAGTAACTTTGAGGTAAGCAAATAATTTCTTTAATGCTATAACATATATTTATTAACCTTTATAATAAGACAATTTAGAAAGAGGAAAGAAGTACATTGAGTTAAATAAGCAATTTAAAAATATTGGTCTAACATGGCTTAATTAGTGTAGAAAATTAAATAAATTTCTCTGAAAGAAAATGAAACACTTCAGAGTAGGAACATAAGTACCTTAAGCATTTTTTAATGGTATAACATGTGTTTATGTTATAATGATAATAATAACAGCAGTAGGAATAAATCATAATTACACAAATTCAACTTAAGACTAATCAGTTCAAATTAAGAAAATACGTATTTATAAAAAAAAATAGATTTAAAATTGCTATAAAGTGCGTTTATATGATGAGAAATAGTATGAAAAAAAATCATTTCAAATCTAATAGCTCAGACTGAGGAGATGACTCAGAATTACTATGTTCGGAAGCAATACCTGGAGTACTGGAAGTTTGAGGATATGTTGGTAACGGCAGCGGAAATTGTGAGGTGCCTTGAAGGTTAGAATTTGGATGAAAATTTGAACCTGAGGGGTTGAACAAGTAACTATTGCTTGTCGAAGGAGTAGATTGCGGTTGGATGTAATGCGTGTGTGGTGGAGGTGGAGTGTTTTGCATGTGTTTAGGCTGCAATGTGTTCGTGGAAAACAAAGCTGCCTGAGATGAATTAAATGTAGGTGAAACTTGGACTCTTCTAATGATGCGTAAAATTTCCGTCTTCGCTTCCAATTTCTGGTCCTCATTGAATTTTTTAAACGCTGGCACCAAAGATAACAAAAATGTTTTCTCTTCATCTATTTCCTCATTTTTCTTGTCTCTTAATATATTTAACAACAATTCCTCATAAGGCACGGTTTTCTTTTTGCGAGGATTCACTATTGGACGCTCCATGTTAATTTCGTTGCCATCGTTCTCTTCCTCCTCTTCATTGTTTTCTTCCCTCTCCACAGGTTCGACGTCACTCACTGTTTCTCTGTCTTCCAGTGTTTGTAGTAGAAAGAGCAATTGATCGAAATATATATATTTTTTTCTTTTAATCGGTCCTTGGCCAGATTTGGTGGTTTTCTGCGACCTAAGCTCTCGCTTGAAGCACGTCCTCAGATTCTGCCACCGTCGTTGAATTTCTTTACCTGTAATAAAAAGTTTGCCAAATATCTTTTCACTGATATTATACAGGGTGTTTCATAAACAATGAAACAGAGTCAAACTGTGGATTCCATTACGAGGGTAGAGCTAAAAACTAAAGCATGAAAAATTGAATAATAAGGAAATTGTTACATTTTGTAGAAAAACGTATCGACCTGTAAAAGCTATGATTCCTCATAAACGTATTATGACAATGTCATAAGTTTTATTAGCCTTATAATGAACATATGAGTCAGCTCCAACATTCACGAATCTCGCTGTAAATTCAAATATCTGTGCTCATGTCACCCGAAAGCTGCATAATATTAATAATTCTAATAATACTTTTTTACGGGTATCTGGCAACAGGGAACAGCTTTCATTCCTTGCATTTTGAATTCCTACTGGGAACCACAACTATACGTGAAATTGTGAAGGAAACATGCGAAGCTCTATGGAAATGCTTAAAGCCAATATGCATGCCAGAAAATACCGAAGAAGACTGGTTAAAAAAAGCTCATGACTTTAGTGAAAAAACTAACTTCCCTAATTGTATAGGTGCCATCGACGGAAAGCACATCAAACTGAAAAAGCCACCCAGCAGCGGTTCGATGTATTACAATTATAAACAGTATTTTTCGATTATACTTCTGGCTTTAGTGGATGCGGATTATTGTTTTTCCGCAGTGGATATTGGCGCATATGGAGGATCCAGTGATTCACACGTATTGAAGAACTCGAACTTGGGTCAAAGGCTTGAACTAAATCAGTTAAATATACCAGAGAGCAGATTTCTTCCAAACGATGACGGAAGGAGGATGCCATTTGTTATTGTTGGAGACGAGGCATTTCCGCTGTCGAATCGCGTTTTGCGCCCTTACGCTAAAAGAAATCTTACCTATGTTAAGCGCATCTTCAATTACCGGCTAAGCAGAGCCCGAAGAATGGTAGAATGTGCGTTCGGAATATTGAGCAACAAGTGGAGAATTTTTCATAGACCACTGGATGTGAAACCTGAATTCTGCGACAGCATTACCAAAGCCTGTTGCATGCTACACAATTACGTGCGTCAAAGAGATGGAATAAAATTTGAAGACACATTATATATGTGCCAACTTAATAACATTGATCCCACCAATAATAGGGGTAGTGCTGCAGGAATGGGAGTACGGGATTATTTTGCTCAGTACTTTACTTCCCCATCAGGATCTATTCCCTGGCAATATGACAAAATCTAAGAGAGAACTCCGATTAGCGCCGTTTTAATCCCAACGATCGGTAGAAGATAATTGCGGACAAACAATTCAGCGGTAATTGAAGATATATTTTATTATGCCATCAATCTTATTACAGACTTATTACAACAATGAAGAAATGATTTATTAAGCAATCAATCTTATTATTATCAGAAACTTTGTAATAGTTGCTGAGTTTTGTCGAGTCTAAGACAGCAGCCAATTTTGGAGACATGATAGTTGACTTTTTCTTGGTGGTTGATCTTGAGGCGAGCATAAACGGCTCTTCTCCTTTTACGCAATGCTCGTGGACATCATTTTTGTCTTCAATAAAGGAATCTGATGCTGTGTCATCTAAAATAACAGAGAAAACCGATAACGTAAGAACGTAATCAAGGTTTTGAAGGAAAAAAAGTTAAAATTAGGGGCAGAAGATCAGTTAGTTGGTCATAAATTCTAATACATGAAATATTCTTACCTTCTTCATCTTCGAAACTCGGTATGTCCTTTGAGGT
This sequence comes from Uropetala carovei, assembly GCA_036926305.1. NCBI lineage: Eukaryota > Metazoa > Arthropoda > Insecta > Odonata > Petaluridae > Uropetala > Uropetala carovei. The sequence continues at coordinate 1,430,904 of JAXCHB010000002.1, forward strand.
ATTTATCATCTTCCACTTATTCTCCCTCTTCACTTTCTTCTCTTCTCTTTCAGCTCTTCTCTTATTTGAGCAGCTTTTCGTCAGTCGAAGTCATGCTACCGAGACGACCTACCTTTCTTTGGTTTATAAGGAACTGCTTGTCTTCCTCAACTTTAATCAATTCAAAGACATTACTCGGAGCCAAACCAAAGAGGTCATTTAGAGTGTCCTTGAATTTGCCCTCGGCTTTAATTTGCGTCTCGGTTCTCCTATTAGCTGATTTCTGCAGACCCCTCTATTCATGATAAAGTTTTATAAGCTTTCGCACACAGTTTCTTTCTTCCTGCATGGGAATCCGAGCTCGATTCCACACTTCAGCTGCTTCTCGTATTATGGAGAGGGCAGATTCTCCTACACTTTGATTAGAGAACCTAACCCGGTATAATAATGCTCCTAAAACCTGCTCTTTCGAGGGCAACTTCGCTCCAACTATACTCTCATGCAAACGTTCAAGCAAATAAAGTTTCCGTTTCGGACCCATCGAGGGAGGGACTGATTTGTGTGCTCTGGATAATGGTGAAAACAGATGCATTCGCTAATACGTGAAAGAGAAGGTATCCACGCTAAAGAGCTTCCCTCAGCCAATAGGATTGCGGGGATTGGTGGCGACTAATAGCGATTATCAGGCGCCCTTGGTCTGAGACCCAAATTACTTTGTCATCGTTTGCCTTCATTCTTCGTTGCCAAGTCGTAAATTGTTCGACATTGTGGTTTTTTTGCTTAAAAGTTGCGTATTAGTGGCTTATTTCTCTTCCATGATCAAAATTTTCATGTATTTCTAAATATGAGTACGAAAAATTAGCAACCTGCACTTTAGAAATTATAAACTTCGATTTTTTAAATGCTGCGCGAGGTTGCACGACGGAAAGAAGACCCTGAACTCCGGAGAAACGCTCCCTTCGGAAAGGGTGGCGGCGCAACAAAGAAAACGATTTATTTCTTGGTTAAAAGGAAAAGTAACATTATATAGCTTTCAGAATAATCCATATTATTCAAATATTCATTAAAAAATTAGAAAACGCGAAAAAAAATGTTATGAACATGAATTTTAGCCGGTTGTTCAAAATTTGCTAAAAAATTTGTGAACTTTGACCCCTCTGCGGCATGGGTTAGAGTGTACTGATGAGGCTAAAATTTTACTCACGTCATTCTGACATGAAAAGGAATAAAATTAAGCATGAGCACCCGAACATTTTAAACTTTCGATTTTTTTGAACCACCCCAATGTGCACTGCACTACAGGTCTGCGATACTTTGACATAGATCCGCCTCATTCACGAGTATCCAATAACGGAATCATACCCAGACCTAGAAGAGACAATGCGTCTATTCTTAACTATACCTACCCGTTACGGTAGCATCCTACGAAAGAAGCTTCAGCAAGTTGATACTAATTAAATCACATTTAAGGACTTCCCTTGGACAAGAGAGATTATCAAATATGACGATCCTCGCGATTGAAAACGAAATCACAAAAGAAATAAATTTTGACCAAATCATCGATGATTTTGCTGCTTTGATAGCCCGAAGGGTTAAACTATAAAAGATAATATTTAAAAGTTAATTTTCTGTTGTTCTTTTTAAAAGATAAGCTAAATGGCGTAAAAATACGTAGTTGTTTTTGTATTTTTGTTTAGTATCACGTTTGTGTAACATGTTATTTTTATGTGTTTACTAGCTGAAAGTACCCAGCGATGCCCGGGTTATGCCAGACGTCTTTGGCGAATAAAATTATGTATATATGGTAATACAATCATTTCACCTTTTGCACATTTTTTACCAAAGGAGGAAGTCATTATAAACTAGAAAAATATGTTTTAATATTTATTTCAAAGCTTGCTTGTAAACAATATTTTTTGTTTGTCCTTCATTAGCGTAAATAAACAAACAAACAACACGTGAACATGCAACATAGAGTTGGCCATGAGAAAAACATTGATTTTCCAAATTAATGCGAGCCACCTTTAAAGCAAGCAATAAATTCTCTATACTAAGTATATTGGAGAAAGTAAAAACTAATTCTGAGATATCTCTGATACCTATGAATTGGGCCGGGAGGGTCCATGGAGGTCCGGAGAGAACGTGAGCATACGTGAGAGTAATAGGATTTCGAGTTTAACAATGTAATCGGTTGGCAAGGCAACTTCACGTTAAAAACGCTAAATTTTGTCAAAATATGATGTTAGAACGTTAAATTCGAAAGATTTAGATTCGAAAGCGATAAAAGACGATAAGAATAAGAAACTGCATTTATTTTTCTTTAATACAGTCCAAGTCCGAAAATCGTAGGTCAAATATGTGAATTTTAATAAGCAAAATAAAATAAGGTTGCAGGTCGAAATATCGATTTTTCCATGTTATCTTATGAGGAATGGAAATCATTCTCGGGAATCGAACCCGGGTCGATTTTGGAAATTTGTTTTTCGTAAATGGCTTCTACTATAAGAACCGAACATTCCTACCAAATGTCAATCTTCTAGCTACTCGGAAAGTTTGTTTAAAATAGCATTACGGAGTTCATATCGATGAAAATTTATAATGTTGGCTGCAGAACAAAACGTAAGCGATAACAGAGAAAGGGGTTGGTGAGTGTAATATTGAACTTCAGTCAAATTATTGCATAAACCATTAGATTAAATCACCTTTGAACCTACGTTAAAATGTTACGCTGTTATTGGTAGTGTATTTTCAGTATGAGCTACGGAAGCTACCTGAATGCCATTGTTTATATTTTAGTTATCATTGGTTATCATTAAGTGTGTACATATGCTGAATGCTGAAGAATTAGGTGTAGTTCTAAAATACTTCTAGAAATTTTTAGTTTGAAAGTAACCTTCAAAATGTTTATTCGTCAAGGCGTCATACGCTGTCTTCTGCCAAGGTTATTTACAACTAGCTGCTTGGTCAATTCAAAGGTATATAACAATGAGCGGATATGAAATATCTGCTTTTTTATGGTAATCAGTACACTATATTATCCGGCATTCTTTAAGTTTTATCGTTAGACCGAAGATTAGTGACAATAATGTGATAACGGTTTGCATATACATCTGGTATAAAATCGGATGGAACAACTGCTATAATCTTGGAAATAGTTTTCTACTAGTATTTGTGGGGTTTAACCACAATGTTGGGAAAGGATATTTTTCATTGAGGTACGAGAGGATCACTAAGGCATTTTTATGTATATCGGGAGCCGCGGTTTGAAAATGTATTGACTTTAGCCAAACAAGAACAGCCAGGCAAATATACATATATTTATTAATCATTAATATCAAGTTTTAGTATAAATAACAGGTGAGTTTTGTTTTGTGACGGTTATAAACAGCGTTGTCAAATATTTTGGCTATTCAGCGTCTATAGTTTTTCATATAAACTTGCATGTAAATATTTGAGCTCTTTAGAATGGTAAACACGTGTTAGAATAATCTTACCTTATATTATCCTAAGGTCATAAAATAAAAAAATTCATGCTTCCAGTTACAGATCGCTAATTTATTGGAGTAGTTGAAATTGAACTAAACTTTAATATTATCATTATAGGTAGGAGAAATTAGTGAAATCACCGCTTTAAAGACAAAAGATGTTTCACAGTCGAATTACCTCACGGATACCTACGGACGCAATCATAGCTATCTTCGGATATCATTGACTGAGCGATGCAATTTACGATGTAGGTACTAGCGTAATCAAAAAATTATAATTAAAATATTATAAATGTTTGTCTTATAAAACATTTTCTGTATTCAGGTCAGTATTGTATGCCACCTGAGGGCGTTAAGCTTACCCATAAGAGTAAGCTTCTTACCACTGATGAGGTTATTTATTTGGCAGATCTATTTGTTCGTCAAGGTGTTAAAAAAATTAGACTCACTGGAGGAGAGCCAACTCTTAGAAAAGATCTTGTAGATATTGTTCGTAAGTAGATACCAACCATTATGATTTATAGTATTAAGATTAAGTTAACCATATCTTTGTTGATATCTCATTAAATATCGGTCGTGTTTTTATCATTAAATGCAAAAGGTACTCCATGGGTTTTCTGATTCATACCTCTTAAACGCCATATTGAAAATGTTTACTTATAAAGAAAGAACTTTTAAATAGTGAACAAGCTTTTAAAACAAGAAAGGAATATTTAATTTTGTTTGAAACATCCATTATTTCTTTATGAATTATCTAAGTGATATTTTAAAAAATAATGCCAATATGAGGTCCAGACATGATGGTCTGCCTAGAGACTCAGAATGGTTAATTCCCTCACTGATGGTAATGCTTTCTTATAACACTAGAGTAGGCATCATGAAAATAGTCCTCTCAAGGCCACGCCACCACCGTCAGTTCCTCAGCTCCCTTGTCCAGAGTTGTCACATTCTGACCCATGTAGCTACCTCAGAGAGCCATACATCTCTACTGCTGTAAAAAAGACAACGCTACGTGAATATGCTGTGACCTTGAGTGGACTATTTTCATGCCGCTTACTATAGTGGATTAGCACACTACATAGCGATAATGGAGCTTGATAATTTTCTAGTGAATACGGCATTGTTGATTAAATTTTTTATCAATATACCTTTCAGTAGAAATTAAAAGCAGATTTTATTTTTGCACCCTTCTCATTTTCCTGTATTATTTTCTTGCAGTTGTTAAATAAGCTTTTATCACTGCTCTTTTTCCTCCAGGGGCAATACATGCATTAAATGGAAGACCAATAGTGTCAATGACCACAAATGGTTTGACATTACCTCGTATCCTCCCAGATCTATACCATGCAGGCCTTTCTTCTGTGAACATTAGTCTGGACTCATTACATCCTAAACGATATGGGAAAATTACAAGAATTGGTGTAAAAAATGCTAGATCTGATGAGGTTGCTTCAAATGGAATCTGGTCCAGAGTAATGGATGGAATTGATCTTGCTTTACATTTAGGCTTTAACTCTGTAAAGGTGTTGTTCTTTAACTCATTTATTATAATTAAACGATGAAAAGTATTATTATAAATGCTTATTTCCTTGATATCTTTACTTCACTATTTTTAAAGATGATCTATTATATTATTTGCTTAAAATCTGTGTCACAAACATTCAAATGCTTGAGTCTAGAACATATTTCCAGTTTGCATCATACTTTCAGGATTTACTTGGCTGTACCTTTTTTAAATTTTAGACTTTAAAGTCAGTAGCATCATATGTTTCATTCTAGGTGCATATATTTCCTCCTTTTGAATGACACAGGAAGAGCTGAAATGTACCGTGCAAGCCTTTTTTTGTTGCCATTTAAGATCTTGTGGAAACAGGACTTGAACCAAATAACACCTAAGAGAATGACAATTTATTTTCCTACTGTCTATTGTTGAATGTGTGTCGGATCAGTAACACATTTGTTTTTAATGCCAAAATTTCACATTTTTAAAGGAAAAATTGTTCACCATCATGGCAAATTATGTAATCCTAATTGAGCTGGTGTTATTATGGATTTGTTTGCCTGTATAAACAACTGTATAGAGACAGAAAAAGAGGGAGGGGATATGGGGAGGGGGGGGGAGAGGGAGGGAAAAAGAGAGAAAGGGAAATAAAGAGGCAGGAAGAGGGAGGGAGGGAGAGAAAGGTAGGAAGAGAGAGGGGAAGAGGGCATTATTACTTATCATTATTTATGTTGAAAAATTGTGTTACATTACTTATGTTTTAATGGTAAAATAAATTATGCCAACATTTTTATGGCAAAATTCATAACTTTGAGATTGGTCAATTTATCAAAGTGAAAGCAATTTGTCTCGTAGACCCTATCTCTTCTTGCGTCTTCTCTTAGGGTTAAATGGAAGAGGTGACCTTGTGGTCTCAAATTCTCCTTGGTTGCTAAGTCACTTTTCTTCTACTACTAATATTTGATAAATTGTAACTATAAATTAATTGAGAGCATAGCTACAAGGAGCATGCTAATAGTTAATGAAGTTATTATTCATAGTAGTATTCTCTCTGAATTATACTAGCAGTAAAAATTTTGCTTTTTTTATTATAATTATTGTTTTGGTTTAATGAAACACCAAGGTATTCATTGCTGTATGCTTGATTCATTAACACACTTGCTGCAAATATGCTACTGACATTTATTTTCCTTAACCAATTAAATTGCAAAAAAGCCACGGTGGTAGGAGAATTTTTCCTTTCATTAAGCTGTTCCGTAATATTCAAAATGCTTCAAAACAAACGCTTTCATTTGTTCTTTAAAACTGATACTTTATAGGATACTTCCCTGATATCATATGGTGTGAAATGTGGAAACGTGAGAAAATCTGCCATGACCGGGAATCGAACCCAGGTGTTCCACTTGCTGGGTGGATATTCTATCACTGAAATACCGTGGCAGACATTCTCCTGTTTCAGAACGGGAATATTTTCTTAGGTTATGGTCGGGATAGCCATGCTAGTATCAACTAGCCCCAACAGATGTCCTCACAGAGGTACATAAAAGAAAACCTCTACCCTCTCAAATAGTGAGAATGCCTATGTTATAAATTGATGGATATGATCGATCCTAAGATCCTTATGTGATAGGCATAAGCTGTAATGATGGGATATGCCTCTGACCTTGCTTTGCTGGTGGCCACTGGCCCAGTGGAACTGGGAAATGAATGGAAGCTTTCCCCACATGTGTGTTCCGTGTTCTTGTGACAAAGAGACAGAGCAATGAAATCTTTTGTCTCCCTTTGAAAATTCTATTTTCCTCCACCCTTTTCCGCACAGCTGCTGACACGTTTTGACTACATTTCAGGAACTCAGTTTAAGAGCTAGACTTGTGAATTGAAGACGGTTTAGTTTTTATTTTGCAAATATAATTCGATATTTCATAAAACCGTTGAACACAATTACTTCCTGATTGCAGCATCTGCAAATATGAACCTTTTGCATTTCTCCCATGTACTGTACCCATTTAAAACCAACAGAATGCAATTTAGTAGGCAGCTGAAAGCGTCAAAGAAAACCCCAACCTCTCAAATGGTGAGAATGCCTATAGTTGATCCCATCTATTCCATTCAGTATGGAGTCTTACGGGAGATACTCCCTTTCTCTCCCTTTTCCATGTTATTTTCTGTTGGTTTTAGATGGGTACAGTCTATCTAAAACCAACAACACAATTTAGTAAGCCACTGAAAAGTTTGTGCTCTCCGTGGGAATTTTTTAGTTGTGTTTTTGTTTAAACTATTTCAAAACAATTATCATACTTTTTGGCCGACAATCAAAGAGATTTTCATTGACTACCACCTTTAAAGAAGTAACATACGAAAAATCATTACTTTTGATTTGAAATTGCCAGAGATACGACAGTTTTGGTTTTCTATCAGTTTTAACTTGGCAAAAACATAGGGTTTTTAGTTATTACTATTACTATTTGAATAATTTTCTTGTAATTTAAAAGTTCAGAGCTATTGAAGGACACATTTTCTTCTATAAATCATGAAAAATATTAAAAATACAAAAAGAGAGAAATAATGTTCTTAATGATTTTGGGAAGATTTGCTTATCTATACCTATAGGGAAAATAACATGGAAAAGAGAGGGAGTGGGAGGATCTCCCATAGGACTCCATACTGAACGGACTAGATGGATCAGCTATAGGCATTCTCACCATTTGAGAGGGTAGGGCAAGGGTGGGGAACCTTTTCCACATAAGTGGTGGTGAATCCTTTGGAAAGCTGTATTGGAAGTTGCCAATGCTTTGGCAGGCCTGATTAGAGTTTAAATCGAAGTTACTGAGAGATTATAAGGTATCATATAAGTGGAAATCAATTATAAATGAGTTATTTAGAGTTAATATTTCAGTAAATGCTTTATTATCATTATTTGGATTTTAAAAAATTGAGTTTTTGTTAAATTTTATGGATCTCTTTTTCATCACTGCTTTGCGGGCCACACAAAATGCTGTCAGGGGCCGCATGTGGGTCGTGGGCCGGAGGTTCCCCGCCCATGGGGTAGGGGTTTTTGATGTTAAAGGATATTTTTTTTTATTCACTAATGGCAAACTTGGTTATTTAAAAAATAATTTTATCCTAGCATCATTACAAAAAATGCACTACTGCTGTTAACCTTTTCTTGAACTATGATTTAAATTGCCTCCTGCTAAGACTAGAACAGTGGTTCTCAGAATATATTTTCTTGTGGCCACCGATGTGGCCACAAGCAATTCCTCGTGGCTGCATCAAGAAAAAGTTAAAGAAATTGTAACGATAAGCATGCAAAAACTTCCACATACCTTCTAATTTAATGATAATGGTTGTTTATTATTAATAATTTTTCTTTAAATCCAGTTATTGAAATTTTCTTGTGGCTGCACCAAAATTGCTTTAGTTTGCTAAAATTATTCTTCAACTCAATCTTTGTCTGGGTGTGGTCCTCGAAGAGTACAGAAATAGGTTTTGTGGTAAGTGGAGAAATGGGTAATCTTGCCCTCAAGGTGAATTGTTTGGAACCACTGGTTTAAATGTTTTTTTCTCTGTTACTCTGGAATTGACAACTTACTCATGATGGATGTACTCTTACTGTATTTAAAATGTCTTGAAGGGTGTAATCATTTTGTAAGCATTCGGTACCATATGAAGATACAAGAAAATACTCCACTACTAACTAGTCTCACTCGTCTTCTAGTGTGCTGAATTTATTAACAGATACATAGTATATTGATTAAAAATAATTTTAAACAATTATAATTTGTTCCTAACCCCTTCATGATCAAATTTCCGTTCTTATCATTGTAATGTTAGCGAATGAAAAATTTTTATTTGAAATGTAGGAAAAATAACCCTAAAGTGTCTGGTTTTTTTTTAAATATTACAGATTAACTGTGTTGTTATGCAAAACTTCAATGAGGATGAAATGATTGATTTTGCAAGATTAACTGAAAGCAGGCCAGGTCTAGAGGTACGCTTCATAGAATTCATGCCCTTTGGTGGCAATGGATGGGGAACTGGAGAAAAACTGGTGCCATTTTCAAAAATGTTGGGCATCTTAAAAGCAGAGTGGCCCAACATATACAGAGTACCTGGCGGGAAAAATGATACTGCTAAGGTTTGTAAAAGATGTTTATTTTTTTATACGAAATATTTCTGGTTAGGAAATTCCTCCAGTAGTATTATATAACCAGATTAATAGCAGATATGCACTGCTCATCATTGAACTTGCTCCACCTAGGAATGGAAACGTTCCTTTGACCATGTGCATGAATGATAATTATAATTTACTAGCAAAAGTGCCCATTGAATTTCAACGGATTTAGTGAATCTAAAACTTTGATCGTGAAACATGTAAACGTCACAAAAATAACAGTACAGGCAGTCCTCGACTTTCGTACGTTCAACTTTAGTAAAACTCGCACTTTCGTACATTATACATTCGCACCCCTAAACCTCCTTTCGTATGCCGAATTCGGACTTTCGTACGTCAGCTGAAGAACAAACATTTCGAGCTATCGCATAGTGGTGCTGTCTGTCAGCCAAGCCAACACTTTTAATAAATTACCAATTGAAGCAAAATACATAAATATAATAAAATTCAAAAGAACAGTGGCTTCTTGGCTGAAATCTAAATCTTTCTACTCAATTGATGGGTTTCTAGGAAGTTACCTAGCAGATTTAAATTTTTTTAAAGAGCAAGGAACCGATCTACGCACGCTTCGATGACGTTGGCGATATCCCGTTAGCAGACCGCGAAACAATTTGAGACATAATGATTGTGCAGTCTCTTGGCCTTCTCGCAAATGATAAGCGAACTCAGAGAGAGAATTTCTTGCGAGTTTGAGTCTTGATTCACAGGTTTAAAACCTTCTCTGTCTTCTCTAAATATGGATTCCTAGGTACAAAAGACACTTTTGTACTCGTTGAAGTACCACTTGCAACACTAGCTCTAAATGCTTCTTCACTTTCCTTATTGATCTTATTGTGGACTCGTTCATACCAAGTAATTTACCAACTGATGAAGTACATTCATTATGCGTAAGCCTATCTAAAACTTCAATTTTCTTCTCCAAACTCATCACTTTTTCCGCCCTTTTTACTGCCTTTTCTTTCATTTCAATCATCACTCTCTTTGGGGCCATGATTAGACAATATTACAAAACACTATGAAAATAGCAAAATGCTTTAATGAAAAAAAAACTCGCACTTTCATACATTATACATTGACAACCCTAAACCGCCTTCCATATGCCGAATTTGGACTTTCATGCGTCAGCAAAACGATGAACGAATATTTCAAGTGCTGCTGGTTGCCAGCTACCAGGCCACCAGTTTCTGCTGCGTCGCCATCTTTGTCTGTTCAGCAGTGTTTATTTGTGCAATTATTTAAATATTTTATTGCATTTTGCCCTATCTCTCTATATTATAAAATCAACGATTGTGTCTAAAAGGCCCCTGCTCAAAAAACTAAACATTTATACCATAATTAGAGATTTTATAATATTTTTTGGCTCTCCGGGAACACAACCCCCATTATAACATGTAAGTCTATTGTTCGACTTTCATACATGTTTTCAGGAATGCTTTATGTATGAAAGTTGGGGACTCCCTGTACACAGTTTTAACCATTAAATAAATCAAAAATGAAGAAAATTGCTCTGCATTTACCTAATTAGATGAATGAAGGAAGAAAATCTTGCACTTTGATAAATCTAAAATTATGCGTAAACTTATGGGAAAATAATTATTGAATTAAGCTCTCCATCTTCCCAATTTTTTATTGCCACGTAACTTATGTTACCCACAATGTAAAATTATATACCTATGTAAAGTTTTGTGGCTTAACTTCAAAACGAAAACTGTAAGTAAAACCTGCAAGAAAACAATAATCAACAAAGGAACAAACGAAATTAATTAATTTAATGAAAGACAAAAAAGTAAATAGAGAACGTTTATGAATCCCAGAGTAAATATTATCCTTAGATCATTAGCTTGATTCTCTCATCCATGAGTTCTGTTACGAGAAAATTGGGTATTCTTCCAATATGTGGTCTGTTGTTGTAGTTGATAGATGGAGAAAAATAAATGCAGTGAGAAACATTTTATTTTTTAAAACAACAAAAAATACAAAATAAAATTAGTTATAATGATAGACCGTGTATGACATCTTAATTTTCAATTTCGTATGTGGTCTATGTTATCCTGGACTCCTTTCGAAAATTAATTTTTTGAGATAACCCTTTCACGCAAAACGAAAGCTTGCAAACCCATGACTGATCTGCCTGTGGCGACATCTACCCAGCCGATCACCAGTCATTGGGGAGGTATAGTTTCGTTCCAGGGAGGCAAAGGGTGCGATAGTGCCCGGAGACTGCTACTATTGATATAAAGGGCATTATAATCTAAAAAGAAAGCGAGCCAAAGGCTCGCCAATATCCTCAGTTGCCTCTCAACAATAAATATTTACATAGTGATCCCATAAGCCACCAGCCTGTACATGTTGATAGAGATAACATAGACCACATATTGGAAGAATAACACTACTATACAGGCGACTCTCGAGTCTCGTTGCGTTCCTGAAAACGTGTTCGAATCTCGAATATTCGAGTGTCAAACGCCGTTTTTCCATATACTTGCATGTTATAATCGGGGGATACGTTCCTGCATCTCGGGAAAAAGTCTCCACTCTCGTTCTATGAAGATAAATAACATTACTGATATGTTAATAAAACTATTAAATTATGAATAAATTATATAATAAATATTGTAAATGTATAACTTATTTTTTGCACTGAAAAGGAAAAAATAAATTTCTGTTATGAACTTCAGAAATAGATGTATGCAATATGTTGTGCAGACAGCCTGGTCCGGATCGCGCAAGTCCCTTGTTAAAAACGACTCGCGTGAGCTTGATAACATACTTGCATATATCTATCTATACATACAACTATTTATCGCAGCGAAATTAATATAAAAGTTATTAAAAAAGCACAAAATAACTTAAGAATAAAGAAACAATAAAATTAAAAATATTTTCATACCTTAAATCTTTTTCAACTGCGCTTACTGGACTTGGTTTATTAATTGAGAAGTTGGAAGATTTTAGTTGGAAGAAGAGGAGCTATTGGGTGGGGAACTGTTTATTGTTGTTATCAAATTACGTGACTTTGTCACATCTTTCAGCTTGGCTTTCACCTTTCTCAACACGCTTTAAAATTTCTAATTTCAATTCATAACTATGAATCTTATGCCCTCTTTTATTTGATTCCCTTACATTATCACTATTACATTTCCTTTTAGATGCCATGTCAAGTGATAAATTTATAAATAAATCAATTAAATAAATAAATTTAAATGAAAGATTGACAGAAAAAAGAGTGAAATCATCAGAAATTCAAACAATAAGAGCAGATATAACTACGTCTACACCAAAACTAAACCTCGTGTTTGGTCGGAACCAATAGCTACGCGAAGTTAATTCCACGTATATTATTGATCGGCGGGATCAAAATCTCGAATTAATCGAGACTCGAACAATCGAGACTCGGGAGTCGCCTGTACTTGTATACTGCATATTGGAAGAATATCGGAAATTGTTTATATCAACAATACTTTAGAAACAATAAAACAATTAATCCAATTTGTGGAAAGTCTACGTCTAATTATTTAAGTTATGTATTTTTAAAAACAGTTTGCTTTGGAGTACTCTATGCCGGCGTTACCCCACTTGCCCTAATCCGTGTGCCCTAAACCCATATGCCCTAATTTTCACATGTCCTAATTTCCAAATGCCCGAAATTCACATGCCCTAACTCCATTTGCCCAAATTTTTCTTTCAATACCATTTCAATTGTTTTTCCCAATACCTTATCTATAATCCATTATTTATCATATAATGGGCTTGAAGAGCTCTATTTTATTTCGAAGTCCTTAATGACCTTCGCGTGGTAAATTTTAAACATTTGTTTGATAAACTGATGTATGCATATTTGAGTTAACTCTAGAAACGAAAAGTTTTTACAATTTTTATCGAAAACTTTGCGAATCAATGATTATTTAAGTCTTCTTGCAGAAAAGGGGCAAATGTTAAAATATGTGAACACGAAATCAGAAAAAACTTGGCTAAATGTATGCATTCGGAAACGAAAAGATTTACGTTAGTAACTAGATATTTAGAAGGTATAAGACATTAGTCTATAAGTGCTTAATTCTGATTTTGTAATATATTATATGTAATATATTAGGCTGTAACATAATTAATGTTGTTTTTTACAATGTCAGCAAATTATTGGTAAAGTAATACAAAGTATCACAATTATAATTAAACTTGGAAACATTATAATTACGATCCTTTTTTATTAGTAATTAAATTATTTCAATGAATCTAAACCCTCGTTAAAGTTTCAAAAATGAGTGGTGACGACTTGTACATACGCCATTACATGATCTACGAGTATATTATGGCAAGTGGAATTAGGGCAAGTGGAATTAGGGCATGTAAAAATTAGGGCAGATGGGTTTAGGGCATGTGAAAATTAGGGCATACGGATTAGGGCAAACGGGGCGTGACCCTCTATGCCACACGAAAATATAATTAAAAACCATTTATTAATAATATTTCAGTTAAAGTCAACAAATATTTGGTTGCTATGTAAACAGAAAAACTGCACACAAATTGGAAAACGATATTATGTTAAAAATTTTCACATATAAATGCATTGGTCTCTCAACTTTGTCAACAGTAGGAGTTGTCATGGTAGCTTATAATGAGCATTGCCATAAAACTGATAAAATCACATTTATATGATTCTAAATGCATTTTTACACTAATTTGATCAGGATTCAGATTCTATCTTCAATAAAAATAAACTTTGTTCTTTCCTTCATTGAACCGTCTAAGTCTGAAGTTCGTATCATGTTTCTAAGTAATTTTAAAATTCAAAAGAAAAATAAGCTGCACTCATCCCTATGTTATTCAAATGGAGAAAATGAAAAAAGTAAATATTTTTTTTATTTAGAAAGGTTAATCAAAAATTAAAAACCTGACCACCACTTAGCTCTTTATTCAGGTTTAAATGATATCTTCTTGTTTCTGCGTGTTGTCGTTGCTGGGTTATAAAAAACATACAAACACTTTACTTTATAGATATCTATAGATTAGGCCACTAGCTGGAGTACCCAGCATTGCCCGGGACCAGATGGAAAACAGCATTTACTAAATTAAGCATCCCCAAAATTTTTTTATCGCTTTTTAAAACAGGAGGCTGCGATGTTTTTTACTGCCTGGTAGATGTTGTAGCACTTCAAAACTCCTTCAAGGTCTTCCCATCTTTCCCTTCTGTAGCGGCAATAGCTTGAGCAAACGTCTTGCATAGATAATACACTTTAAAGCAGTGTTTCCCAACCTGAGGTGCCGTGAAGTGTTCTGAAGGGTGCCGCAAAAAATATTATTTTCCCATTTTTAGCCTCATTTTGCATTGCCAGCTTTCAAATATGCAAACCAGACTTAAGTCGACCTTCATTTCATCATAAAGGACTTCGAAATGAAAGGAGATATGGAGATTGGGGTTAGGGGTTCAACTTCACCACGATTATTACTGATGGTAGATAGGGAGGGGTGCCGCCAAATTCTGAAAAGTCACTTAAGGATGCTGTGACTCTAAAAAGGTTGGGAAACATTGCTTTAAAGGATGCTATAACCCCCTGATCCATAGGCTGTAATAGTAAGGCTGTGTTCGGGGGCAGAAACAACCTTATCATCAAATGCATCCTAGTATGGAGGATGGCCAGGAGCATTATCAAGCACCAACAGGATTTTGAGACAATACTTCTTCACCTCTGGTATAAAATGATTGCAATACCACTCCTCAAATATTGTAATTGTAACCCATGCCTTTAAGTTAGATTTCCATATGACAGGAAGAGAGGACTTTGTCACATTTCTAAAAGCCCGTGGATTTTCTGCATGATACACGAGCAGAGGTTTTACCTAATTTGCGATCCCACGCTGCATTTCCCTCAAGTAAGAGTGTTGGACAATTCTTAGCTGCCTTAAAACCTGACAGATTTTTCTTGTATTGCAAGGTATGTACAGTCAGGCATTATGTAAATTTGCACGATTCCTAAAGCGACAGAACCACCCATGACTCACAACAAAACTTCACTCTGTTTCACCTTTTTTTTCTTTCAAGTGCCCGTAAAGACTTTTAGCCTTCTCTTGGATTGTCAGAAGGCTAAGCAGTATTTTGATCTTCATTCCACACAGTTAATAATTTTTCCATTTCGTACAGTACATCAGAATGGTGCTTGGTAATAATAGTTGACTTCATGGATGTAGAGCCTTTCACTTGCTCTTTAATGTGTTCTTTATCATTCACAGTGGTGTTTGTGGTCGACACCACCATACTGAGAGCATGTGAGATGTACAAAAGCTACTGGCCATTTTCATAACTCTTCACAATATCCATTTTTTCTTCTAAAGTAATGATATTTTGCTTCTTAGCAGCACTGGCACTTTTACTCTCACAGTGATGCTTATCAGCCATGATTGAAAGGGTAACACCTACGTTAATTTGCCCAAAAGTGAAACACGTTACGAGATCAAGCAAACATGGTAGAACACATTAAGAACACTGCATTACCACCCACCCCTTGTGGTCTTCCTCCACAAACATAAATAGTTTCCACTTGCTTATGCAAACTGCTAATGTAAACTTTCTGCATAATGAAAATTTTTTTAGTGATTTATGGGGCCACTTACGTGTGGGTTTACGTAAGTGGGGCTTACATAACTCAGGGAGTGCCTGTATATACAGTGGAACCCTCTTAAGATGTTTTTCAAGGGACCAAGTGATTTGAACATATTAAGCAGGAAAACATCTTAAAAGGGTATAACCAAATTTACATCTAATTGAAATTTTTGAAGGGAGGGGATAGAATTTAATGTTTTGATACTTTCCAAAAATCATACATAGGTGTTAACATTTATTAACTTTATTTTAAATAAACAAATAATGAAATATTTTCTAAGTAGGAACCATATAGTAATTGCACTTACAAAGATTTTATTAAATTTCCAAACGAAAGTAGAAAAACAACTTCATTTTTTGAAAAAACTGTCCAGTGTACTCTGCTTAATATTTTTCTCAAATGCTTTTAAAGTAAAATTTTCTAAGTCTCTTAATATTTGCATTATTGAGCTAGGTACATCAGGGATGCTAACAAGAAATCTCTTGTACTCTTCTAAATTTTGTATAGCTTCAGCACAAGTTGGCACTGATTTGTGTAGATCTTCATTTTCATCTTCTTATGTTCCTGAATCATCTTCATGACAAAGTTCCTCAAAACTTTTAACCCCACAAGGTACAAGATTGGCATCTGCATTGATGTAATCCTCAAATGTGGCATTGAAATCAAGCTTTTCCTGATGAACATTCCATACGTCATCATCCACTCTTTCCTCCTCCACCTCTTCACTTTCTGAGCATGTATCTCCAAATCCTGCTTTCCAAAAGCAATTTCTTATAACCTCAGGAGGTACTGTCTCCCAAGATGCCTCCAGGAAAGATACTGCTTCCAGCGAGGACAATTTGTTTTTTTTATATTGCCGCTTAAATTGCGGAATAGCTTATACACAAGGCGCTTTCGAAATCTTTCTTTTAAGACTTTTATAATGCCTTGGTCCAAGGGCTGAAATACAGATGTAGAGTTAAAACAAATTTTCAGTTCCTTGATGCCATTTTTCTATCTAAACATGTCATAAATTCTTCAAAGATTTTACATGTCATCCATGCAGATTTATTATGCCGATAGGTACATGGGAGGGACTTCACATTTTTGAAACATCTTGGATTTTTAGACTTTCCAATGACTGCTAGTGGCAGCTTTTCAGATCCATCCATATTGGTACACACTAGAACTGTCACTCTTTCTTGCTTCGTTTTCCCCCATGGCAATTTTCTCTTTTAAAAGCAAACGTTTTCTCTGGGAGCAAATTAAAAAATAACCCAAATTCATCTGCATCAAATGTATCTTTCTCGTTGTACTTCTCCATTAGTCTAGGAAGTACAGCAGCCTTCCATACTTCAACTTTTTCAGTATTTACACTTTTTGACTCACCACTAATTGTCTTATAAACGAGTCCTGCACGTTTTTTGAACCGGTCAATCCATCCATTCGATGCAGTGAATTCCAAATTCATTTTAAGAGCTATCTCTTCCGCTTTTTCTCATATAACAGTTCCACCAATAGGAAGGTTTAACGCACGCGTTTGTTTAAACCATTCCAACAACACACTTTCCAGTTTCTCGTTTTTTGCAGATTTCATCTTCTTTCGACTTGGTTGCTGAACAAGGGAATCGTTCAGTATTTTTTTTTCCGATTAGCCATGATGTTATTGAGCGTAGATACGGGAATATTAAGTCATGTTGCCATCTTCACACGGATACAGTTTCGATTGGCATCTACTTTACTTACAATCTCCAGTTTTTCATTTAGTGAAAGTGGTTTTCTTTTAATTCCCTTTTTAGATGACATCCCTATTCAAAAATAATATACTTGGGTTAATAAACTGAATTTAAAAAAGGAAATCTACGACACAGCCACAAACACGCAGAACACTATGAATACTTCGAACACGCTATCGTAACTGAATGGTCAGAGCCGAAAACTACAATAACATAGGAAATTACAATACTGACCGGAATATAAGTTGATGGTTTTTTGTAATTATTTGAAACGTCGCGTCCAGTGATTTCCCTCTTTAAAATTTTACCGCTTCGTAAGTTAGCCTCTTGCGCATGTCGCTTCGAGTTTGTCAGCTGTTTCGTCTGTTCTGCGACGTCACTTGGCATAATGTGTTCATTGTACTGTTATTTCATAGAAACAATATTAGGTGGCAAGGTGTTCCATTCCAAAGTGAATGAATGACAGGGATATTAGATTTCTTTTTATAGAAAAGTTTTAAAAATATTTAGAGAAAAATTACATTTCGACTAATATGGAAAATGCACACGGGAATGTGAAAATCGCATTCATTTTCTATGTAAGAAATGAAATTAAAGTTTCTGGCATATGTATACTTGAAACATTTTGGTGGACGAGTCGTGTAAAATGTAGTCAAAAACATATAAAACAGGTACATCTCCATTTTTTAAGGTTCGTTATGACCATCTTAGGCGGGAAAACATTTTAAACAGAAACATATTTAATGGGAAAAAATTACATTGTTCTTATGAGGAAATTTTTGGGACCGAAAGATTTGAACATCTTAGGCAGGAAAACATCTTAAGCGAGAACATCTTAAACGGGTTCCACTGTATTTCCTGAATGTTTGTTTGTTTGCGTGTCTCATTAGGCATGTCCCAAACTATAAGACTTAGAACAACAAAATTTGCTATGGTTCTTACTTACATCATAACTTCGTGAATGGTGAAGTTTTGGTCAACTGGGATTAGTCAGTGCTGTCAATATAATTGATTGACATATGATATGATAACAGCGATTGCAGTTTTTTATTCTTTTACAGATTTAAATAACTTAAAATGAAGATACAAATGTGTGACAAAAAGATGTATTAAGCTGAAAGAATCAACTTAAAATTTTTTAAAGACAGAATTAGAATCTAACAAGGGGACCTTACGACATGTTCGTCGCCGATTCGGTTGAAACTTGGTGAACATGTAGCACACACCTATTGATGAAAAACGCCAAAGCAAGAAGACGCACCTCTCAAGCATTCGCGAGATATTTGCAATTAAATTTAGCGAACATATTAGGGGTCTAATGTATGCCCTAATATGAGTCGATATAGTCAGCTGAGGCGGTGGCGGAGTTGGATAGGCGTCGGGTTCACGAATTTTTGGGCGCGAGTTCGATACTAAAACTCAAATTTTTTTCCAATTTTTATTGTATGCTTTGTTTCTGTTGTTTAGTAATTTTTGGGATATATTATTTGCTGAAAGTTTACTGTATTTATAATTACATTTTCACTAATTAAAAAATATTTTTCGCAATAAAGTTGAAAAAGAATTGGATTAGAATTATCAGCAAAAATTAAATGGGAATAAGGGCCGTTTATCACACATATTCAACTCTTTTCTTTTACAGGGAGCTAATGCTTCATTGCAAATTATTATTGTACACATTTATTAATCGATTTTATTATATGATGTACAATGTTTCGGGTGGTAGTTATCGTAGAAACATGAAAAGCAGAGATCTAGATTACACCATGCACACCAGAGGCGTATCCAGGGGGGGTGCGTAACCAACTCTGCCACCGCCTCAGCTGAGTATAGCGACTCATATTAGGGTGTACATTGGACCCCTAGTATGTTCGCTAAATTTAATTGCAAATATCTCGCGAATGCTTGAGAAGTGCATCTTCTTGCTTTGGCGTTTTTCATCAATAGGTGTGTGCTACATGCTCACCAAGTTTCAACCAAATCGGCGACGAACATGTCGTAAGGTCCCCTTGTAAGCCAATTTAGCGTAAATTTTAGTTTTTAATCATGAAGAAAGGTATTTTTATAGGTTAGTAACAATGGAAAATGCTAAATACTAAAGCAGTGATATCAGTCCTTTTAAATGGGAGCTGATCTCACATATCGTTCACCAGCTGCAATAGTAGCACATCTAGGAAAGTGGTAGTTGTGAGAAGATGAAGAAATAAAACTCGGCTGCTAGTTAATGGGCATTTCTAGTTTAGAAGACAAATTAAAATTTGACATATTCATACTTACTTAACTTTGGGCCAGTATTGCAGGAACGTAATAGATGAAATGCTGTCCTCATTGGACGTATTAACTCAAATATTGCCATTTTTGGAATGTACCGCTATTGCAGCCAGTGAACGATATGATATACCAAGCAATGCCAAGTAATTTTGCTATTAATATTAATAAATCTGTGACAAAGTTGGATGTAGGAGGAGAGGAGTGAGGGGATATTGTCCTCTTGGTTGCACTAATCAACCCATTTCATATAAAATTTCTGTATTTGGCCTTACAGAGGTCCTTCAGGCAGTAACAAGAAAGACCCCAATGTTAGGGAAGGATATTCAGAATGAAGGTTTATTAGTGAGCAGGGATGGTGGATCTAATGGAAGAGGGGAGGAATGAGGGTGATTTAACCCTTCTAGGCTAGAAAAAGTATTGTTATAATACTGGAATTAAAGTATAGAGTTGATCAAGACTATTATTCCTCATCAATATTATAATTATTTACCAATAGATCTGGGCCTAGAGCAGCAAATTTTAGAGGCACAATTTTTGTGAAAAAATATAATAATGATAATCTAATATAATATGTTTTGAAGTGTGTTTGTTCATGGAACTCCTAAACGGTAAAAACTAGAATAACCAAATTTGGTACGATTCTTCCTTACATCCTAACTTAGTGAATGGTCAAGGTTTGGTCAACTGGGATTAATCAGTGCTGCCAATATAGGGGGTTAACATTTTCCCTTAAGATAACACGTATGAATCGATTTCTTGACTTGCAAGGTATTCTTCCTTCAAGTATTAAAATATGTAAATATGGACCAATTTTTTTCGTTTTTGCTTTATTTGACGAATAAAACTCTATACTATCTTATTCCTGCGAAGTTTACATGTTACACGGTCAAAGTTTTCAGAAATACGCTATTTGTTTCGAAATTTTGTGGATTTTTCATACTCTTTCTGGGCGTTACCAAGGAGCCATTCATTGTAGTCTCCAATTCAGTTAGTGCCAATTAAACATTCAAATAGACGAAAGTTTAGCATTATTCGATTCGCATTTTTGTTTAATCAACAAAACGATCGATGTTTATGGATAGCAACGTAAATAGATACTGATTATTATTCAGGAAGCATTTATTGATGAAAGTAATTAAACCTTCTTTCGTCTATTAAATACTGGAATCTTACATTTTTTGTAAGTAAAATCATTATATTCTACATTATAATGTTTATTAACGTAAATAAGCTCACGTATCTGGTGTACATTTACCAAAGTCATTGTTCAATCATGGACAACTGTACGTTGCTTTTTCACGGGTTTCTTGCTTACAAGACATACAAGTAAATATTTCAGCGAGGCATAATTACACAAGAAATGAAGCTGGATTTGGCGAAAGTAACATGATAGGAAATAAAATTATCGTTATATTTGAATGTCATGGCTTGGAAACGGATTGTTACAAGCAAATATGATTAATTGTTAAGAAAAGCTAATAGTAATTTTAAAAGTATCTACTGTATATTTTAAAAAGTTTGTATTTTGTGCTGTAGTAGCGTCACTAAATCCGTTGAATGGGAAATTCTGCTAGTAATAAATATAAAAACTAAAGAATTTTTAATAAAGTCTTATCTATAGATATTTTTTAAAACATATGAATGCATACAGCAAAGTATTATGTACGTTGATTGAAGATGAAGCAGTGACGTAGCTATTGCCTATGAAAAGCCTGGGGGCTCTCACTTTAGTGGGACCCGTGCTTGAGAGTGGCTCACAAAAGATTGAATGTTGTGATCAAAATGTTGACACTGCTAGCATAAATATATTTAAATGTTTATATCTATAATAAAAAACTATAATAATTACAATTTCATAATTAGTAAACTAAGGTGGCGACAATCAGTTTAGTGACTATGCGTAGAAAAATGATAACTATGCCACTGAGTCCAGGTTTAAAAGTCATTGGACACCACTTTTAACACGTTCATTGCGGAAAAAATAATTGGCACATTCCCGTGTACGGGTGATATTTTTTTCGGAGAAGTTCACCATGACTTCGTTTTAGGTTAAAATATTATGTTATTTAAGAAATAAATTGAAATTTCTTTAAATATTAATTATTTAACTGTAGTCCAGGAAAATTAGACGATTTTTTACCAAATAGCGGAAAAAATTCGAACAAAGCTGATTTTTGGCAGAGATGCTCAGACTGTCATCTAGTTCAACATACTAAAAGTCCTCAATGATCCGGTGTGAGCTTCGGCCGCCATATTGGAAAAATGGCGTCCGAAATCACTTTTTCGTGAATATCTCGCGAACGGTGGCATCTACTTGAAAATGTTTGATTGCAAGGTTGTAGCGAATTAAATTTCCTACAAAAAAGGTCCTGTCACTTTTTGTAGTCAGAGTAACCATTCTCCGTCAAAATAGCGAAAAACAAAGCGGACTCAATGAAAACGGCGAGAAACGTGGCGAAATCCGTATGAGTATGTGTTGGTAATGTCTCCGCATTGCTGTTTTTTTATATATGTGCTTTGGTGGTGAGGGGAGTGGTTAGGGGGAATGGTCACTGTCAAACCGGGGGGGGGAGAGCATGACCCCCTCCTAAAATATTTCATTCTTGGAGAAAGAAGTGCTGAACGATATACCTCTGATGTTCACATTTACATCTTTTTACACTTATTTCCACACCACCCTGGAGGTAAAGTATATGGCGCGTTTTTTTAATGTGGTATCCCCAGTAGGTCTAGTCCACAAAATATCGTTCAGCTTATTCCAATCTCAATCTCAGTCTTTTAACTGCTGTACTGGTCGTTGGTTCATCCTCAGTAGATGTAGAAGGAATACGTCACTATACTCCATTCTGTCATCATCGAATACATATAATAAACTGCTATGATGCTCATAATATCGGAAAATACGCTTTCAAATTTACCTCTGAAAACGTTGACTGGATGGCTTCTCTCTCGGAAATGACGTAGTATACCATAAACACACGAGATTTAGATTGTATTTGGCAGATTTTTCTTAACTTTGTATACGAAGAATTTTTTAAAAAATATTCGATCGAAATTCGTTATTTCTTTGGACCCTGAGCAATCTAATATGTCTCGCAGTAATTCTCCTACTTCGGAGATTTTTCAAAATATATATTTTTGGAGATTGATGTATAATTGTTTTATTTAATGTGGTGGCCATCTTGAATTTTTCCGGACTTTTAATGCCAGCAGGTGCTCCACACCTCAGGACGTGAGAAGGTTAAAATATTAACTAAAATTACGGTGACATAAAATACATTTTATTCACTTATTCATAACAACTTCTATGAAAAAAGTAATTTGACCTCGTTATCTCCCTGGATCTTAATATGATAATACCCCGGGAGCTTAATATAATAATAAAAGTAGCCGTTTCTAGTCAGTCAGACACTGAGACTGTATTACATAATATACGTTAGTACTAAAATACTATATATATAATAGTAAGGTCAAAAGAATTATATGTACTTTGACATCGCAGTTTCAGTTGGGACATATTTACCCTCGCATATAAAACATAATATACGTTAGTACGTAAAAAAAATAAAATACTTAAGTATCACCTGGGCATTCCTCTTCGATTTTATCCTTAACCTTTAACTGGGCGCGTCAAAAAATGTCACGCAAGTGGTTGCGTGGCGTACTGAGTACGCCGTTGCATTGTGTGGAAAACGCGAATGTAAACAGTAATAATAACGATTGGTTCATTCTAATTTTTATTTATTCAATCATTTAATGCATGTAAAGATTTATAATTCTCATTGTTGAAGTTATTGTTAGGCTTTTCTACATTATATACGAACTCAAGTTTCAAGATATATTTAGTACCGTACGACATTATAGCATTAAAATTTTATCACTATATATATCTATTTACATGAGTGCCATTTTAGGCCCAAAGATGTAAAAACACAGGAAATAATGCTCAAAATTTGTTATTAGTTGGAAAGGCAAATGCTTCGATTCATGAGTAAACAAAAGAGAATCAAATTGACTGATCACATACGAAGAAATAAATTATGTAAATAATACGTGGTGCGTCAAAGTCTTAAGGCAAAAGGTGGGTGAGGTGTAGTGTGATTCTCGACCATTAGTGCCGTGCCACCATCGCTCAGGTACTGGTTCAAATATTTCTACTCATGTCCGTTGAAGTCGCTAGTATCGCGGAAAAACGGGTGGCGGCAGTTCATATTACATTTTTGCAATGCCGTCTGTCTGTTACTGGCTCTGGAGCCTAGACGGTAGAGTGAAAATGAATGAAATCTCGTACTTAGGCATTTTATCATACTGAGCAGAGTATACATAGAAATGGTTGACATTGATCAATAATTAAGAGTAGTTTATTCTACGCATTTTTAACAACAATCCGATTTTCTCGAAAACGGCTCTAACAATTTTGATCAAATTTCGTACAGTTACTTGAGTTTACATCTTCAATAATACTGTATAGTTTATATTTCTCAAAAAATGAATATAAGGCTAGTTTATTCTAGGCAACTTTAACAACAATTCGATTTTCTCAAAAACGGCTCTAACGTTTTTGATAAAATTTCGTACAGTTACTTGAGTATACATCTACAATAATACTACATATTTCATTTATCTCAATGCATGAATATAAGGCTAGTTTATTCTTGGTCAACTTTAACAAAAATTGGATTTTCTAAAAACAGGCTCATACGATTTTCATTTTCTAAAGATAACTAAACGACGCATTATTACCCATATATGAGAAAGTTTGTACAATGTATTTTGTACCTATTTTTTCTTAAAATGTCAATGACGATAACGAACACGGCTGTACTCACATTGTTGAGAAAATTACGGCATATTGCTCCATATCTCCACTCGCTGAAGAAGACCGCCATCTTCCGTAATTCCATCGGGAGATGCTGCTAAAAAACTATGCTCCAAGTCAACAAAGAGACTGCAACTGGTAACTTTTCTTCCAGTTAGTTTTGTGTATTCTTTAATGGCCTCACCTTCGTTCTGGAGCCCATATTTCGTTGCAGCGTTTTCAAAACAATCTGAATATAGGAATCGATTAACAAGAGGAGTCCATTTCGAATTTTTCCTTCGTTTGCATACAGGTCTGAAATTAGAGGCGGTTACTCGATTTTTCCTTTCTTCGAACCATTTCTCACACTCTACCTGACCTTGTGTGCATTGAAGTAAGTAATTACGTGATTCCTTAGTAACATTTTCCTCTACTTTCTGTACTTCAATGGAAACAAACGACCCTTCTTGCTTCACCGGTTATCTTGTTTCTGATTCTGCATTGTAGTCTTCTGCACTACCGATGAATCACTATACTCCTCATAAGGTAATTCCGGGAGAGATGCCACACTTTTCGGAAAATCAATATGACCTTTTTATAATGAAACTAAAAGAAACGCGATTTGTGGTAGGCAGACCTTTGGTAAATGAAGATTTAAAAGTACAAAAAAATGAGGTAGATATTATATATAAAGGCAAAATTTGCATTAAAAAAAAGGTATTTTGTGGCGTCTCTCCCTAATGGGTTGGGGATATATGCCACACACCTAGGGAAGATGCCACGGTCAAAATTTTTCACAATAAAAGTTTGGTTTTGACGCAAAAAAAAGAATTAACATTAAAATACATCAATAAGGGCTTAAATAAAAGGCTAGGCTATTGCTATTAGAGAAATAATATATTTTATGTTGCTTTTTTCATTCACATTATGTCTGTTATGCTATTACCTCGACTTTCAAATGCGATACGTTGAGAATTGAAACTTCGCCTTCTTCTCAAGATAGATATTGTTTCTTCTCAGTAGGTGCTCTATCGCAAATCGAATGACGATGCTGCGATGGGGTTTTGCCATAGTGTGTTTTTACCATGGAGGGTTTTGCCATGGCTGGTAGATCCGAGAGATGAGCGATAAGCTGAGCATCCAACTGAAAGTCCTCTCGATGGTAGCACAGATTTGCAAAATTCTTTTTGTTTTTATACTGAACGGCACAACCATCCGAAAAGTAAACGATCTTTTCAACATAGGAGAGATCTCTCTTGACGTGATCTAGGACACTAGCCTGGAATGCGCAAAATGTCGTTGTATCATGCGTAAGACAGTCACTTAGAATGCAAAATGATTTGTTTTGCACGATACCCTCCATCTGGAAGTATATCACGAACGTGTGCACTGTGGCCTGTAAGTTGGACCAATGAAAACTTTGCACTTCGTCCTGTACAACAAAACTGAAGTTCTCAGCAAAATCTACAATTATAATACATTCCTTATCACTTATGGTGTTGTTTTTATGTGTCAAAAAAGACGCTTGCCGTCTTGCAATGAAATGATGATCTTTAAGGTAGGCGAGATTACGCAACAAATTTTCATAGAATTCTGTTCCCTCATCTATAACATCGATCATAGAACAGCGAGGTGAGATCACTCACTGTTTGTATCTTATTTCCTGGCTCAACATATCCCCTGTGGGGAAGAGCAACCTAACACCGTCTTCACCCGGACAATCTCACAATTTCGGTCTTCTAGCATGCAGTTTTCAGACGTAATATCACATACCATTGCTTGAAGGTAATCATTGTAATTCCGCATTGTCTCACATGCCCCAATCATGAGTTTCACGTTCTGGTGCTGTGCACACATGGTATGTGTGCCCGGGGATCCGGCCAGCACGCAATACTTGGGACGCAAAGCAGCAAATTTTCTAAATCCGACCTTCAAATTTGGATTTTGTTTTCTAAACTCTGCATACAGTTCCCGGAGATTTCCCAATAGAAGGCGCTTTTGAGTTTTTTCCTTTCCATTTTCGGTGTTAATACTCATACAGTCTTTTGTTCCAGGGAAATGCCGAGACATCTCACCATCCTCAAAAAATTCCCTCACCTTTTGAGTAACTTCTTCCGTTATTGTATTCGTCCCTTGTCTAGGTAACACTATCAGTAGGACTCCCTGCTCGCTAACAAGTCTACGAGTTAATTTTATTAAATATTCACTCACGTTCATCTCCAGAACAGTTTTTTGTATCAACCAAGATTGTGGAGTCAAACTGATAATATGAACTTTTTCTTGAGTTGTCTTTGCTGAGATAAGCTTAATTTTCAATTCGGATATGAGGTGATTGTAATCCACGCAAATATCATCCCCTTTCCCATGTTCTTCCTCATCTTCAAGTTCCTCCAGGCTGAATCCGTACCCAATGCTAGTTTTTCTTTTTACACGTTCTTCTATTCGCTTCACCTTTTGCTTGAGAGAATTTAACACAATTTTATATTACTTTTTGTAAAATTATGACAATTAAACCTTTGGTTTTGAAAATTTAGCCCTACAATCCTTGTTTGTGCTTGTTTTTCACTTATGTATGATGCCTAAGAATCTAAGCAATTTCCGATGTAAACTCTAATCTGGCCCACCTAAGGATTGGCATCTTTTAATGTCGCCTGCTTAGAACTCGCAAACACCGATGCGACCCGCCATGCAGAAAAGTTTGCCCACCCCTGAACTAGGCGATTAGGAATGGAATTGCCCGCCTTCCTTCACCCGAACGCGGCAGGAATCGTTTCCCTTCGTGGCCAAGGGACTTCAAACAAGGGGAGGAAGGTCTCGAGCGAAAGCATCATAAGAAGGGTCGGGAGGGGAGGTCTGAAAGAATGACTTAACTAGCGCTCGTTCCGCTAGGATCGCCACTGAACGATACATAAAAATTGATTTTCTATTTCCATGATAACTCAGTTAATAATTAAAATAATTGCACCAAACCTTTTTTATTTGCTTTTTTGTAAAAATTAGGTTTTTCCCATTGGAAAGAATTTTCGTTTAACACGTTGATATAAAAAAAAAGTTGTTAAAATTTTCCTAATTTGTTACTGTAAGAATATGCTAAAATACGGAAAATTTGATTATAAATTGAAATATAACTGTGAAAACTGCAAGTTGATAACTTCAACCGTTTTGCCGCAATCTTGGAAATACGATTCGGCCAACCCACCTTTCGCCTTAAAGAACGCAGCGATAGCGCTCATATGTGTAAGGAGCTAACACAATGTTTCATTTTACTCTTGAATCGAAGCATTTGCCCTCCCCTGCCCTCTCTCCTCCACCTATCATGTTTCAGTGTTATCTGCTTATGCATACGAGCGCTATTGCTGCGTTCTTTTACGACTTTGACGTGCCTAGTATTATTTACATAATTTATTTCATTGTAGGTATTCAGTCAATTTGATTCTTTTTTTGCACATATTTAAAGTAGATAGTTTACTTCCACTTTAATACACTTATATCTCGCATTATAATGTAACTATGGACAAATTCATTGACTACTTTTTTTGCCCCCGATTCTAAGTCGAGTGGCAATTTCTGAGATGGTAAAAAGGTTAAAAAAGGTCGGCTTACAATCAATTAAATACGGTATATAATGAATTTAATCCTTACATTTTTAAGAGAAAATGCACGAGGATGTCATATTATACCATCTGACCTGCGTATAGTCCCAAGATTGGCTAACTCTTTTATTACATCTAAAATATCGCCAAAAAAATTATTCCAAATTTCTTTTTTTCAGTTTGTAAACTTGGAGAAAAAGTCTAGCTCACATAATTATTGATCTTTTTAAATGTATGGATTATTTTTCAATAAATAATAACTAACAGATAATAATAAATAATGATATAATAACACAATTCACTTTCAAAATAATTTATTGATTATAAAATGTAATTAAATCTTTGTTTTTACGATTATGTTTTTATCATATTTTTTATAATTAACATTGTTTTACAATTACAATAATTGTTTCCATTCAGAATAATATATACAAAATTTTCAATTTATAATAAAAGTGTCTGTTTACATTACAAAATTTTCAGTTTACATTAGTGGCAACTATTTGCAATAAAAGCCTACTATTTACAGTAAAAAGTGTGCAATGAAAGTCACTATTTGGTACGTAAAATTTCCATTTACAATAGAAACTACAATTTATGCTATATGCTATTTGAAATGAAGCCCGCTATTAACAATAAAAATTTCTAATTGCAATTGAAACTACTATTTACACTACATATATGTTTCTATTTACAATAAGTATTTACAATGGAATATTAATATATTCCATTTTTATATACAAACAAACGTTATAACCAGTTGTTTCCAGAAATAACATTGAAATAAGATGCACCAATACAAAAATTTAATAACCAAAATAATTATAAATTTATTCTATTGGTTCATTATTCTTTGATGGTATTCCTGGAAACAATTGGTCAAACAAAGCCCTGGCTCACCTTCACAATCCCCGCAGTAAGTGGTTACAACCTTTCTTACTTTATTACCCGAGCACACCCTGCAAGGTTTTTGTTTTCTCCTCCTCTTTCCGGGTTGTAGCTGGAATTCCTTGATGAAATGAGAATCGAAGGTGATAATGGAGGAGGTAGATGGTTGACACGCAGGTTTTTTATGCGAGGGGCGCCGATCTTTGCCGCAAAGATAATCAATCAATAATTCCCATATGGAACTGGAGCCCTAGGAATACTTTGAGTTTCTCTTTCTCGAGATCTTTCCAATCAGTAATGTGGGCTCTTGGGGACACTCCTCGGAGGAAAAGCTCCTTGGCAAATTTATTTGTTTCCTGCACTACCAATTGGAAAAAATTGTCGTTAAATATTAAATCAAAGTAATCCTTGGGAGAATTTCCATCTGGGAGGACTTTCAAACCACTCTCTCTGCCCAAGAAAAGGAATATGGAGAGGTTCCTAAGGTGTATCTACCCATGAAAAAGTTGGTAAAGGAATGGGTGAAGGAAGATATTCTGGAGAGGCTGGAGGAGGAGAAATTGAAAGAGGAGTAGGAGAAGGTTGTAAAGATTGGGGTAGGTCCAATTGGGTAGGTGAAAGTGGTTGTAATTCGTGAAATACATGTGCAGGGGATCCTGGGGAAGGGACATCTAGCGGACATGTGTGGGTCCTTGCAAGGGGTGTTTGGGGCTCTAAAGAAACAAAAGCTGTATCTCTTACCACGGGTTGGGAAGGATCATTGCCTTCGTCTTCATCATCCCAAACATCCTCCCCATATTCCTTAAGGAGCTGGCATCCTTTCTCAGAAGAAAGGTCCGAAATGAAGAATCTCTCCTCTATTTTCCACCTCTTTGATGGTGGGGCGTCTGAAATAAAATTTTCCGTTGAACTAACAAGTTTACAAAACTGAAACTTAGAATTTATTTATTAAAATAATGAAACATACCGGAAGAAGGGACATTCTGCGCATAGGACGACGACGGTTGCGAATCCATTTTCTTTATTTAGGTATATACAACTGAAAAAAGATATTTTATTCTATATAAAAATCTTTGCTACTATATTGTAAAGGTAAATAATAATAACAAAACACACAAACGAATAACTCTTACTCGATACTCTTCGATCGGACTATCAAACGAACGGTCGACATAAAAAAGGACCAAAAATCTGAAATTCTGAAAATAAAAATAATTTATGTTTTAAAAAATGACTAAATTGAAACATTCAAACAACAAAAACAATAAGTGAATAACACTTACTCGATCTACTTTGATCGTACGATCGAACGAAAGTTCAGCGTACACGGGCAAAGAACGTCGTTCAAAGGTCTGAAATTAAAAAACAATTCTTTTATCTTTCCAAAAGTGACTAACATGTTAAATTTAAACAATGAAATACATTTTAAAAAATATACATAAGAAAAAATAAGGTGTACCTGCAAAATCTCCAAAAACACCAAAATCTGCTTTTCTCCACAACGGAAAACCCGGCAGAAAAACGACGCACACGCTTCGAAAGCTAGCGAGACAATGAGTCTAAAGCTTCCTACGGGCCTCCTCTCATGGTCAAATCCCAGCCACGGAAGGAAAAAAACGAAGGAGAAAGGGAAGCGAGAGTGGACATCATAAGATGTAGCCCGCATGCGGGGTTGGCCGAGAGTACATCTTAAGATGTAGTCCGCATTGAACGTGTTAATGCTACCAAAGTAAATGGATATATAGTGGTATTAAACATATGCCAACTGTGAGGTGGCAAAAACTAATAAATCACTAATCACTGTTGTTTTTGTTTTTAGAAGGCAGTTTTGGGAGAGGCTGCATTGTGAGCATTTTAACTTGATGTTTTGCCTACATTTCAGTTGAGTATCTTCAGGAGTGAAGTGATTTTCAAGTTTCATCACCATCCGAGGAGTGGGTCCTTTGGAGGTGGTAGATGTTTTAATTTCCTCTCACAATCACCCAAAACCTAGAGCATTTGCCATTTAACCCTACATCTTGGGAACAACAGACCAAATTGCCAGAATGTTACAAATACTAATATTGTCATTTGCTTTGGGACATTGAGGAAATTAAAACAACATCTCCCATTTGCAAGGGATCTGCTTCTCCCTTTTCTGACCGAAGGTGCCTTTCAGTTGTGGAAAGTGCTATATGGGCCAAACAGAAAGATCAATACAATGCATGATAAAGGAGCCTAAGACGGCATTGGAGTGTAAGCATTGGAAAATGTCAGCCCTTGCAGAACACTCCATGTTTGGACTCTGCTGCAAGATTCATTTCAATAACGCCAAAGTTTTAGCGAAAAAGAATTTATATTTCCTGTGCTTAATCTGCAAAGCTACAATAATCACGAAACTTCTGTCGAATTACAATCAAGATGATGGCTACCGTCTCAGCCATCATGGAAGAGATTCCTTGCACCTAACAATGAATTATCGAACCCAATGACCCGAATTGATAGGATAAATGGTAACGCCAATGGCAGAAAAGTGAAACGACCACCAATATATAAGGATGGTAATAAAACATGGGAATCATTTCATTCCTCACTGAAACATTGGTGAAACGTTGAGTTAAAATGCTCAATGTAGCCTCTCCCAAAAGTACCCTCTAACAATGCTGTTCACTGTGAAAAGCTACAGTCCAACATTGTTGTTTACCTTTGTTCATCATTTGGAGGTTGGTTTGGTTTGTGTTAGGTTGATTGATTTGGAGTTTCCTTTAGGTTTTCCATTTTGTAGTTTCTCATGCTTTAAAATAACACTTGAACACTTACTACCATTAATCTCCATGTTGGTTATTTGAATGTTGACAGTGCAGTATTTGCCTTATATATTGCTTCCTTTGGCAATGCTGAGAGCAATCCTATATATAATTTCTGAAGTGTCCGTCCATCCCTCCCTCCCTCTATCTCGAAAACCGTTTGCCGTGGAGATTTGCAGTAAATGGAGTTTTGTTTCTATAGGCCAGGAGTTCCCTAGAAAACTATTCTCAATTTCCTAAAGTCCCGGGTTCGATTCCAGAAGATAATTATATGTTCCCATAAGTTTACACGGGATTTTCAAGTTTTCAGAGTGCAAGGTTTTTTTCCTTCATTCGTTAAAATATGTAAATATGGACCGATTTTCTCCGTTTTTGATTTATTCGATAGCTAAAACTCTAAATTATCTTATTCTTGCAATGTTTATACCCTACGCAGTTGAAATTTTCGGAAATACACAATTGTTTTCGAAATGTTGCCGATTTTTTGTTCTCCTTCGAGACGTTGCCAAGTCGACCTTAATTGTTGCCTCTGATTCAATTACCATCGATTAAACATTCATATTTACATAAAAATGGAATCCTTAAGTTAGTAAGATCATTATACGCTTTAATTAAGGTTTTATTGTTATAAATGTATATCATTAAGAATAACTACTATTATTGTAAAATGTTGTGTTACAATTAAGATGTCTAATATACTTCAAGGTAAATAATTAAGATTAAGAACTGTTATCAAAAAATGTTGTGACAAAAATTTTTATCATTAATAGAATTAAATATAAAAAATGGAGATTTAGAACAATTATTACTACCATAATTACTTACTTCTCAGACTTCTTAATGTTTTAATATATTAATTGAGCAATAACCACACATACATTTTATGCATTCAGTGGTTTTGGTTCGGAAAGACCCAGTTTGACTCCTGGTCTTTGCAGTTCTATTCTTTTGTTTCCTCATTTCACATCACTACAGTTTATGCCTGTCGCGTAAGAATCTTCCGATCACTAATCATTTCAATTTAATTACTGTGGCGCATCAATTTACTCTCTACCATAACTTATAAAATACAGATTTCTGATTACCTACGGATAACATTTTTTTAAATATGCGCACACTGCCTTTCCCTCAGTGAGATTCTAACACGCAAACCTTACATTGGCAGTCAAATATCTAAGTATCCTATACTGTGTAAATTCATTGCTAGAGTAAAATATGAGTTATTAACATCAACTTATTTTACAAACTTATTAATTTTTTTATGAATCATTTAAAAATTAAACACGCAAATTTTGCGCGGGCTCAGCTAGTGGCCAATGAATTCTTAACTTGTACCTATACTTTATAAATAGAATTTAACATCCAAACTAATTAACTTATCATAGAAGCCATAAAGTATTTGTCATTTTAGATTGCTCTTTTCCAGTTTCTATGATGGCATTAAATATGTAGTTTATTATAATTACTAGCTGATCCCGCGCAATATTTGCACTGTGAATTTTCAATTTATTTATAAAACATCGGTACAATATACATTGTACAAACATTATATACTAATGTGTTGTTTAGTTACATTTAGAAAATGAAAATTGTATGAGCCTGTTTTTAGAAAATCGAATTGTTGTTAAAGTTGCCTAGAATAAACTAGCCTTATATTCATTTTTTGAGAAATATGAACTATACAGTATTATTGAAGATGTAAACTCAAGTAACTGTACAAAATTTGATCAAAATTGTTAGAGCCGTTTTCGAGAAAATCGGATTGTTGTTAAAAATGCATAGAATAAACTACTCTTAATTATTGATCAATGTCAACCATTTCTATGTATACTCTGCTCAGTATGATAAAATGCCTAAGTACGAGATTTCATTCATTTTCGTTCTTCCATCTAGGCTCCAGAGCCAGTAACAGACAGACGGCATTGAGAAAACCACTTTTTCGTATTCAGCGACACCTAAAACGTGTATTTCCGTAAAAATCTCGAGGTCGAAATTTTTCGCGAAAACAATACTTTCTCGATATTTTGTATGAGAAAGTAAAAATGATGAAGTATGTAAAATAAGTTGTTCTCAATAATTCACACAACTCTAAAAATGCATTTCCTTATGCAGTAATTGATCGCAAACTTTTATGTTTTTCTTTTTATTCAAATACAGTAAAACTCATTTATTACGAATTTGAGGGGACCGACTCATTGCTTCGTTATAAGCGTGACTACGTTATGTACGAGAAACATAGTTTTTGGCCTATACATCCCATATAACACATATACACACAGTAAAAGCTGTGCTATCCAGCTATTTAGAACAGGCCACCCTTAGATACCGGCAATTACACAAATACAATTCATTTTGTATTTCTTTTTCTTTTCTTATGAATTTTTGTGTGAATAGTATATGTGTAATACCACAACTTCCACTTTAAAATTTCTTAAAATATAAGATGTATATATTACGTATTTACTCCGTATACTCCTGTGGCTGCCGGGTAAGCATGGCGTTTTTGGTTACGTAAGCCATTTTCATTGTCTAGATGTTTTGGTGTACTTCAACAATTTCCAGTTTTATCGCTTTTTATTATTTAAAAAATTACCCATCCATTGAATATGGCATCAAAATAAATACCTAAAAGCAAGGAACAGGAGGTTGTTTTAACGCTAACACGAAAGCTGGAACTGATCAAACGAATTGAAAAAGGAAAAAAATAGAGCAGCCATAGCAAAAGAATTCAACATCAGATCTTCCACGCTCTACGATATCAAGGCTCATAAGGCTAAATTAATGAAATTTGTGTCATCTTCTGAGACGAGTAAATCAATTAATAAACATCATACGCTTTATAAGCGAAAAATGGAGGAACTGAATAAAATATTATATGACTGCTTTTCACAGAAATGTTCAGAAGAATTAAATAATTTCGTCCTTTTCTAATAGAGTAAATAAAGATAAATAAGGAAGATATAATCCAATAAATTCAATTGTGGGAACAGGTTCACTGCCGTACACCCCAAACTTTCCGGACGCCCTAAACTTTTCAATAGTCTTTTTGTTTTGCATGTAAGCTTAGCAACGTATTAAATAAGAATGGGTAAATAGTGACTATATCTAACTACGTGTGGAAGAATTAAAATGGAAAATGCAAACCCCGTGCATAGTTATGTTTGGGGAGTACGATAGTGAACCTAAGCCCAATTTTGTTTGGTTATTGCTAAATTTGCTATGTCAAAATCAAAAAACGCTCACCTAACTGGATATTTCTCCTAATCGACTTTCCACACTCTCCAAGATAGCCGAATAACACAGCTTTTACTGTATTTGCAGTGAGTCGACTTCAATACCGTACTTACATATGCAAAGAGATGCTTATCAACTTCGCGGTATGTAAAATGTTCGACTGCTATTACATACGATTTTTTAAATCGTCAATTAATATTAATATTATGGTTATTAATTTACATAAACATTTCACATTTTTAATATCAATTTCAAAACAAAGGGAGCGTGGAAATTCGTATGGAAGGGGTAGATGGAGGAAGAGGACCTCTACGAACAAGTGCGCGGTAAACGGGCGGAAACTACCATATATGACCGAATATAGCCCCCCTGTTTTTGGCCAAAAGCGAAGTGCAAAAGTTGGGGGGGGGGCTATTTTCGGGCACTAAAAATTAGGTGGGTACAAACAAGTGTGCAAAGCTTCAATAATGATGAATTTCATTCGAGTCAGTAAGTGTTTCTATCCATTGTAAGACTAAACTACTCGGGTTGCGAATATTTATTTGCAAGGCTGATTGACGTCACCATATAGGAAGGATTTTTCTATTACCTGATCGCTCTCATTATTGTCAAATTGCAAGTTTTACCGTATTTGCTCGTGTAAGCCGAGAACTCGTGTATTCCGCGCACCCCGGTTTTTGGGCCAGCTCTAGGGAAAAAAATTTATTTGAGCCGAAAAAGGGTTTTTTAAATCACCAATTCCTATTTCTAAAAAATGCTACGCTCAAGTTAAGCATCTTCAAATTCCTACGTGACGAATTTATTGGGTGATCTCTCTATATCGGTACTAGCAGAAATCTCGGTAGTCCTCTTTTGTTAAACACGTAACTGTTTTTGTGGTCACATTGGTCATGTTCGCAGAAATCACTCCGGTAGCGATCATTCTGCTGTACGTAATTTTCCAGCCATATGGTCACTGATCCCTACCGTAGCGGTCGTCATTTTTTTGGCGAACTAAAATTATGATCAGCGATCATTCAATGATCACCACGGTGGCTATGACTTTCATAGACGTATCATAGAATAAAGGAAGCACGCCGTATCTGAACATGGTAGGCGTCGTCTGCCGTGAGAACAAAACCCCCACCAACCCAAACTGGTCGCGAGTGACGATTGCAGCAGAAGACTTCGTCGAGTTTGGGGAGCACCCGTTAATAAACTTAAAACTCATTTAAAATTTTTATACAATGAATGAAAATGACTAATTACACCGAAATTCAGAAATAGAATAATAGATGCGGCATGGGTGCTAGCTTAACGTATATTTGTTTACCGACATGACATTTTGGGAAAAAAGGTGAGCGGCAAATAAAAGAATTCGTGTAAGACATGCACCCCCTCTTTTCCACCAGCATTTTGGGAAAAAAGGTGCGCAGCTTACACGAGCAAATACGGTAATACCAACAAAATTAACCTTGCCCGAGAATGGACTAATTGCCTGGCTAAGCTCGAATTGTTAATTACACAAACGAAAGATAGATTAGCATTGCGCATCGAAATATGAGCAAAGTGCGAATTTATATTGCTGCATAAATTGGTGTGTTATTTCGACTTGCTAATATTGCTGCATTAATTAGTATGTTATTTCCACTTTTTAAAGTTTATTTTTACTCCCTAAAAATGTATTTTTGTTCAATTCCTTGTCAAATATCTCTCTCGTTAGTATACCCTCTGAATTCTGAGGTACAAATCTGAAAACCTTAAAATTCCAATTAGCATGGCGTTTTATCACTCGCTAATTGGTACTTTTTTATTAAATGAGTGCAAGTTTGATATTTCTTCAAATTATACAACATGTTTCATGACATTAAAGTCCTAAAAATAATCGTCCTTTCAGGGTATTAAAATATTTTCTAGATTTGTGTGAGAAAAATGGGTAGGGGGGCTATATTCGGTCAAATACCGTATTCATTATTTATCGCTCTGATCGCCAAAATTTGTTATATATGGGGCATTTTTTGCCACGGGACCAAACATTTGTTCGTTACAGCCGAGAATTCGTAAAATGCGTGTTCGTTACATCCGAGAAATTTAACCAATGCCCTTATGGAGAAGTTCAAGGGACCCAGACATTTCTTCGTTATAGCCGAGATTTCGTATTAGGCATGATCGTTATAAACGAGTTTTACTGTATATGTCCTTTCTTTTTTATATAGCAATCAATGCAACCGTTTAAGTAGATTATCAATGAAGAGGAGATGACCATGTAATGTGTTTAAAAAAATAACGTGTGTCGCTATTCTCATTTAATTTGAAATTTATGCGTGAGCCTATTTGCGTTAATAAACATTATGGATGTATAATATAATGGTTCTACTCACAAATAGATAAGATTCCAGCATTCAAACCATGATAGGAAGATTCAACTGCTTTGTTTGAATCGTTAGAAATGCTTCCCATTTGCAGTTAACTGAATATTTATTCGTAAATATTTATGTTGCTATGTATAAATGTTGACAATGCTACAGCAATAATTTCGATGCTTAAAGTGCAAAGCGTATAACGCTATTCTTTCACCTATATGAAGGTTTAATTGGCATTAATTGAATCGGAGGCAACAATGACGGTCGCCTTGGCAACGCCCGGGAAGAGTACAAAATATCCTTAAATTTTGAAAACAATTGCATGTTTCTGAATGATTTGACTGTGTAACAGGTAAACATTGGAAGAATACGATAGTATAGAGTTTTATCCGTCGAATAAAGCTAAAACTAAGAAAATCGGTCCATATTTACGAGTTTTAATGAATGAAGGAAAAAAACCTTGCACTCTGAAAAATCGAAAATCCTGTGTAAACTTAAGGGAAAATATAATTGTCTCCTGGATTCGAACCAGGGACTTTATGAAAAATGAGAATATTTTCTAGGGGCCTTTCTAGCTTGTAGAAACAAAATGCAGTTTAACGCATATCTCTACGACAATGGCTTTTGAGATACAGGGTGGGACGGATGGAACGACGGCTTTATAGATATAGATAGAGATACTCTGTATTATTATTATACTTCTATTAAGATAATAAATGATAAAGCAAAGTGATTTAAATAATCTCATTCTAAGAATTCTGTATTGTTTTGTAAGTAAAAAATGTTTTAATTACTAAAGTATATCATATTTCTGCCATAATTCAATAGAGTATTATTGTGATATTAATTTCTTATTCGAGCAGGTTTTTCATATTCCTGGATTTTCTGGTAATATTGGCTTCATTACTTCAATGACGGAGCACTTTTGTGGTGGATGCAATCGCCTCAGGATTACAGCAGATGGAAATCTGAAAGTATGTCTTTTTGGCAATGCTGAGGTGTCACTTAGGTAAATAATTATTTTTCAACTAATGAGAAATAATAATGTAGTCATCATTGATTTTATTTGTAAATTATTTTCTACTATCCTAATCTGGTTAAGTTAATAACATTTTTGATAAACATAAGCGTATTGTTTGAAATTCCAAACTGAGTTGAGTTTTAAAAAAAACTCGAC
Organism: Uropetala carovei; assembly: GCA_036926305.1. Taxonomy (NCBI): domain Eukaryota; kingdom Metazoa; phylum Arthropoda; class Insecta; order Odonata; family Petaluridae; genus Uropetala; species Uropetala carovei. The sequence goes on from JAXCHB010000002.1 coordinate 1,469,446, forward strand.
TGGGTTGGGTCTGAAATAAAAGTTCAAAGAAATTTAAACTTTCAAAAATAATGTTTAAAAAATTACAGCAGCATGACCTTAAAAAATTATTTCACATGTTTTATTATAGTTACAACTTTCAAAGTTGCTTTTGAATTTAATCCTTAATCAATATATGCTTTAGATTAGTGGTATAAAACCTTTTACAGTGGGTCCCCGGTATTGGAGGATTTGGTACTCGTCATTTCACTTATTCGTTAATCATGTCTTATGGAGCAATATTTCATTATCCACAGTTTTTTGTTTCGCCTATTCATCACTCGGAATACTTGCTGTGACAGAGTAAGAAGTTGGCATGCACGTTACTTGTTCAACAGTGACTGTCTCATTAACTCGTTTTATTTTATTTTCTGGCCTATTTAAAAAGGAAATTTTTGCTAGTGTAAATGAATATACTATGTTGATAATTATCAGAGCCGCCGTGGTTGAGGACTGGGCCCCGCACTTAAAGAGGCCCTGCGCTTTCTAAAAATATTTGTCGTACATATAAAGTACATGTATTTTTGAAAAAATTGAAAAAATATCTAAGTGTCGTAGCGAGAGAGATTGCATTAGTTCTTATAATTTAATATTAAAATTTTTGACGCGTAAGAGGCGCCACATGCACATTTAGCACCTGACCCTGCGATTTTCCTAGCCAGCTGTGATAATTATTTTTTCCTTTTTTTATTTGTTGTAACTAGCATAAGGAAGTGAACTAACACACCGTCTTTTGTTTGTCATTACTCACCAGCATCATGTGCTTTGTTTTGGAATTATGCTGTGAACATTGTATCTGAGATTCTCGCAAGTTTTATCCTGCAACATCTTGCTTTCCATTTGTATTTATTAATAATTTGTTGACTTCCGTCATGCTCAGTGGCATTTTTATTGGTTGACTGGCCAGCCAATCAGAGATCAGGATTTCATTGTTGAGGAATGCAAACTGTTTACCTAATGAGTATGGATAATAGTAAAACAGTTTTAAAGAAGTACAGGTGGTCCTCGACTTTCATACAACTCGCACTTTCGTACATTATACATTCTCATCCCTAAACCGCCTTTCGTACACCAAATTTGTTACGTTGTCTGTTTACCTAATGTGAACGGATAATATTAAAGTAATTTTAAATTAAGTATACGAAATTTATTTTTTTCCATTAGATCAGTAAATTAATGATACAACTTTTAACAGATATTGAAAACATTTATCGTCTTCATTCATTTTTTAAATCTATCAGTTATATCTATTTTACTTATGGGAAATTTTCATTTGTCTTTTTGGTACATTTTTTGGTAAGCACACGGAATTTAAATAGTTTTTCATTAGATTACTAAATTACTTTAGGTACTTAATTTCTCTTTGTGTTGAAGTTACAGTAGTGAAAAATTCATAATAGAGAGGAATTTACCTTATGAATTATAGCATGATACAGTAAAACCTGGTTAATTCGAAATTCACGGGACCAAAGAAAAAGCATTATTACGAAGAACCTCTATAATTCGAAATTTACAAAAAAGCGTGATTTACCAAATTTAAAAAATGTAACTATAAATTACAGAAAAACAAAAGAATATGACACCATATTAAAATACAGAAAAAAAGGATGTACTACACATGCATACCTCAAAATATGATGTCGATGAATAAAAGTCAAATTTAGGATTACTCATTTAAACATTGAAACATATATGAACATATAATTAAACCACTAAAATGTTAATAATGTCTTTCACTTATTTCAACTTAAAAGTAAATAAACAAAAGTGTGTAATAAAATATTAATTTAAATTTATTTTAAAAAGTTGGTTATTTTCCCGTTTCAATTTCAGAGCACTCCCTAGCGCAATGTGTTGCATAATGGCATCAACTTTTTCACAGATATTCATCGGCACGTCTGGCATCCCGGACACGTACCTTTGAAGGGTATCTTATGCTTTTAAAACATCTTCCTTAGATGGCAATGGCACATCCACCCTAGCATCGACGTTATCCACATCGTCTTCTTCGTCGCCATCACTCACAACGGTTTTCGATTCGTCGATCGTGGGGTCATACACAACCGACGTAACCAAGTCATTATCAAAGGAAACAAAGTCTCCCAAACTGACAGGCCCCAATACATTACTGTCGATTACTTCCTCCACTTCTGTACCTTGGAACACTTCTGCCGGCTGCGAAGATAGCCCGGTTTTTTAAAAACAGTTGGCGATGGTTTGAGGAGTCACCAATTGCCACGCCGATGACAAGGCCCAGCACGCGTCTAAAATCGTCCATTTTCGTAAATCATCCTGCGAACATCCATTTGTAATTTGCACCAAGTATGACGACAATAGTTTTTTTTCTGTAATGACTCTTTAAATTTTGAATGATGCCCTGGTCGAGTGGCCGCAGAACACTGGTTGTGTTCGGCTGAAAATACAGCAACTCAACATTGGGCGTATTTATCTGAGCCACATGGTGAGCAGAACAGTTGTCTAGTGTCAACAAAATTTTACGATTTTGCACCGCCACACGTTTTTGCATTCTTATTAAAAAACTTTTGAATATGTCTGTTGTCATCCACACCTTTTTGTTATGCTCGTAAATTATCGGCAAATAATCACGATTAATACCTTTGAAACAGAGTGGGTTGCCATATTTTCCGATGATTACAAGTTTTTCTTTATTCGACCCATCCATATTTGTGCAGAGCACGGTGCGGCGGTGAGACACTCCTTACTACGTTTGCCGCCGTGACATTTTTCGCCTCGGAGAGCCAAAGTACGATCGGGCAACATGTTGAAAAAAAATGCGTTTCACCCATATTAAAAATGTCCTTGAGCGCGTACTTCTCCAAAACATGTTTATTACTTTGCAGCCAGGTCGTCACTTCCTCTTCGTTAATTTTTTGGGCATCACCACATATACTGCGAGACAAACAATATTGTGGCGTCTTTAAAACCATCCAACCACCCATTGGACGCTTTAAAATCTTCAATGTTCAAAGTGTTCGCAAGACTTCTTGATTTTTCAATGAGCATCGGGCTTGTCACAGGTAAATTCACCGCTCATACTTGTGAAAAAAAATCGGACAGTTCTTCTTCGAGGTCTTTGTTTTTCACAGGCCGTGAACGCTGACGTGTAGCGCTCCCTTTAAATTTATAAAAACTTTCTTCAATCTTCACCTGATTCTTTAAAATTGTAGATAAAGACGAGTTCGGAATCCCATACTTTGAGGCCAGCTTTCCTTTCCATTCTAACTTCTTGTCAATGTCTTGCAGCAAAGACATTTTTTCAGCAAGAGTAAGAGTCTTATATGCACCACGAACCGGAGCCATTGGAGGGTATATTTCAATAAAAATATTTTATAGCAATAAATTTAAATATAGTCTCTCTTGCAGTTATTAAACTAAGAATATTATTTAAACAAGTAACTAACAATGATGAAAAATACAATCTAATACGAAACAAACAACGAACCAAAGGAATATTGGAATGCGTTTTCCACACAAAACCCTAAAACAGTAGATAAATTGAGGGGATGGACAGAATTTTATGACAATACCCAACGCCCAGTCGGTATGATCACGATCGCACAATGTTTGTGAACCAGCCGACATAGTGGCAGAAATATTTTAGTAAATTTCATTTCGTTTCTTTTTGGTAAGTTTTATTTTGAATTATGTCGACAAAAATGCGTTGATATTCCGAGAATCGGGCAAAATTTTTTTTTCGAATTACGAATTATAGAGATTTTCGAATTATTGAAATACATTTGCATGAAATTGGCTTTTTCGGTCTTTCAAGTGTTAAAAAATTTCGAATTACGTCGAATTTCGAAATATAGAGGTTCGAATTAACCAGGTTTTACTGTATTACATTAATAAAAAATGTAAGCACTTCATTCCTTTTAGTATTCTATAATGGGAAGGTTTTATAAAAACATGTCATAAAGCTACAAACGTAGTTTATCCTACAGTTCTTAATTAGAAATGATATGTGTTTTCGATATAAAATAACCAAATTGTAACTGTACATTAAGCTGCAAATAAATATGTGTATTAAATGAAGGATAAATGAAGGAAAATAAAAAAGAATAAGTTAATTAAATATCATTCTGTCTTACATATTTAGTTTTTATTTTAGGTTTATGTATTTGCATCTGTTCATGTAACCCGTTTATGTATTTTTAAGTTATTTTCATGGTTTATCTAGCACATCTGGTGCCATGTTTTGGAAGACTACCTGCTCTTTCGTTCGACCCTCATTAGTGAGGATTAGCAGGTTTAGGGGAACTTGTCACGGGTTTTTTCGTCACTGTTAGGATTGGTTACGTTGTACTCGTCACCATATTATTGGTCACACATAGCGTATTCGACACTTGAATCTGCTTGTCACTCTGTGCAATTCGTCACTATTTTGTATCGTCATACCATATATTTAAAACGATAATGCTGGATTAAAACAAATGTTTGTGTGAAAAGTGTGTTTATTTAGTGAAAAGATAATAATAATAGTGAAAAGGTGTATTTGGTATTATTCATGTAGTTGAACATAAGTTTATGAGAACATTATTTGCATGTTGGGTCCTTTAGCACACTTCTACCTCTTACTAGAAGTTTCCAGCCAAGTTGTAGCCTATTGCTCGAAGGTAACCCAGGACATCTTCATCTTCTTTGTAATCTTGGTACTTTTCAACGATTCGGGTAATCTTAGTGTCCAGGTCGACATATCTCTTCAATGGTGAGGATTTGTGGTCAGTTGGGGGCCGGTTAAGTAAAATTTTGCCGGGTTGGGAAAAATTGCGTATGCATGTGGGTAATAGCCATTTTTGTGTTTTGCCCATCCCTGAAAAATTTTCTACCGATGCCCATGTTGTAGATGATTGAACATTGGCTTTGATTCAACTTTTTTGATAAAAACTAGTAAGTTACGCTAAAACCCCCCCCCCCTACCATCAGCGTTGAGTGCGTCATTTGTTTATTTATTATTCATCTACGAGTTATTTTCAATCGAATGACACCCATGGTGACAGTATTACGTTTTTTAATGTTTGACCTTCCCCCTACCATAAGCCTTGAGTGCGTGATTTGTTTATTTATTGTTAATTATTCATCTACGAGTTATTTGCAATCGAATGACACCCATGGTGACAGTATTACGTTTCTTAATGTTTAACCTTTCCCCTTTCCTCCCCCTACCATAAGCCTTGAATGCGTAATTTGTTTATTTATTGTTTATTATTCATCTACGAGTTAGTTGCAATCAAATGACACCCATGGTGCTAGTATTACGTTCTTTAATATTTAACTTTCCTCCTCTCCTTCCCCTACCATAAGCCTCTGTGAGTCAGTTTTTTATTTATTGTTCATTATTCATCTACGATTTATTTGCAATCAAATGACATCCATGGTGATAGTATTACGTTCTTTAATGTTTAACTTTCTCCCTCTCCTTCCCATCCCGTAATCCTTGAGTACGTCATTTGTTTATTTATTGTTTATTATTCACCTACGAGTTATTTGCAATCGAATGACACCCATGGGGCTAGTATTCTGTTTTTAAATGTTTAACCTTCCCCCTTCCCTCCCCCTACCATAAGCCTTGAGTGCGTAATTTGTTTATTTATTGTTAATTATTCATCTGTGAGTTATTTGCAATCGATTGACATCCATGGTGCCAGTATTACGTTTTTTAATGTTTAACCTTCCCCTTCTCCTCTCCCTACTCCCGTGAGCGTAATTTGTTTATTTATTATTCATGTACGAGTTATTTGCAATGGAAGGATATCCATGATGTCATTATTTCATTTTGTCATACTATTCCATCTTCCTTCTCCCTTCCCCATACGCACTCCTCCTTAAACATTAATGGTTTATTGTTACGTGTCATTGTTGCCAACATTCCGTTTATATTACTTCTGCTCTTCCCCATCCTCATAAGGTGAATTGAAAATTTCGATGAATACTACTTTCGATCAATTGTGGGTCGGTGAATTTACCTTTCGGTGAATTGTCTTTCGGTGAATTGTGGTCGTTGAATTTTCCGTAAGCCAAGTTATACCGCCTGCTGATAAAACGTGAACTTAGCATTTGAAATTCCTATTTTAAGTTTAAACTAAAGATAGCCCGTCAACAACAGAATATTGACTAGCAATGTTGTATATGGCAAAATATTTCATATGTAAATGTGTGATATTAATTATTTTAAATAAAAATATTAATAATCTATCTATAATTCTTCCGTTGATATTTCAACGGGCATTACACTAGTTGTAAACTAATTCATTGCGAACGTCCATCATGGATTCCCAGTACTGTCTCTTATTGGGGATTGTGTTATAGCCACTCAATCCTAATTGAAAATCAACGGCCATTCTGAAGGTAAAAAAATAATACAAAAAACACGTAGAATTTTACATAGTAATTCTGTCTACTTAGAGTAGTTTATAGTAACACTATAATAATACCTCAGAATAAATAATAATTCGGTCGCTAATTATATTTTTATTGAAAGTTAAATACCGTATATACCTGAATATAAGACGAGGTTTTGTTCCAATTTTTATGACCGAAAAATCGCTAGTCATCTTATAATCACGCGGGGCGTAATAGTTTGACTGACAGAGGAACCGAATGCAGAGTATAATCAAAATATTCGATTCTTTACATCAATCGAAACAATCGATTATTAAAAGTAGTAGTAGAAAATGAATCGATTCAAATGTATTCGAATACAAATACTCTTTTGAATTTTATCCTATATATAATGCGCGTAGTGAAGCTGCGTACGTCCGTGAGTATGAAGTCTTGCGTAATTATATCGGCGTATTTCTCGAGAACCATTCGTCGTAATGATATGCGGTAAACGGCGTTTTGTTTCTACTGGCTATGAGGTCCCTGGAAAAATATTTTCATTTGCTAAAGTGTCCTGGGTTCGAATCCAGGAGACAATTATATTTTCCCATAAGTTTACAGGGGATTTTCGATTTTTCAGAGTGCAAGGTCTTTTTCCTTCATTCATTAAAATACGTAAATATGGACTGATTTTCTTCTTTTTCGCTTTATTCGACGGCTAAAGCTCTATACTATCTTATTCTTGCGATGTTTACGCGTTACACCATCAAATTTTTCGGAAATACGCATTCTTTTTCGAAATTTTGCGGATTTTTCGTACTCATTCCGGGCGTTGCCAAGGAGACTCATTGTTGCCTCCGATTCATTTAAGGCCAATTAAACCTTCAAATAGACGAAAGAAAAGCGTTATTGTTATCTTCTCTTCACTGATAATCTAAATAAACGCTTGCGTTGACGTCGCCTTTATAGTAGGTCCTGTAAGGAGTTAAAATCAGTCGTTGATAGTCACTTGAAGGAAAGCAACTGCATATGCCAACTAACACTACAAAATAGCTTATTTCAATCGGTTCAATGTTTATTAGTCAATGGTATAATAAACCTCTTGTCATTGTGTGCATAATAAATTTTTTCCTTTTATTAGGAGTTCAAAATGGGGGGTCGTCTTATAATCAGAGTCGTCTTATATTCGGGTATATACGGTACTTACTAGTAGGGCAGCCCCAGATCTCCGATCCTCAATGCGATTTAAATAAACTGAAGGTTTAGTGAAATAATTTTTATTGAATAATTAATGAAATGAAATGCAAATAATCTAAATAGTTCGGCCATAGGTTAGATCTTCTTTGTTCCCTATTCCTTTGACGTGTTTCCCTATTTCTTTGTCTTTCTTGTACTCTCCGCTCCTCATCTTCACGGGCAATCCTATGAGCTTCCACATCTCTTTCTCTCTCTTTCCTACAATACTCTTCCTTTGATCTCTGGCTCCTCTTCAGCTAAAATGCAGCATAGTAGCCCACTTACCTATCGCCGTCTCTTGGCCAATAACAGAATTACAATTTGTTAATTTACCTTAGAAACGTATTAGTTTAGTGCATTATTATCACTTACTTGAATTTAATAACTTTCACGCAAAACTGATCAGGCCTGTCGGGACATTTACCAAGCCGATCACCAGACAACAGGGAGGGTTAGTTTTGTCCGGCGAGGCAAAGGGCGAGGTAGCATCCGGAGAGGACAACTCATTTAAAACCAAAGCGAGTCGAAGGCTCGCCAATATGATTCCGAATTTTCCATCATAGATTATTTTGCATACTTTTCTAAGGTAAATTAATTAACCTTACCTTAGTTCCAATGATTATTTATCGTTGCATCTTTATAGATGAACTCACAAACAATTGCTTTACTTCAAGTGTCTATCAACGACTGCTTTTAACTTCTTACAGGTCCTACTATAAAGGCGACGTCAATGCAACCGTTTATTTAGATTATCAATGAAGAGAAGATAATCATATAATGAGTTTACAAAATAACGTGCATCCCCATTCTCATCTAATTTTTAATTGTTGCGTGAGCCTATTTGCATGAATAAGGATTACAGATGTAATATGATGGTTCTACTTACGAAAAGCTAAGACTCCAGCAGTAAAATGAAAAAAAACAAAAAACATTAATTGCACAATTTTAAATAAAACTCAATGCACTGGGAGCTTGTTTGTTATACACATGTAATTGACACATCTAGAAACGCTTCCCATATGCAGTCAACAGAATAATTATCCGTAAATATTGACGTTGCTATGCTTCATTAATTTCGATGCCCAAATAACAGTTAGAAGCGAATCACCTTTTTCTTTCGTCTATTTGAAGGTTTAATTGGCCTTAAATGAATCGGAGGCAACAATGAGAGTCTCCTTGGCAACGCCCGGAATGAGTACGAAAAATCCTAATAATTCCGAAAAAGAATGCATATTTCTGGAAACTTCGACCGTGTAATGTGTAAACATCACAAGAACAAGATAGTATGGAGTTTTAGCCGTGGAATAAAGCAAAAAAGAAGAAAATCGGTATATATTTACATATTTTAATGAATGAAAGAAAAAAACCTTGCGCTCTGAAAAATCGAAAATCCCGTGTAAACTTATGGGAAAATATAATTGTCTCGTGGATTCGAACCCGGGACGCTTTAGAGAACGAAAATATTTTTCCAGGGACCTCATAGCCAGTAGAAACAAAACGCCATTTACCGCATATCTTTACGACGAACGGTTCTCAAGAATTACGGCGATATAAATTGTACACAAATGTCTACAGATGTCAATGTAAAATTAATATATAGTTAGATATTTATACAGTTAGACAATGAGTGTGTAGCGATTTTTCATAATAAATATCGTATGAACACATTCTTAGTTAATAAAATACATTAATATAGGATAATACATTGTATGCAATGCCATTCAGAATGATTCATAATTTAAGGATTATATTTTCAATGGCTGAGACGTAAAATATGGATATAGGAAAATTCACCGACCACAATTACCGATTCACAATTAACCGAAACCACAATTCACCTAATCTCAGTTCACCGAAACACAATTCACTGAATCACAATTCACCGAACCACAATTCATCGAATGTATTATTCATCGAAATTTCCAATTCACTTTATGAAGATGGGGGGGAGCGGAAGTAATATAAACGGAATGTTGGCAACAATGACACGTAACAATAAACCATTAATGTTTAAGGAGGAGTGCTTATGGGGATGAGAGAAGGAAGATGGAATAGTATGAGAAAATGAAATAATGACAACATGGATATCCTTCCATTGCAAATAACTCGTACATGAATAATAAATAAACAAATTACGCTCACGGGAGTAGGGAGAGGAGAAGGGGAAGGTTAAACATTAAAAAACGTAATACTGGCACCATGGATGTCAATCGATTGCAAATAACTCACAGATGAATAATTAACAATAAATAAACAAATTACGCACTCAAGGCTTATGGTAGGGGGAGGGAAGGGGGAAGGTTAAACATTTAAAAACAGAATACTAGCCCCATGGGTGTCATTCGATTGCAAATAACTCGTAGGTGAATAATAAACAATAAATAAACAAATGACGTACTCAAGGATTACGGGATGGGAAGGAGAGGGAGAAAGTTAAACATTAAAGAACGTAATACTATCACCATGGATGTCATTTGATTGCAAATAAATCGTAGATGAATAATGAACAATAAATAAAAAACTGACTCACAGAGGCTTATGGTAGGGGAAGGAGAGGAGGAAAGTTAAATATTAAAGAACGTAATAGTAGCACCATGGGTGTCATTTGATTGCAAAAAACCGTAGATGAATAATAAACAATAAATAAACAAATTACGCATTCAAGGCTTATGGTAGGGGGAGGAAAGGGGAACGGTTAAACATTAAGAAACGTAATACTGTCACCATGGGTGTCATTCGATTGCAAATAACTTGTAGATGAATAATCTTTCTACTATAATATATTTTGAAGCGTCTGTTTGTTGTTTGTGTTTTTGTTGGTTTGTGTGTTTTTTCATGGAACTACTCCTAAACGGTAAAAGCTAGAATAACCAAATTTAGTACTATTCTTTCTTACATCCTAACTTATTCAATTCTCAAGGTTTGCTCAACCGGGATTAATCAGTGCTGCCAATATAGGGGATTAACATTTTCCCATAAGGTAATACGTATGAATCCATTTCTTGACTTGCAAGGTATTTTTCCTTCAAGCATTAAAATACGTAAATATGGACCGATTTTTTTCGTTTTTGCTTTATTCGACGAATAGAAAACTATACTATCTTATTTCTGTGAAGTTTACATGTAACGCGGTCGAAGTTTTCAGAAATACGCTTCAAATAGACGAAAGTTTAGCGTTATTCACTTCGCAATTTTGTTTAAGCAACGAAACGATCGATCTTTATGGAAAGCAACGTAAATAGATACTGATTATTATTCTGGAAGTGTTTATTGTTGAAAGTAATTGAACCTTCTTTCGTCTATTGAGTACTAGAGTCTTACATTTTTTGTTAGTGGAATAAGTATATACTGCATTATAATGTTTATTAACGTAAATAAGCTCACATATCTGCTGTACATTGACCGGAGTCATTGTTCAATCATGGACAAATGTAGGTTGCTTTTTCACGGCTTACTTGTTTACAAGACATAAATTTAAACATTTCATAGGCATAATTACACAAGAAATGTAGCTGGATTTGGCGAAAGGGATATATATGATAGGAAATACAATTATCGTTATATTTGAATGCAATACGTTTGGAAACGGATTGTTACAAGCAAATATGATTAATTGTTAAGAAAAGCTAATTGTAATTTAAAAAGTATCTACTCTATAGGTATTTTAAAGAGTTTGTATGTTGTGCTGTAGTAGCTTCACTAAATCTGTTGAAATTCAACGGGAAATTCTGCTAGTAGCCTCTATTTCCTCAAATACCTGTCACATCTCCTCCCCCCTTTCCTTTTTTCCACACTCTTACCTTTTACCTTCCCCCTTCCCATTCCTTCCCTCCTATTGGCTGCCTTTATATTCGCTGCTTCACTCACTTCCCTTACCTGAGGATGGCAATGACTAGTCGAAACCGGTCGTAATTTTATTTTGCCTGTGGAACTTCAAGAAATGTTTTAAAGTTTTTATGGTTTTTACTGTTTTATGGCTTTTAATGTTTTAATAAATATGGCACAGCTCCACCAAATGAAAGATTCATCCATTGAGTATAAATTGTACATATTTTGCCCTTGCCTATGATTTCAAAATTTACCGCCGCACACCGAGTATTTTTTGTCGCAGCAGTGTGCCGCGGCACGCCGGTTGGGGAGCAAAGCAAAGAGAGAGAAAGAAAGATCAAAATGGAAGAACGTAATAATGTCAATGTGCCTAAAAAGATAAATATCAGTTTGTTTGTCTGTCACAGGATGATCTGTGTTTTAATCTCAAAACCTCTTTGTATTTCATTTTTTCTTCGGAGTATATCGTGAGTCGAATGCTTTTAACGAGTGATAAGAAGGCTGAAAGAAAAAAATGGTATCGCAGAACCTGACAGGACGAAGGTAGAGGCATAACTCAAAAGCGATTCCTCTCTTTCTTTCTCAAGGGAATTGAAATTTGTAAATTATCATGATTCTGCCTCAGAAACAAATGCAACCCCATAAACAGATTTGGTCATTCCGCTATAAAATACAACCGAAATATTTTCATACTTACACTAGGGGGCTCTGTCCCCTGCAAGTATCCGTTCTGTTGGAGAGAATATAGTTGTGTGCTAAGATAAATAAAAGTTGGTTTTTAAAAATAATTTTTTATACTTTCAATTTGTTTCAAAAAAAGCTCTAAAAACATAATAATGTTTCACTTCAATCAGTTTTAATCCGGTTTCCTCGAGCAAAGTGAATCAGTGTGTTAACATTCGTTGTTTTCATCACGTGGTTTCAGTCTTTCTCCAACTACCCACAAAACACAGCTGTTCTATAGAATTTCCCGCACTGGCGTCGGTCAAAGCAGTGACGTCACTGCGGCTGAATCTTGAGGAAATCAGAAAAACGTCAATTGAGGCAACTGTCAAGGGAGATAAATAAATCTGAGGAATGTTGTGATCCAAAAGAAATCGCTGAACGAGGTACAAGCCTCACGTGCACAGGGAGCGACAGCAAACGTGAGAAACAAAGTGCCGTGAGGTAGGTAAATGTTTGCGAGAGTTTATATACAGTTAGGGTTACCAACTGTGTAATTTTCACCCGGAGACTCCGTGGGAAATAATGTTTCTCTGGTTTCAGGATTTTACATTAATTTCTCCGGGTCAGTACATTTAACTAGTAATTATGAAAAAAGTATAAATGAATTAGAGGCTCGTGATAGTTTAACAGAGATTTATATATATCTCCTATAATACATTTTGAAGGGTGTGTTTGTTGGTTGGTTTGTTTGTTCATGGATTCCTCCTAAACAATAAAAGCTAGAATAACCATATTTGGTACGGTTCTTCCTTACATCCTAATTTAGTGAATGGTCAAGGTTTTGTTTCTGTCCGTCACTTTGATTCGAAATGGCGAAGGATTTAATTATTGAACGTCACGTATTTCGACGCGTCCTGCAACTGAAATACAGGGATGAGTGTAGACTACTTTGAATTTGCACTTTAAAATTACTTAAAATCACGGTACAAACTTGAGAATTGGTTACTTCTTAGCAGGAAAGAACAAAGTTCGTTTTTATTGAAGACAGATTCCGAATTCTGGTCGAATTCGCATAGAAATGCAGTTAGAATCAATAAAATACGTGATTTTATCAGTTTTATTACAATACCAATTATAAGCTACCATGACAACTCTCATTGTTGCCGAAATTGAGAGTTCAATTCATTTATATTGAGACTAAATAGTCCCATCTTACATTTAAGAGAGAGAGGGAGGGAGAGAGAGGGATGGAGAGGGAGTGAGAGAGGGAGGGGAAGAAGGGAAGGGATGGGGAGAGAGTTTATATGTTTTTTCGATTTTTCACAGTGCAAGATTTTCTTCCTTCATTCATCTAAATAGTAAAATGCGGAGCGATTTTCTTCATTTTTGCTTTACTGTGAGGTTAGACTACACTGAGCTAGGGGTGAGAACTTGAGTCTGAGTGAGGGTCGCTAATCCTCACTAATGAGGGTCGAACAAAAGAGCAGGTAGTCTTCCAAAACATGGCCCTGGATCTGCTACATAAACCATTTTCATTTATATTACGATTAGGCAATGTTCAGTGTATGTACTGTCCTGTATATTAACTCTTTCATGACCAGAACACCCGTAAACAGACTTGTTTTCTTAGTTTGGATGGCATAGGGTCAGAGGCGCACTTAGGCAATATGGCACCTATGGCAAAATTTTAGGAAATACCTCAGTTATGTAGGATATAATTTTTTCCTCGTTTTAAAAAAGAATAATAATGTTTTTATTATAAACAAATCAACATTTGAGACTTAAAATAACTTATTTATGGGAAAATTAACTTTTTGCAGGAATGTTTGGTGCCTTTTGCAAGCGGCGTCTTTGGCAAATGCCATCTTTGAAATACCCTAGTTATGGCACTGCATGACAAGTATGATTTATTATTTAAAATTCATCCAAAAATATCAATTATTTACCGACTGGAAAAAGTTGTATACATTTGATACCATGTATAATGCTCACCCTAAATTTTTGTCGATATTTCATGAAAAAATGCATATTAAATACGGTAAATTGCATTACTTAATTAAAAATTCAGTTCACAGTTTTCAGTTTTTGTTACTTCACTAGCTGATCCCACGCAATATTTGAGAGGTGAATTTTCAATTGATTTATAAAAAATGATGAAGTATGTAAAATAAGTTGATCTCAATAATTCACGTTTAACTCTAAAAATGCATTTCCTTACACAGTAATTGATCGCAAACTTTTATATTCTTCTTTTTATTCAAATATATATCCTTTCTTTTTTATATAACAATCAATGCAACCATTGATGTAGATTGTCAATGAGGAGAAGATAACCATGTAATGTGTTTAAAAAAATAACGTGTGTCCCTATTCTCATTTAATCTTAAATTTATGCTTGAGCCTATTTGCATTAATAAACATGATGGATGTATAATATAATGGTTCTACTTACAAAGAGATAAGATTCCAGCATTCAAACGATGATAGGAAGATTCAACTACTTCCCATACGCAGTTAACTGGATAATTATCTGTAAATATTTATGTTGTTATGTATAAATTTTGACATTGCTACAGCAATAATTTTGATGCTTAAACGAAGTGCGAAGCGAATAACGCTATTCTTTCACCTATTTGAAGGTTTAATTGGCATTAATTGAGTCGGAGGCAACAATGACGGTCGCCTTGACAACGTCCGGAAAGAGTATGAAATACCCGCTAAATTTCGAAAACAATTGCGTATTTCTGAATGATTTGACCGTGTAACATGTGAACATCATAAGAATAAGACAGTCTAGAGTTTTAGGCGTAGAATAAAGCAAAAACGAAGAAAATCGGTCCGTATTTACGTTTTAATGAATGAAGGAAAAAAACCTTGCACTTTGAAAAATCGAAAATCTCGTGTAAATTTATGGGAAAATATAATTGTCTCTTGGATTTGAACCCAGGATTTATGAAAATGAGAATAGTATCTAGGGGCCTTCCTAGCTTGTAGAAACAAAACGCAGTTTACCGCATATCTCTACGACAAACGGCTTTTGAGATACAGGGTGGGACGGATGGACATCCGGCTATTATAGATCCCACTGGATTCATTATCATCTTCCCACAAGAAATTATCTTCCTCCCATCCATGAAATTCGATATTCCACATTTTTTCAATAATTTGATGGTGGTTTCTTGTTCTCGCCTCTCACACGGGGAGGAATTTGTAAAATGCCCTGCAAAATCTCAGTTTTAATAGAAAAGTTTCTTTTTTGGAAAGGGGAAAATGCAATTATCAAAACCATCTTTACGGAAATAATATGCAATATTTTATTGAATTTCACCATAGAGATCATAAAGATTGATCGCGATGACAAGGTATAGTTAGTTTCGTTAGTATCATTAACAGCTGACATCAGTGGAATTATAGGAAACTTTATTTCTGAGAATAATAATTTCTAATTGGTTGAAATTAAAACACCTGTCACATGGAAGGGTCAAGAAGAATAGCACGGACTCTAAACAATCATTTTATATTATAAAGGAATAAACACTGATATATATATATATATATATATATATATATATATATATGTGTGTGTGTCACAAAATGCAATATATACCATCCGTCCCACCCTGTATCTCAAAAGCCATTGTCGTAGAGATATGCGGTAAACTGCGTTTTGTTTCTACAAGCTAGGAAGGCCCCTAGAAAATATTCTCATTTTCATAAAGTCCCGGGTTCGAATCCAGGAGACAATTATATTTTCCCATAAGTTTACACGGGATTTTCGATTTTTCAGAGTGCAAGGTTTTTTTCCTTCATTCATTAAAACTCGTAAATATGGACCGATTTTCTTAGTTTTAGCTTTATTTGACGGATAAAACTCTATACTATCTTACTCTTCTGATGTTTACCTGTTACACAGTCAAATCATTCAGAAACACGCAATTGTTTTCAAAATTTTATGGATATTTCGTACTCTTTCCGGGCGTTGCCAAGGCGACCGTCATTGTTGCCTCCAATTCAATTAATTCTAATTAAACCTTCAAATAGGTGAAAGAGTAGCGTTATTCGCTTCGTACTTTGTTTAAGCATCAAAATTATTGCTGTAGCAATGTCAACATTTATACATAACAACATAAACATTTACGGATAAATATTCAGTTAACTGCAAATGAGAAGCATTTCTAACGATTCAATCAAAGCAGTTGAATCTTCCTATCATGGTTTGGAGGCTTGAATCTTATCTCTTTGTTAGTAGAACCATTATATTATACATCTGTAATGCTTATTAACGCCTATAGGCTCACACATAAATTTAAAATTAAATGAGAATAAGGACATAATGTTATTTTTTTAAACACATTACATGGTTATCTTCTCTTCATTGATGTTCTACATAAACGGTTGCATTGATTGTTATATAAAAAAGAAAGGACATATATTTGAATAAAAAGAAAAGCAGAAATGCTCGCGATCAATTACTGTGTACGGAAATGGAGAAACAGGAGAAAAAATCTGCTATGACCGGGAATACGAACCCGGGTCATCCACTTGCTGAGAGTATACTCTACCACTGAACTACCTTAGCAGACTAATCCTCCTGTTTCTGAGCGGCAATAGTTTTTTATGTTGGGACTTTTAAAATGCACATTTCTGACTGACTTCGCATAATAAATTGTCAATACGCGCACACAGCCGTGCCCTCAGCAAGATTTGAATCTGTGAACATTACATTGGGAGCCAAATACATTAAAATCCCATACCGGAGAAATGCATTATTGGAGTTAAATGTTAATTATTGAGCTCAACTTATATTACATACTTATTAATTTTTTATAAATCAATTGAAAATATACCGCGCAAACATTGCACGGGTTCAGCTAGTATTTATATATTTTTATTATTATGTTTATTTCTATGTTTTGTTAAAACTTGGATTGTACAGGACCTTGAGTTTGTCTGAAAAAAATTTTATGAGAAGTATTTTTAAGTGAAACAATGGGGGTCGACTTATACAGCGAATATATGCCTAACCATTTATTTTCAAGCCGAAAAGTCAGAGTTGACTTACACACCACAATGTACGATAGTACGTAAAACATGGACAAAATATATACATACACCGACATTTTGGTTCAACGGCGACTTTTATTTTTGTGTAAAAATTTTGTCACTGTGACTTATTGTCAGAAATGGTCATTAGTAGAGCCCGGAAGTTCAGGCATTTTGCTTATTTTTGCCTTACTTCCCTATTTTCGAGTTTTTTGCCTTACTTGCCTCTTTTCGTGATTTTTTGCTAAAAAAAACCTTTTTCTTATTTCTTTGCCTACTCCATTTTATACTTTTTCCAGTTTTTCATTTTGAGTTATTTGTATGTTTCATATTTAAAAAAATCTGCTTTAGTGCATATCTCAGATGTCTTTATACCTGGAAGTCCCATTTCCATTACCTCCCCAGGAGGCAATGGGCTCCCTTTCTTTAGCATTAATGACATAGCATGTCCTTAAAACCTTCCTACTGTCACTTCAGTTTTCCCCATTTTTTGTTCAGCATTTGTGTAGTGCACATCGCTTCCTACAAAATTGTCTATTTAGTTTAGTTCATAGACACTGATTTTAAAATGCCGAAAACCGCTTGCGGTAGTAGCGTTAGAGTTAAGCATTTTGTGAAGGAATTTGGTGAAGACATTTTTTCAACTGATGGCCAAGTGTTGTTGTGCAAATATTGTGAAAAATCTGTAAATTTCGAGAAGTACTCTACACGTAAATATGGCGAAAGAAAGCCCAGTCTGATTTCTACTTTCCATGATAAGGTAAACGAAATTTCAGATAAGCAGTCGCAGTTTTCCCTCGATTTGTGTGATGCATTCTTAGCCGCCGGTATTCCCCTTTGGAAGCTGGAGAACCAGTCGCTGAAGACTTTTTTGAGGAAATACACGAATGAAACAGTTCCTGGTGAATCTACTTTATGGAAAACGTATTAGGACATAAGTTATAATAGTGTTATTAAAAAAATTTGGAGTGAAGTCTTTGGCAAGAAAATTTAGATCAGCATAGATGAGACAACAGATGCTGTTGGGAGATACGTCGCCAACGTTGTCATAGGTACAATGACGCCTGATGCACCTCCTAACATTTATTTGCTAACTACAGAAGAACTTGAAAAGGCAAATAGTTCAAGAATTGCACAGCTCTTCACCAGTGCCCTCACAAAACTATGGACCGACGGAATAAAACACGAGGATGCCCTTCTATTTGCGGCTCCTTACATGAAAGAAGCAGCCAGAGCTCTGCAAGTTCTTTTTCCTCAGATGTTGCGCCTGACATGTATGGCTCACACTCTCCACAGGGTGGCTGAAAAATTCGCAGACTATTTCGCGATGTTGACCTTCTAATATCCAATGGAAAAAAGTTTTTCTTAAAGCTCCAACTCGAGTTAATCTATTCAAAGAGATTGCTCCGAACCTCACACTGCCTCCGCAACCAGTCCTTACTAGATGGGGAACATGGCTATCAGCTGCTATGTACTATGCCAGGAATTTCAGAACATTCTGTGATATTATGGATCGATTTGACTCAGATGAAGCCACATCTATTTGCGTATTGAAAGAACTATTAACCAAGACATCTCTGCAGAATGAGTTAAGTTTCATATCCACCCACTTCTCAATGTTACCAGATGCTATTACGTCGCTAGAAAAAAGGAATGATTCCCTTGTGAACTCACTAAAAGTTGTGAATGACATTGTAAAGACGTTATCGATTGTTCGAGGTGAAAAAGGACGTGCTGTAAGTGCTAAGCTTGAGAAAGTGTTGAGTGCTAATCCTGATTTTGAAAAAATAAAAAGTATAGGTAAGATTATTGAAGGTAATAGTAAGGTTTTGGCCAATGTGGAACCATTAACACTAGCTTGTTTCAAGTATGTCCCAATCACTTCTGTGGAGGTGGAACGATCTTTCTCTCTTTTAAAAAATCTTCTTACTGACAAAAGAGAAGCCTTTTCTTTCGAAAACTTGAAAAAGCATGTTGTTGTAATGTGCAACTGTTCTTCTTTTTTGTAATATAGTTGTGTTTTGTGTTCTTGTAAATTCTCTGCTTTGATGATTCGTTTTAAGAAATGTTGTTGTTTTTTGTGTAGATAAGCTGAAATTATTTTGATATTATACTGCATCTTACTTAGTATATTGCTACCTTATTTATAGAGTGACAAAAACGTGAAATTGTGTTAATTGAGATTTGGATAAATTTATCTTAAAGTACAAGTATTCTTTTTTGTTTATAGTGCCTAGAAAATTTGTTGCCTATTTTGCCTTTGTTTAGTGCCTGAACTTCCAGGCTCTAGTCATTAGTACTGAAACATGAAAAAATATAGAATACACCGGCAAATGAATGTTTATTTGCATGTATTCAAGTTTGTTAGTGTTTGTTCGTGGCTACATCCAAACTGTTTCTGCAGACGTGAACGAACAACAGTAGGACTATACTCTGTCCATCTATGCACAATTTTCCTTTGATGTTTGTTCTATCATTTAATGAATTCATTCATGTTTGCGAATGTTCTTTCACGTGGGTTCATAACCACAACTGCATCCACACCATTTATGTGTGTTCACATAGACAATGTTTAACAGATGACTTGAACATTAAATCAAAAAGAAGTCTGAATAGAGAGACCCTAAATCTGGGTATATAATATATTACATTATTTATATGGAGCTGTGGTCAGGATCACGAAAAAACCTAAATGCAGATGAACCTTAAATATGGTAGAGTTAAATCAAGATTTAACTCTATCGTCAGGTCCATCTTGGGAAAGTTTAGTTCTCCAAGGTAATTCCAGGAACACATCTACCATTGCACCATAACTCCTTTGGGTTAATTTGATATTCTAATAAAATCTATTTTCAGAAATGCATTGTTTCAAATAATAGGTATACACCCTTCCCTCGCCAACCGCGGGGGTTACGTTCCTGAAAAGTACCACGGGTGGTTAAACTGCGGTTGGTAAATACTTAAATATATTGGAAATTGGGGGTTAGGTTCCTCGGTTCGTATTACTATACCATATATTATTGATCACTTACATTACTCGCTTATTTCTCACTTAAATACATTATATAAATATTATGAATACAATAACATGCTGTTCTTTTCTACGAGTTCTCTGGTTTGGCATAGTCGAAACTCCCGTAGATGAAAAATATGTGACGGAAAACAGTCACCGCCATCTATGTGCTACTTGTGGTACTAAATGCGAGAAATAGCTTTCCGCAGTTCGGAACTACATATTTTACCCCAGAATGAATTCTTTTCTTTAAGAATTTCTTCAAACTTATCACACTATGCATAAGCCAAACTATTGAGTAAAACAATTACCGACTGAAGGATTACAAATGCCCCGTAGGTAACGGAGAAATTACGTGCATACTACGACGTACATCACATCATTTTATACAGTTTACTATGGTCTTCTAATCTTATCCGGCATTTTTTTTGCATTTAAACAAATATTATTATGCACAAATTCAGAAAAATATTAAACATTTAATTTATTTAGTATCCTGATTTGAATAAAACACAACTAAACACGTCGTGTGGACTTGCAGTGCACGAAAAGCATGCATATGCTGATGTGAATAATACACAACTGATCGCCTCGTGTGGAATGTAGAGACTTGTGGCGGGCAAAAAGCGTAATCGTACATTACGGCAACAAAGTAATAGCAAGCAAGTTAGAACAACAACATAGCCTTTGTGAGTGAGTGCAGATGACAACAAAGTCATACGATGTGAGGGATTATCATGTTGAATGCAGTGACTTGTGGCGAGCGAAAAGGATACGCAATCGTGTCAGTACGGCAACAACGTAATAGCGAGCAAGTTAAAACGAAAACAAAGTCTTTGTGAGTGAGTTAAGATGACAACAAAGTCATAAGATGCATGGTATTTAAAAGTTTTCGTAGTCCGAACCATGGATACGCAAGGGAAATGTCCACGGTTGGGAAGGGTGGGACTCAATATGTAGACTGTGTATAGTCGAGGGCCGCAGTTAATAAACCCACAGTTGGAGAGGGAAGGGTGTATCACATTTATGTAAAGCTCACTACTTGTAGTTGGAGAAACTAATAATTTACTGTAATTTCAAGCCATTTGAAAAATAGGCTAGTTTTCACAGAAAATAGATACCATATTCTGTGGTATATGGAAAATATCTCGGAAAATTTGTTTATCAGCAGTGATGTGCTGGTTGGGTATTGTTGTCTTTATTTGTCCTGTAACTAGAATATGCATTATATTAATTACTTAAAACATTAAAACTTTTTTCCATAAGAATGTTTACTAAAAGATTTATTGCAATTTATATATTTGTCAGATCTATTCAGCTAAGTATTATGTTGTAAAGCATTAAAAGATAAATTGTCTATAAAAAATGTCTTGCATTATATATTGTTAAATTTCTTCCCTGATTTATAGAGATGCTTTGCGAGCAAATATAAGTGAAGAGGATCTTTTATTGACCATCAGAGCAGCAGTCCGCCAAAAGAAAAAACAACATGCTGGTAATTATTGAAAGTTATTTTATAATTAAACAGGCATCCCTCACTTAGTGCTCTTAATTGGTTCCTGGAAAACAGAGCACTAACTGAAACCACACTATACGAGGGAATGTTTTCCATAATGATCAATATAATTTGGTTTAATTCCTGATTTGGTGTTGAATATTGTATTCAAAAGAAGCTTAAGGAGTCATTCCATCTCAGTCATAATCAAAGGCCTAGCTCTATTCAATTTTGTGGCATTCAATGGAGTTGCTATCATTCTACACTGTTTAATTTTCACTTTATTTTTCAAAGTCATTCTTGATGCTGATCCCACTAAGTCCAAGTCTGTGCTATTTTAAAATTACCATTCTCCAGCTTCAACTCGTCTTATCGCATCAAGTTTCACTGAATGAGAAACTTTTTCTTTTCAGAAACATCCCTAGCACATGTATTTTTACGCTTTTGACTCATTACGAGTGATATGAGGGGTCAAAAAACACAGAAAATAATTCTGCTGACGCATTTAGCTCGCAAGTTAGACTACAGGAGACAGAAAACTAAAAGAGGGTAAAGGGGAATTTTTTTCTCACTTCTTACCGAAATGTGGACAGCCTCCCTACTCAAAAAGCTGTGCATTCAGCATTGCCACCCACTGCGCTTATGTGTGCCTCTATGTAATATACTCTTCAAAGTCAACTTGCCTTAGAATGGTCCTAAACCAAAATCACTTTTGTGCCAGTTTGCAAGCTAATTTGTAGCTAACTAAAATAGTTAAAAGTACTACAAGTAATGTATATTGGAAAGAAAACAAATAAAGGGTACATGCTACAGCGACATCTGATAAGTAAGACCTACCGTATCTGCCCGAATAGAAGCCGACCCTGGATTTAAGCCGACCCCCCAAAAATTTTCACAATTTTTTGGCAAAAACGTAAATTTCGTAGATTTTATGCTGAAGTGTGCTGGGCATTCATGCATGGCTTCAAATACATTATTCGAGATCGAAGAAATGAGTGGGAAATGGTTTAGTTGTTGAAATTTTGAAATATTACTTCAATTAATAATTTTGCATTGCTGAATAATGTTCCACATTCATTGACAATAATTTCATTCATCTTCATTTTCACAAAAGGTCAAATATAGTAATAGCGATCTCACCAAGATAATTTTTCATCCATGTCTATTTCCGATGAAATTAGCATTTACATTGCCTTAAGAAATTGCATTTTTATAATTATACACGTTCCATGTAAAGTTTTACCAAAATTCAAACAGTTGAGCATTCAAAGTCGTCAATGCATTTTGTGTAATCATCTGCGTAGTCAATGTATGCAAATAATGTGACCACTCAAATAATGTGAAAAATGCGGCCTTAAAAGGTAACAAAGCACAGGTAGTGCTAAATTCAATATTCTAGCCCTTATTACCTTCTCCATACGTAGTATAGGGAAAGTATTGTGATCACGAAAGAAATCGACTTTCAACAGAAATACACCTTTTTCAATATTCTAGCCTTTATTATTTATTCATTAATATTAATCATAGGCCAAGTATTTACTTTATGAAAAATATAGTACTATCATTTGAATGCGACGGCAATGAGAGACGTGCTGCCATCTATGGGTGACTACGAGATTTAACCATAACCCAAATTTTCCCCGGACTTGCATTTAAGCCGAGGGGTGATTTTTTCATTATAGATTTTGACAAAAAACATCGGCTTGTATTCGGGCAGATATGGTAGGGAATAGGACTTTTAGCCGCGGCCCTCTCACCACGAGGACTTCTCTCGCGGTGATTGATTAAAAATTAACAGAAAATCACGTTCAACATTCCATAGAAGTTTTATTTTACATTATATGTTTATTTTTAAGTAGGTATATATGAAAATCTCACGGCCCATGCGAGCAGTGTTGAATTTTCTTTCTGTAAAACATGACGTTCATGTCTTTGTCTGATTTTCGTCTTTTTAGTAATAATAAGTGTTTAACATAATATTAATGTTAAACGTGTTGATTATTCTATGCAATTAACATATTGCTCTACTGTAGCAACAAAACTCTGACGATCCGTACAGCTTACGAGAAAAAGCCCAGTTCATTTCATGTAGCTCATATGTATAAGCAAAGAAGCTTAATTGCTTCTCCATCGCTAATTTGATAGAAATGCTTTGGGTGCGATTCGTCTAACATGCAACTATACACTATTAAATTGAGTGAAAAATCACGATATCTACTGTCAGTAAAACTTTCAAAAATGAGGAAAAAGATGTGGCCCGCCATTCCACCCGATCTGGCCCGCGAGCTTTTAACCACATGTTCAATTTTCTAGTTGTTAATATTTTCATTAATGCAGCTTAATTCCTCCCATTAGAATTTAATACGTATGTTTTCTACTGACTGTTTTAGAATAATAATTCCAGTTGGATATTTCTGTTTTTGAAGAATTATGATTTACTTAGCTTCGTTTCGGTGACTAACAATTTGCGTGAAATGCTACATCTATTTTCCATTCGTAGCTATTCTTTACTCTATATATTATTTAAACGAAATTCTTGACTCGGTACCATCAAGAAATACTATCCACAAAATTAACAACCCATACTACACCATATAACACTTTTGGACACAGTATTTTTTGTAGATACTTTTCCTTGTTTGTAGTCTAAAAAATATGAGCAATTAACAGTGGAAGCTATCTAAAAAGGTTAAAATATTTTGATAAAGATTGTCATTGTTTTTTGATTATTTAAAATTTTTAATGTTGACTTTCTTTTTTAGAGATATTATTACATCACTGGCGATTTTATCGACCTATAAAATTGCAATATGTCTGCCCCGCCAACCTAAAACTTCAACTCACAAGGCACGCCGCCCGAAAGATTTCCACTGAGTTAGCATCATACTGAATTCAATGGGATTACACATTAGCAATTGATGTACCACTCACCCTAGGATATATAAGAATCATCGCTGTCCTTATATATTCACTATTATCAACAAAACAAATGGTTTATATAGCAGATCCTGTCCTTCCAGCTATCCCTTTCAAATAGTTTACAGAGCCCAGAAAATATTAAACATAAAGCAACGACGATGAAAATATGATTGTTTTCATTGTCATTGGTGTATGTTTCATGATTTTCTCAAGATTTCAAATTTTCTCTTTTGGAAAAAATAGGAGCAGGGTCAGCTAAACGTTTTTGTTGCGCTTTTCGAAGATGATAAAGTATACTTTCGGGAGATGTGAAATGAAAACTCTCATATATGCAAAATATGAAAGTTTTGCATAAGACATAATTCAATTGATTTAATAAAGGCATATATATATATATATGTATGTATGTATATATATAAATACTATGGAAGAGGAAAGGTAAATAAGGATATTTAGGGCAACTAGGTGTTGAAGGAAACCCAGTGAACACTTACCGGAAGTAGAGCTGCTGGGGTGTTGGAGAGACACATTTGTAGGGGTTAGAGCATTTGGGATGATCCCTTCGTCAGCACAAGAGAGACACACCTAGTTGCCCTAAATATATATATATATATATACACACACACACACACATATACCGTATTTGACTGAATATAGCCCCCCTCCGAATATAGCCCCCCTACCCATCTTTTCTCACACAAATCTAGAAAATATTTTAATACCCTGAAAGGACATGATCATTTTTAGGGCTTTAATGTCATGAAACATGCTGTATAATTTGAAGAAATATCAAACTTGCACTCATTTGATAAAAAAAGTACCAATTAGCGAGTGATAAAACGCCATGCTAATTGGAATTTTAAGGTTTTCAGATTTGTACCTCAGAATTCAGAGTGTATAGGTACTAACGAAAGAGAGATTTGACAAGGAAATGAACAAAAATACATTTTTAGGGAGTAAAAATAAACTTTAAAAAGTCGAAATAACATACTAATTAATGCAGCAATATTAGCAAGTCGAAATAACATACCAATTTATGCAGCAATATAAATTCGCACTTTGCTCATATTTCGATGCGCAATGCTAATCTATCTTTCGTTTGTGTAATTAAAAATTCGAGCTTAGCCAGGCAATTAGTCCATTCTCGGGTAAGGTTAATTTTATTAGTATTACCGTATTTGCTCGTGAAAGCTGTGCACCTTTTTTCCCAAAACGCCGGTGGAAAAAAGGGGGTGCATGTCTTACACGAATTCTTTTATTTGCCGCTCACCTTTTTTCCCAAAATGTCGTGTCGGTAAACAAATATACGTTAAGCTAGCACCCATGCCGCATCTATTATTCTATTTCTAAATTTCGGTGTATTTAGTCATTTTCATTCATTGTATAAAATTTTTTAATGAGTTTTAAGTTTATTAACGGGTGCTCCCCAAACTCGACGGCTTTCTGCTACAATCGTCACGGAGGCCACGGCGCATGCGCGATCAGTTTGGGTTGGTGGGGGTTTTGTTCTCACGGCAGACGACGCATACCATGTTCAGATACGGCATGCTTCCTTTATTCTATGATACGTCTATGAAAGTCATAGCTACCGTGGTGATCATTGAATGATCACTGATCATAATTTTAGTTCGTCAAAAAAATGACGACCGCTACGGTAGGGATCAGTGACCATATGGCTGGAAAATTACGTACAGCAGAATGATCGCTACCGGAGTGATTTCTGCCGAACATGACCAATATGACAACAAAAACAGTTAAGAGTTTAACAAAAGGGGACTACCGAGGAGATTTCTGCTAGTACCGATATAAAGAGATCACCCAATAAATTCGTCACGTAAGAGTGTGAAAATGCTTAACTTGAGAGTACCATTTTTGAGAAATAGGAATTGGTGATTTAAAAAATCCTTTTTCGGCTCAAATACATTTTTTTCCCTAGAGCTGGCCCAAAAACCGTGGTGCGCGGGATACACGGGGGCGCGGGATACACGGGGGCATGGCTTACACGAGCAAATACGGTAAAACATGCAATTTGACAATAATGAGAGCGATCAGGTAATTGAAAAATCCTTCCTATATGGTGACGTCAATCAGCCTTGCAAATAAATATCCGCAACCCGAGTAGTTTAGTCTTACAATGGATAGAAACACTTACTGACTCGAATGAAATTCATCGTTATTGAAGCTTTGCACACTTGTTTGTACCCACCTAATTTTTAGTGCCCGAAAATAGCCTCCCCCCTCAACTTTTGCACTTCACTTTTGGACAAAAACAGGGGGGCTATATTCGGTCAAATACGGTAAATGCTTAAAGAAAAGGAAAGGTAATAATTAAGGTGACAACAAGGTGTTGGAGGAAACTCAGTGGACACTTACCTAGATTGTTTTTCAAATTGGACTCGCTTCTAGGAAAGTAAAAACACTAAGCTATTACATACTATACATTTTATATGATTTGTATATCGTTTGTATTGTAGATAATGCCATAGGTAAAAATTACAATTCGGAAGTAAACTTTTATCTATCTTCTCTAAAAATTCAACTCCGGAATGCACTTAAAAACGGCGAGACGATCGCGGCGAGATGGCCATGGTGAAAGGTCTTCGCGGTAAGACGGCCACGGCGAGATGTCCTAGACCCGATATGGTAATATCGTCGACATCTCATTTTTTTAGATTAGCTGCAATTGAAACAACATCCAAAAACTAAAGGAGAGACAACATTTTTTTCAAATTGGATTCTTCAACAGTATTTAATTTATGAGTGCTAATTAGACGTACTAAATGTAGAATAAGTTATGCACTTCTTTTGTATAACCAAAAAGATGTGGCAATTGAACAGCGCACTAAGTGAAGTGCACTATAGTGAGGAATGCCTGTGCTCCATTCTTAACTTTTTATATAAAGATTTTATGATATTTGTACTTGGAAAAAATTGCAGGAAACTAAAAATTATATAACGTATAAAATATTATAGAATATATCATATGTATCTCAAGGCTAAGCAGCAATACTGCATTTATTTAATAAAAAGTAACTATCTTACTAGAAAACACCTGATTAAAATTTATTATTGATTTATTTTTAAATAGTACAGGTATACCCTGATTTACATCAAGGATGCATTCATGAAAAGTTCAGCTTAAATTGAATCGAAGCATAAGAATCAATTATATGAGGAGAAGATGCGTGCAGGAGTTAGGAAAGATTGCCACTGCCAATTCAGTGCAGGACAATTCGGCATTTTTTTCCCTTTGGAAATCAGACGAGAAAAACACAGGAAATGGATCAATTGTAGGTGGCCACATGGATGAGAATTCTCCTTTTGAGTAAACAGAAGTGCTGTATCTCAGGGTCAATTGCAATAGGATTTTCAATCAGTATCTCAGATGTACAGTGGAATCTCCATTTAACGTTTGCGTCAGGGACAAGTTTTTTGTACCTTAAATTGAGTAATACATTAAATGGGGGCTATCTAAAATTGAAAGACTAAACGACAGTTCATTAATGTCAAATATGTTTTATTAGTTAAAACAGAAATATTAAGTGTATAGATTAATTACGATCAATTTTTTCATTCGTAAAATTTCACAGAACGAAGATGGTCGAGAATAATACCAACTGTAAGTGCTCCGGCGAAGGTGATTCTTCTAGCTTATGGTTATTTTGTGAAATTAGTGGTCATTTCATGGCTGTGACCCTCATTGCACCTCCTAGCAGTGAATTTGCGATCTTTAATTATTCCGAGACAAACTTTCTTAAAACTTTTAAGCAAATAAACACACTTAATTGAAGCGCTCCTATATAGGAGGAATCAACCAAGCGTGCAGATCCTTTCAGTTTTTTTAAGTTTGCATGCTATAATGAATACACGATATAATTGGGCTCATATGGGTTATATAAGATAATACAGTAAAGCCTCGTTATAACACGGGTTTCGGGAGACAGAATGTACACCCGCGTTATCGGCAACCCGTGGTATTTCGGAAAATAATTTTTAAAAACGTGAAAATATATGCGTTATAACTAGAGCTGTCAATAATCGATTTTCGAAAACCTATTCTACTTACCGATTTTCGACCGCCGTTTTAAAAGTCGAAAACCGAAAAATCGAAATCGATTTTTACCGAAAAGTCGAAATCGATTTTTTTTACCGAAATGTCGAAATCGGTTTTTTTACCGAAAAGCCGAAATCGATTTTTTTTACCGAAAAGTCGAAATCGATTTTTTTACCGAAAAGTCGAAATCGATTTTTTTACTGAAATGTTGAAATAGATTTCTACTGAACTATTGAAGTCGGTCTTCTGGATGTCTACATCGATTTTCTCAAAAAAGCCTACAGTATGTGATCGTGGAACGAAGTGACACCGCATCGTGTCCGTTGTCTATGGTAACCCGATGTGCTACGGATCTGAAATTTGGAATGTAGGTAGAACTCCGGGTGAAACAAGTTCGAAAAATAAAATTCTGAAATTCATACTCCAGAACAGACATATAATGTAATGGTGACGGCTCACTTATAAATAAGGAGTCGAAATCGATTTTTTTTAGTGAACTGGGGAAGTCAGTCTTTTGGATGTCTATGTCGTTTTTCTCGATTTAAAATGATTAAAAAACACTATTTTTTTTCGATTTATAATAATTAAAAAACATACTATTATGGAAATCATTCGATTATGGCAATCTCTACACAAAGGATGCATCGAGGTTTGCATTTCTTCCATTTTCTCATTCCACAAAAACAAGGCGGTGTGACGCTGATACCCCACTGCCCTTTGGTCTGACAAATCTATACATATCTATAAAGTAAGGTGTTTGTATGTATGTATGTATGTATGTATGTATGTATGTTCTGCTAAGGCTCAGAAACTACAACACGCAGAAAAAAGAGGAAGGTGTCATATTAACCGTTATCATGTGTACGGTGGTGTAGTAAGGTTTTTAAACCGATTCGGTGTACTATATAATTATAATAAAATGTTTTCGTTTATATGGGATTTCCATTTAAAATTTTTTCGTAAATTTCTCGAATTTTTAACTCCTTACATATATATCGCAGACATATGCTCTCGCAGACTTTTTTGCGGTAAATTATCTCCTCTTTTGGAATAATTTTTTAAAAGAGGGGCTTACAGATCAAATAAGACGAATTGAAGGGAAAATCTTTTTTTTCATTATTGCTCAGCATTTGGATATACTTAGCAACCGATGTAAACAAATTACGTTTGAACTATAAACATATCGTAAACGTAGAATAGTTGATGAAATACTCATTTAATATCTTCTGATTTGATTGTATGTTTTTCTTTCATTATCTATGGTCTTCTATACACAGGTTAATTCTGCGAATAAACATTAGTGAACTGTTTCTTTTTCTGTAATCGTGTCATTCGCATTATATGTATGTTTGGATATAAGTTAAATTGTTTTTATATGCCTTTTGTCTTATTTTATTTCATATGTTGTTTAAGTGAAAATTACTGAAGATATATGATTAAATTACTACGTTAAAGTTTTTGTGTTTTGTTTTATCAGTTTATCAATAAAAACTGAATTGAGCATTTCATGCTAACATGCAAGTTTTTTCCCATGCTCATCCATTTTGCGTTTCAATGATAATTAGATACTTTTTTGTAATATATAATATCGTTTTGAATTAAAAGAGAGTTTTATCAATTGGAAATACGGTTCACTCCTGAGTAATTGTTATTTTAATACGAGAACTAAATTAGATTAACATTTTGAACACGTAACGCAGTGAATTTCGAAAGATTTTATTTGAATAATACTTTTGTTGAACTTTATTATGTCTTCTGAACTAAAATTAAGAATTCGTGTCTGCGGTTCCATGGGTAAAATGTAAACACTACCGATACACTCACGTAATTAATTACGTTAGAAAAGTAAAACATTTTACTACATTATTTAAAATCGATTCGTTCGAATATCTCAATCTATTATTGAATTAATTACGATGGAAAACACAATTAAGATCAATAATTTTATATCTATTTAGAGTAATAATAGGTATTCTTATTTAGGTTCTCCTGTTATTATGTTGACATACAAACTCATATTCCGCGTAATCAGTATTTACTCATCACTACGACACGCTATTTTGTGATTGTTGGTTGTTTATTTTGCAACTGAATAGAAAGCGTCAGTCGCCATGGTCAGATACATTGAGCTTTAGGAGATTATTCGTTGGTTGGTTTCTGTTAGTTTGTTGTTTTCATTTGCTTTCGTTTCGTGTCCATTTTTTGTGTTCTTTGTTTGTTTTCTTTGTTGTCGTTCTTAGTTGTTCATTTTGTAGTCTATGTTTATATTCTTTGGTTGTGCTCTTGATTTTTGTTCCTTGATTACCTATTTGTCGGTTTACACCTTTTATGCCGGCTATTGGTTAGAGTTTAATTCATTTCTTTTTTCTTGGTGGTTTTTACATTGAACTTATATTCTTTGGTTGTACTCTTAATTTATGTTCCACGATTATTTATTTGTCGGTTTACATCCTTTTCTACCGGGTATTGGTAAGTGTTTAATTCATTTCTTTTTTCATGGTGGTTTTTGTAGTTTTCGTATTGGTTCGTTTCGTGTTCTTTCCACTTTATTTCAAGACTCCTAATGTAGTTTACAGAAAGGAGAGGAGAAGTTTTAGTATGTATCATTTTCTCAAGCTGTCTTCTAAGCGGGAAAAAGTATAACTATTTGCAGTCCGAAATGCACCCGGGCGAAGCCGGGTACGAAAAGCTAGTACCATTATAAATAAAAAATAAAGGATAATTAAAGCGGACAATTGCAGATGGACCCGTGGATATTCAAGGCTATTTCGGACCTTACCGTTTCCCAGCAGGCGACGTTTTCATCTTGGCGGTGAAATAAGAAACGGCAAATTCTTCTAGGATTTGAAAAGGAAGCACTTTACAGTAATCCTTGTTCGTAAGCTGCATTTTATGATTACAGCAGTAATATTTTCATAATAGGATGAAAAACACAGAAGATGATTTACATTTACTGCTACAATCATACATATACATTACTTAATTTTACTTAATTATAACTTAATCATTACTTAATCTTACTCCAAATATAATATAATAGTAGGAGCAGTATTTATAATTGAGCCGTCACCATTACATTATATGTCTGTTCTGGAGTATGAATTTCAGAATTTTATTTTTCGAACTTGTTTCACCCGGAGTTCTACCTACATTCCAAATTTCAGATCCGTAGCACATCGGGTTACCATAGACAACGGACACGATGCGGTGTCACTTCGTTCCACGATCACATACTGTAGGCTTTTTTGAGAAAATCGATGTAGACATCCAGAAGACCGACTTCAGTAGTTCAGTAGAAATCTATTTCAACATTTCAGTAAAAAAATCGATTTCGACTTTTCGGTAAAAAAATCGATTTCGACTTTTCGGTAAAAAAAATCGATTTCGGCTTTTCGGTAAAAAAACCGATTTCGACATTTCGGTAAAAAAAATCGATTTCGACTTTTCGGTAAAAATCGATTTCGATTTTTCGATTTTCGACTTTGACTTACCGACTTTTCGATTTTCGACGGTCGAGTTACCGATTTTCGAAAAAAATCGAAAAAAATTGACAGCCCTAGTTATAACAAATTTAATTGCAAAATACTATAAAAACTGATATTGTATTTTGATTTAAATGCTTACCTTACTTTAATTGGTGTTTTTAAAATAGTCCGATATTTTCTTTTGGCGTGACAGTTGATGGCGTTTCTTCATCACAAACGTCTTAGTGTTTTGCAAATGTAAAAGATGAAGATGATCACAATCACTCTGTCTCTACATCGAATTCATCACTTCACTGATGTTATCCAATACTTTGCTTATTTAAGGTATCTCAACCTCACACATCTCTTCATTCTCGCTGTCATCTTCCGATAATTTTTCTGCTCTTCCACAGTTCTGGACTTCAGCTACAATTTCCTATCATTCTTATAGACAATGATGGGTGTTTAGCATTGCGGTAAAATTTGAACCAAGTTGTTTACGAAGAAAATAAATGGCGGTAAAATTTGAAACAAGGTTGTTTATGAAGAAAATAAATGGAATCATTTTGGGGGACATGTCTAGACCCAGAGTATATCTGAATCCGTGGTATAGTGAGGCGTGTTATAACGGAGTTTTACTGTATTTACGAGTTTCGAATAATTATCCCACAGTGAAGCAGTGTGGTGAGCATTGGCCCTTTATGTGAAGTGGGCTCGCAAATGTGATTGCGTGTCTTGTGCGGTGTAGGGAAATGCTACAGTGACTGACGAGTAAGAACATACATCCAAAGTTTTAATAACATCGCCGCCTCGATGTAATATTACCATTGTGTGAATAAGACTTCCCTTTCTTTGGGGGATTGTCTTCCTTTCGGGTTAAAAATGGTAAATATGGCTGTGGTAAACTCGGGTGGTCCAACTAGCTAACGTGTCACGTTAATGAGCGAGCACCTGTGAACTGAAACGTAAAAAAATCTGTGTTCACGTGATGACGTCATCGCAACTTTCATGAAGTACGTAACAGATTAGGACATTTAAGGTGGATTGACAAAACAGCACGACTAAATATTAATTCTTTTGAGTTTATTTAATGTAGTAACAATGCCAGTATGTGCTGTGCCATTGATGGTTAGGTTGAATTAACATATTACATCTTTACCAAATGAAATTTTCTCGAGTCATGGTGTAAATGCACCTGAAATCGAGGCGATGCCCCGCAAGAGACCAGGATTTTGTCCCTTAATTGCAGGCAATTCACTAAATCAAGAAACATTAAATCGGGTCATACAATACATTATTTATATGGAGCTTTGGTCGGGGCCGCAAAAAAACTGCCTTAAATGCGGGTAAACCTTAAATTGGGATTCCATTGTAGTTGCCTGACTGCACAAGGTGATTCTCCTTTGAGTTGTTTTGGTATCAGGAAACATATACTGTATTTAATCGATTGTAAGCTGACCCCCACTTTTCACAAGGACACGGGAGGAAAATTCCATGTTGGGTGTACAGATTCCGAGATTTGTCGTGAAAAAAATACTGAAAAGTATGAATGTCCCAGTTTTTTGAATTTGTAATTAAATAGAAAAGGTATCAACTAAAATTACGACAACACAAATTACGTTATATTCAAGCATTCAATACAAGTTTTACTAAAACGTAATTTGTCCCGGTTATGTCCCAGATTTGTAATCTTGCAACAAAAATATCCCGGTTTCTCTCTTTGTCTTCTCCAACGTCTCACATATGATTCATCAATCCCATAGCGCCATTGTGCAGCAAGATTTGATGTATCTTCCACATATGCTATCACTTCTGTTAACGTCTGCAGAATAATGCGTTCGTCCCATTATGGTATTATAAAAAAACTGATAAACTCGCCAAAATAAAAGACAAAAGTGTACTCTTGCAAAGGCACGAGGAAATGTCGGCTGGCTTAGGAGATCCTAGGATTACGTTCACACATGCTCGAGATGGCTCTGGGAAGTCCAAAATTATGCGTGAATTTATCGAAACATTTATTTCTTCCTATTCAATTATTGTGATTCTTTTTACATACATTTAAAGTAGATTGTTTACTTATATACAGGGTTATTCATAAATACCTGAACACTTTAGAAAATTTATTACAGGAAAATTAACAATACAATTGTGACATGCGAGACACTGTTTGTTGTAGGATCTCAAAAAGTTTTTATCTTTGCCTACAGAATCTCAATATGAGCCCCATGGGTTGTCTTGCACCCGTCAATTCTGTAATCCAGTTCCTCCCATGCCATCACTAGATTGTCCACAGAAATTTCTGTGATTGCATTCCTTATTCTTATCCTTAACTCTTCCAAATCACGGAGCAAAGGTGGCACATACACCCTGTCTTTAACAAACCCCCACAAAAAATAATCCAGCTGCGTTATGTCTGGAGACCTAGAGGGCCATTTCAAGAATGTTTTGTCGTTGTCTGTGCCATGACCTATCCTGCGACCTGGCAGTGTCTCGTTCAGATGACTACGCACGCCCCGATGAAAATGAGGTGGGGCTCCATCTTGCTGGAGAATGAAATCATCTTCATACTGCTCAAGTTGAGGAAACAACCAGTTAATTAACATGTCTAGGTACGACATCTCTGTGATGGTTGCCTCGCAGAAAAAGAATGGCCCGTAAACCCCACGTCTGGAAGCAGCGCAAAACACATTAACTTTGGGAGTATCTCTTTCATGTTCGATAAATTGATGTGGATTCTGTGTTCCCCAGATGTGGACGTTGTACCGATTCACTTTTCCATCCAGATGAAATGTGGATTCATCACTGAAGGCAATTCTGGACAATAAGCTCTTTTCCTCCTCGATCCAACGCTGCAACTTGATGCAAAACCAGGAGTCTTACCTTTGCAAAGACAGCCTGTTCTTTCATACTGTTGATACCAGGAGTAAATGCTAGTCCGAGATGGAGGATTCTTATGAAATCGAGTACGGAAGCTACGCTGAACTGCAGTTGCACATTTGGTTTGATGAAATTGCAAGACACAGAAAACCTTCTCGGGTCCGGAAGCCATTTTGTGTACTAGCAACATCAGCACCGCCAGGTGGGTGAAACTGAAACTTCACCGTGCATAAAACAAACTTTGACTTGTTCTGAAACAAGCAGTTTGCCGCATGTCGCAATTGTATTGTTGATTTTCCTGTAATAGATTTTCTAAAGTGTTCAGGTATTTATGAATAACCCTGTATATTAATACACATATCCAGGGCCGTGCCAAGGGTGTTTGGCACCCGGGTGCAAAATAATTCTGCGGCACCCCCCTCCCCTCCCCCAAAGTGACTACTAGCCAATCCTAGAAAAAAAAGACCACCACTGTCCCCTACATAAATGTTAGCGAACATATCTGTTCTTTATTATGGACAGCCTCTAATTTAAAAATAATTTATCAATAATGTTTACAGTTAAACATTGCTGCGTTTGTTTAATATTAGCTTTCAATTGTCAATCGAGTGAATTGCTCAGCTTTATCTTAAAAGCATTTCGAAGAAGGGGCAAACTTTTAAATGAACGAAGATACAAATATCTTAATGGGAAGGCATCCCGCTAGTTGGTGTCCAGGTGCCGTGCATCCCAAGTTGGCCCTGCTTATATCTAGAGTTATAATTTAACTACAGGGACTATTGCATTGATTACTTAAATTTTTTGTTCATTGATTTTTAAGACCGATATTAACAAGGGGAGGCTCACCTCTTCGGGTGATGGATTTCCTTAAAAATTGGTAGGTAGGTAGCCCTCAACTCCACAACCACGAATAACCCCCCTTTTGGGCGTATATATCCAGAAAGTTAGCAACAAAATGGATTTATAATTTTCGATTTCATGGTTAACAAGGTATATACCTATTTTGCGGCAGCGCCTCATGTTGTAGTGGTGGTTCAGTGGTAACATGGTGACTTGCCGTTACGAAGGTCGTGGGTTTGATCCTAAGGCGATTGTTATTTTTTTTCTGACTTATTATGGTGTGATTTTTTTGTTATTTTTTCAGCGCCTTTTTTTAGAAATGCTGATGGTTTATAAATTTTTAATCCACTTTTGCATAATTTTGTTTTTTTTGGGGCCTTTTTTCGAATTTATTTTTTTTGTTTTCATTTTATCCTCTACCGTTTTAACAATACTATTGATTCAGTAGCATTTTCTTCTTTGCAATGACTTGGGTGGAATGAATCATAAAAACAATGGAAAAAAACGTTATCCAAGTATGACTTGTATGTGCTTGTGTGAATTTTACCTGACATGGGTGAAAAGATTCAAAATGAATCATAACTTTCCTTGATTCACCACTAATTGTCTTTGCATGTTTTTAAACGGATGATTCGGTACGCGTGGTATGCATCACGGCTAACCAAAAACGGACATTTTTTGAAACGTCAACCAAGGTATATTTCCTGAAGAGGTGATGAAGAGTAAGTGCTTCTGTGGAGAGCAGTGCTTTGCGAGGTGCTCTCGTTGTAAAAGAAACAGTTGTTTCCATTGTTTTTATGATTCATTCCAACCAAGTCATTGCAAAGAAGAAAATGCTACAGAATAAATAGTATTATTAAAACGGTAGAGAAAGCCAAAAAAAGAAGGAAAAAATAAATTCGAAAAATAGGCTCAAAAAAAACAAAAAAAAACGAAATTATGCAAAGTGGATTAAAAATTTATAAAACATCAGCATTTATAAAAAAAGGCGCTGAGAGCTAAAAGCATTATTATTTGTGTGAAGTCTTTTCTAAATATAATTTTCAACATTTTTGCACATTTGTTTGCTTGATGCACTCTGCTAAATCAATTAGGGAAGAAGTTTCCTTCAGACCGAACCTTTTCATGTCTCCAGAAAAGATCCCAGGTGAAATGTCTTATGAATGAAATGTTGAAAGTTCTTCTTCCACATCATCATCATGCCTGCTAATCTGCCCTCACACCAGTAAGAGCTCTACACCAAACTTCCGCTTAATGTGGAAAATGACACCAAATTCAACAAATGAATAAGTTAAGTTATGATTAAAATGCATTTGGTAAAATGTATTATAATTTGTCCCATTCTCCTTTTTCTTGCACATGTAGGAGGAAAAATTGGTTTTCGAACACATCCCATGATTTTATCATTGCGTTAATGAGAAAAACTCCCGATTTACAAACTTTCGGTTTACGAACTACTTTTCAGGAATGCATGGTGTTCGTAATTCAGGAGTTTACTGTAGTTGAAAAAATGCTTTTTTTATGACCAGTAGAAGTTGGTAATTAGTTTAACTGAATATATTCATAGAGCTTTTTTGTCTGTGGGTCGATTTCAGGCTTAAACAACCTTCCTCAGATGAAAAACCGGCCCATGATTCTCATTGGTGGATGACAAAACTGTATGTATAAATGATAAATGTATCACTTATTATTTTTTTGCATCCTAACTGAAAAATTTAAAAATTGTAAAGATTTCCCTGATTTTAACTATGCTAACCTAATATGTAACATTTCAATGACTACCACAAAAGAGATTGTTCCTATTTAAGAAGCTTCTATGATACACTTGTATATCGTTGGTATACAAGAGAAAGTGACTTGAGTCCAAAGTGCATTTGGTCAGTTTCTCCTATCAAACATACAACCTAATGGACTTATATACAACATATTAGTAACTCATTGTAGGTAATATCTATGGACTTGGTCACTTTTTCAGGTTAAAGACATCACCAGTGAGCATTACTTAAAAACAAAACCAATTTGGTCATTTTCAGACATTCATTTTCACTTTCTCTTGCACACCAACGATATGCATGTTTTATTTAATAGTCTGTTAAATATTGTTTAAGACAAGTTTTTTTACATATTATGTTTATTACTATACATACAGTGGAAACTGTCTATGTGGCCACCTCCATATACCGTATATACCTGAATATAAGACGAGGTTTTGTTCCAATTTTTGTGACCGAAAAATCGCTAGTCGTCTTATAATCGCGTGGTGCGTAATAGTTTGACTGACAGAGGAGCAGAAGGCAGAGATAGGAGAGATGGGAAGAATTGAATAGTTATAATCGAAATACAGGCAGACCTCGTCTTTCGCGGCTTTATCTTTCATGTGTTTCGATCTTTCACGGCTCCGCATTTGCGACCAGTTGTGTTTTTTGCGGTCTTATGTTTCGCTCTTTCGCGGAAAAAATCACGGAAAAGGCGGCTGCGTGAAATTTTCTATTTATGGAATGAATCGCGTTTTCCTCACATTTTCTCTCATAGTCAGGCCTGAAAAATGTTGTTATGGTATTCTGATATGTAAAAATATTTACGTAATTTAGGAAAATCAATACGTGTATCCAGTGCTTTTTTTCTGGGGTACACGAGGATACGGCGTATCCCCACCTTTTTTTGAATAGTCTTTTGGTTTTATCCTAAATTTTAAGAAACTTACAAATTTCGTGTTAATATTTAACAAAAAAAGTATTTTTAGAAAATTGCAAGTTTTTGGTTCCCCTCTTACGTATTCTTGTCAATTAATATTTATTTGTCTACGTTTCAATCTGTGTTGCATGAATGGAAAACAATTTCCCGCGAAAATAAACAAGGCAACGGCGCATGCCATAGATATTGTCGCGGTATCCTATCCTATCCTATAGATGGCAGCAGGGTTGGGAGGGCACTGACCCTTAAGGAATCCTTGCAAAAGGACGTGCCGGGTAGCAGGAAAAATTGGCGGAACACAGGGTGAGCGAGAGAGTACGGTGTGCGAACATTTGTGTTCTGATCGTGTGTGAATATCGTGACAATATCTTCTCTATTGTGCATGCTGTCAGTTGTATTTACTCTAACATCTAATGTGTCCCGGCTGCGAATGTCGCAGTAGACTTTCGACATTCGCGTCCCTGCTTGACTAGTTGCGCGTAAAAAAGTTGTGTAAATCCGTATTCGGCTGTTAGCGGAGCATTATTGTGAAAGAAATTGTATTATCTTGACTATTTTCGGGACACTTTATACCTTTATAAAATGAATAAAATAACGGATTTTGTAATGCCCATGTCGAAAAGGAAGAGAACTGACGATACAGAAGAAATAATTGTTACGTCTGAATCAACTGCAATTTCGACATCGTCATTTTTTACTAAGGTTGGACTTTAGAGCAAAAGAATGTTTTCTGTGAAAAAAACGTTTGGTTATGTACAAAAAACAGAAAGCTTGGTTGTGGTGCTTGCCGTAAAGTTCAAACGCTTGGAATTGAGGCAAAAATGGGTATGAAGATATCAAAGGAATGGGCCAATAATGAAGTTACCCATTTTGGTACAACTCGAGAACAACAATTAACATCTCTACAGACCAAGATATTTAAACACAAAGAAAGTGCTGGTCACAAAACTGCTATGAAGATATTGGAAGAGGCAAGTAAAGAAACGCTAGAGAAGGTTTACCTGAAATCCCTTTCATGCCAAAAAGAGGTTACTGCCAAAATATTTCGCACAGCCTACAAAGTTGCAAAAAGTAATCAATCATTCAATAATTTTGAAATGGAAATTGACTTGCAAGGACTTAATGGTGTTGATATGGGATGAATACTTCACTCTGCAAATCAACATTATCAATCAAATTAGCAAGGAAATGAGAACAAACTTGGTCTGCAAAATCATAACTTCCAAATCAAAAATATCATCCCTTAATCAAAAGTCTACATTAATCTTGTATATCCGTGTAATGATTTCTGGTTGTGAAATGACAGCACCAGTTAATTTATTTATTGAGTGGATAGAATTAGATGATGTAACGGCGACTGGGATTTTCTCTGCTTTGATTTGCCATCTTCAATCTATCAGATTGACAGAAGAATACCCGAATGATTATTTAGTTTCTATTGCTTGTGATGGTGCAGCGGTAATGCTTGGATCTCGTGGTGGAGTTAAGAAATTATTGAAAGAAAAATTTCTATCAATAATTATATGGCACTGTGCTAATCATAGACTGGAATTAGCCGTCCACGATGCTGTCAAGACAATTTCTGGAATTAACAGGTTCAAGGCATTTATTGACAAGTTATATGTTCTCTACCATGCATCGCCAAAAAATAGTTAAGAATTGCAAGCCTGTGCTAATTCACTGGAAATGCAACTTTTGAAAATTGGGCGAATACTAAGCACTCGTTGGGTAGCATCCAGTTTTCGTTCAGTTTCTGCAGTTTGGCAGCATTGGTGCATCATTTTACAATTGCTAAGGATGATTCATCCAAAGACAAAAAAGACGTATGTATGAAGGATTGTTGAAGAAAATTACAACAGTGGAGTTTATTTTAGATCTAGGATTGATGTGTGATGCACTTCAAGAGCTAAGTCTGAAATTGCAAGAACGCAACATAAATTCGTATTGTGCAAATAAAATGATTAAACGTCTTGCTCAAGTATTTGAAGAGAGACAAATATATCCTGGACCATATTCTGAAAAAGTCACCACTGCTGCCAAATGTCTCATTTTCCAGGGGGTTCCTATATACAAAAAAGATAAAAAAGAGGACCCACCAGTCTGTCCTATTTCATTTGATCAAAATCTGAAAATAACTATAGAAAAGAGATTACTAGATGATAAAGAAGCTGATGTACCTAAAAGTGCTAGATCCAAAACAGTGGCCAGAAGAAGTTCAAAATCATTTGACGTTTGGGGAGGCAGAAATAAGAAATTTGTCTATAAGACTTCGTTTGAATGAAAGGGAGATGATACATAGTTTCCGAGAATACCTAGAGGAAAAAAGAATTCCAGATGGATTATTTCAATTAATACACAATCTCGATATGATTCCGATATCTTCAAGTGAATGTGAAAGGGGTTTTTCACAGATGAACCTTATTGTAACCCCTTTAAGATCTTCGTTGTCCACTAAAACAACATCAGCAGTGATGTTCATCAAGATTGTTGGGTCTCTTCTAAGACTGTTTGATCCAACAAAATTCGACGAATCTTGGTTGCTTTTTGGACATCATTCAGCAATAGACGCAAATAGCAAAGAGAGAAAACGAGACATTGAACCTCCTGAAGGCATGAGTCAGAATTGGAGTTTATTATAAAACTTTTACAAATGTTTTTTAATATTCATGTCATTAATTACTTAAAACTTTTGTTTAACTTTCCTAATTAATAAATAGAAATAGAATTAATACATTCAATATTTTATATTTTTTCCAAATTTCTCCACCTCTCACAAAAATCTACTATGTAACAAGTAAGTTCCACAACGAAAAAAAATGACCTTTAACGTGTTGCTTAACCACAAATTACTTTTGAAGTTGAAAACACGATGCTAAAAATACACACCCCTTTTTTAGAAAACACAGTATACCCACCTATTTTTCTAGAAAAAAAGCACTGTGTGTATCTATTTTTTTAAAGTATATATATAAGACGTGTACGTGTCTTATATATACTTTTAAATATTTTTAGGATGCAATCCTCCCACACTTTTGTGTCCCTTCGCACGTGAAAAGTTGCAGAATATAAGCTGGCATCACCGTTCAGGAGCCTTCCGTCTTTATTACGAAAGGGAAGTCCCGAGGGGAAAGACCGAACTCTTGACCCTTCCGAATCAGGATCATTGGGTTATTTGCTCAGGTTTGACATAATTCAAACGCTTAAGCCTTGCATTTTACGCATCATTTATTATTGGTGGAGTTTTCATGAATGTAACCCCAAGAAAGACGAGGTCTGCCGTATTTGGGGAATTAGCCCCTGCAAGTTAGGCAACCTCCGTTCTTTTTTTTCTCGATTCTACTACGGAACTTAAATAATTTATTTTCTGATACTTTTTTCATCTTCCTTTAACTTGTTTGTCTCACTTTCATTGAAGTTAATTTTTCCATCTCTTTCTCTATTTTACTGCGGTCACCAATACAGAGGACAAATGATGATGTGATGGGAACCAAACCCTGTATTTCCCATTGCCTTAATTACTTCTCTTTTGCGATTTCGTCTTTCACAGTATTTTCAGGAACATAACCCCCGCGAAAGACGAGGTCTGCCTGTTTTCGATTCTTAAAATCATTTGAAACAATCGATTATTAAAAGTAGTAGTAGAAAATGAATCGATTCAAATGTATTCGATTACAAATACTCTTTTGAATTTTATTATATTTATGCATTTTGCTTCATTTGGTAATTTATTAAAAGTGTTGGCTTGGCTGACAGATAGCGCCACTATGCGGTAGCTCGAAATGTTTGTTCGTCAGCTGATGTACGAAAGTCGAGGACTGCCTGTAGTAGTAGTAGGTTGAATGGGCGAAAGATTTTGCACCAACATATGTAATTTGATCGTGTCACGATATCATAGTGTCTTGACCACAGACAAAGTGAACCATCTATGACTGTAGTAAATTCCATGTGAATTAAAGTCTTCGTGATTGTAAACTATCCAGTTTTACTTAAAAATATGGGTGACCACGTTGAGAAGGGAGGTTCTACACCAGGGGTGTCCAACCCAAATTAATAGTGGGCCGGATTCAAGATTAAGTCTGACTTCGCGGGCCAAGGTAGAAAAAAGTAAAATTTTTCCATCTTTTACCATATATTTATCAAAGAAATTAAAGAAAATTAAATTACAAATAAAATTGTTGCGCAATATAAATATTAATGGGACACTTGACAATTTTTCTGTTTACATAAAAAGTCAGTATCAGGTGAAACGTTCGATGTACCAATTCGTATTACACCAGTCGGATGTTCATCTGTTAAGCATGATCGGTTCTTTGTTTTAACATA
The DNA here is from genome assembly GCA_036926305.1 of Uropetala carovei. Classification (NCBI taxonomy): domain Eukaryota; kingdom Metazoa; phylum Arthropoda; class Insecta; order Odonata; family Petaluridae; genus Uropetala; species Uropetala carovei. Next base: position 1,512,255 of record JAXCHB010000002.1, read on the forward strand.
TTTCATCCTGGAAAAGAACTGTTCACAACTATATGTGCTGCCAAATAAAGACACTTGTTGAAGGGCCAGCTTTATAAGGTTGGGATAATGTTCAACTTTGACATACTTTTTATAAAACGTTAAAAGATCATTTTCAACGTAGGCCGTTTTCAGGGAACTATTACATTGCAGATCAAATAGTTCTAACTGGAATTTTTCCTCAACATTTTCAACATCAATAGAAAAGGGATTACTAAACACTTTCATAAGTGGCTCATTCTTTCTAAAATCGGTAAATCTTTCTTCAAATTCATTTTTTAAATTTACAAGTGAGAGTGAATATTTTTCAATATTTATTGTTGTCTTTTCCCTCGTCGATAATGTTTTGAAATGAACAAAATTCTTATTAACCAATTGATTTTGTGGCAGATTCAACTTTTTAAGGAATGCTTGAATATTTTCAAATTGCTGATTAACAAGCTGGTCTTTCCCTTGAAGTTTCAAATTTAGGTCAGCAAGATATTTTGTCATGTCTACAAAAAATGCCAAATCATTTATCCACTCAGATTCTTCTAAATAACTAACATCCTTTCCCTTGCTTTTCATGAATGTTTTTATTTCTCCTAGAAGTGACCAGAATTGTTCTAATGTCGCCGCTCTTCTGAGCCAACGAACGTGACTATAATAAATTACATCATCGCGTTCTGATCCAACCTCAGAAAGAAAGTTTTTGAATTGTCTGTGGTTGAGGCCTTTTGATCGTATGAAATTTACGATTTTAGCAACTTTTTCCATTATATGTTTCATTCCTAATATTTTTTAACACGGTTGCCCCTGGTGAATTATACAATGATGTTTAATGATTTTGTGTTAAATTTCATTGCTCATTAAGCTCACAAAACCCTTTCGCTTTCCTGTCATCGCTGGGGCACCATTGGTTGTTAAACCATAGAGATTTTCATCTTTCAGTTTAATTTTTTTAAAAGGTTTTACTGACTGCATCCAAAATATCCTGTACCGTTGTTGTACCTTTCATTGGACACAAGTCTAATAGTTCTTCAACAATATCAAATGTGTTCGTTACTCCTCTCTCAAGTATTGCTAGTTGAGCAGTGTCAGATATATCGGTACTCTCATCTAGTCCTAAACTGTAAAATTTACACTCGTTCAATTTAGCAGTAAGTGTAATTTCTATGTTATTTGTCAATTCATCAACTCTCCTAGCAACTGTTTGGTGTGACAAACTCGTATTTTTCACCAATGTTTTTTCTTCTGAACACGCAACTGAAGTAAATATATCTAGGCACTCTTTTACAAATTCTCCATCGGAAAACGGTTTTCCTCTTTTTGCAATTGCTTCGGCTATCTGAAAACTGATTCTGGTTGCAGCCTCAGAATCTTCTTTTGGTATTTTAAAGAACGACTCCTGTCCAGCAATATTTCTTCTTAATGAATTCACTCGATTGATTCTAATTTGACTTTTCAATTTGCTATACTTTGTAGCATGCTTTGCTGAATAATGTCACTTGATATTATATTCCTTGCATACTGAAATTTTTTCTTGACATATGAGATATATGATGTTTGCATTTTGTTCAATCACAAAAAAATCTTCAGTCCAACTGCCCTTGAACACGCGACATTCTGCGTCAATTTTACGTTTCTTTTCAGCCATCATCTTTAAGGGTTAATAGCTTCATTGTATCGATTCTGTAATTATAATTATAATTATAATTAACCAGGATAAAGACATCAGCAACAATGGGTAGTATTATATTAATAAAACCATACCCACGCGACATTCATGAAACTCCGACACTGTCAAACTGGCACTGCACGTCCATTGTCCTGTCATCCACATCACTAAGGTGCACTAAGGTTGATATATATCGGTGATATATTTTTACTTCTTTATCAGACAAATATTAGTAGGTAGTTTGTTATTTTGAAATGTATTTTTAAATTCATTTCAACAAAAATAAGAATATAAATAAGAGATTTTTTCTAGCAGCTAGTGGGCCGGATTGAACAGCTTCGCAGGGTGGATTGTGGATAGCCGTATGTTGGACAGCCCTGTTCTACACATTCACAAATATCGAAATCATTGTGTAATAGTTATGATGCAAATTTTAAACTTTTAGTGATGAAATATGCTGATGAAACTAACAATTGTGCTGCAAGGAGGTTTGGTGTCACCGAGGCAAATGTGCGGCGGTGGAAAAAATTACAGGAATTGCTAAAGTGTGCAAGTTCAAATCGGAAAGCATTTCGTGGGCCTAAGGAAGGGCGTTATAAAAATTTAAGAGGACCAGTTAATAACATTTGTGCCAAATATTTGTTCCAAAATATTCAATTGAAAATTCCAATCAAAATTGCTTATTTCAATTGGTTCAATGTTCATTACTCCGTGGTATAATAAACCTCTGTCATTGTGTGCATAATAAATTTTTTTCCTTTCATTAGGAGTTAAAAATGATATAATCAGAGTCGTCTTATATTCGGGTATATACGGTATTTACCACCTGCCTAATGTGACCTTTTTTCACTGGTCTCTGACAACATTCTATGCTATACTTTTTTCTGAATGTAGTGACCACCAGGCTTTTGTGTCCAGTGACCAACCTTTTGGGTGACACAAAAAACAAATATACTCCATAATGTGAATAGTGAATAATTTTAGTGATTTTTTTACGAATCGCTTATGTCTGCCTGTGCAGGTGATATCTGTTCCATGGTTCTGCCTAGAGAAACCTAATTTTCAGGATAAGTTACTACATATGAGAGCTATGTGTGGCAAGAAGAAATTGGTAAAATTCCAATTTTCAGGGGTTATTTTGCTCAATTATTGCCCCATAAGAAAAGCATGTACTGTACATAAAGAAGGAAGTGTCGAAGTTAAAAGATTGAAAAATAATGTCAAGAATACAAAAAGAAATAAAAGTGAAAAATTATAAAAACATTTAAAATTTTAAAAATTAAACACGTAATTTTCCACGATTTATTGCTAATGTTAAAATAAAATCACAGCTGCGAGAAAAAAAATAAAAAAAGAAAAGTACAGACGGGTATAATTGAACCAGCAACCCTCATGCTTCAATGCCAATGCCTTAACCACTACACCACTGTGACTCATGCTGGGAAAATTCGGTTTGAGCGTATTAGTTTAACACGCCAATCTTCTTGGTTGATTTTCTCAAGAATGTTTGAGAGGTGCGCCCTATGGATTCCACACTCAATAGTCCTTACCGTGTACTACATGCATGCAGATTTTGAAAAGATCCAGTGACCCGAACGTCTGACCCTCCCCTTGTGAGTTGTCATTAGCTCTCGATAAAAAGTAACTCACGCTAAAAGATTGGTATTAATATATTAAAGTTATTTAATTCCTTGTCATTTTTCACGCATTTCATCTGGTTGTGCATCGAGTGCTCAGATTTTCTTCGTGAGCCTTGCGACCCAATAATGGGTCGCGACCCATACTTTGAAAAACACTACCCTAGAACACGTTTGGACTATTTCTGCGATTATGTCGGGGTGTGTGTGTGTGTGTGACATTTTGTAGGCGCTCAAAACTCATAAACTAATAATCAGATACATATAAAACGTTTTATTTAAGATTTTAATTTGCAATTGAAGATCTGAAAAGGTTTAGGGCTGAAACTGCTCAACTGGAAGAGGAGGTTTATTCTTGCCTTTTTTCCATTTTTTTCTCCTTTAGAACTCAATTTACGTAAATATTTGACATTACCAAAGTTGTGGAGAATGTAATTCAACTTTTAATGGAAACATTTTTTCTTAAACCCAATAGTTTGATTTTTTATTTTTCTTCTAAATTTGTTAAACTAATAGACGGTAGAAATAGAAATGAGAACCACTTTTCTTTCTTTGTACTATTCTAGTACAAATGTACAAAATCAATAAATTTTCATTTTTTCTAAAAATTTAACAACCGGTTGGTTCGCACAAGTCAGCGAGAGTCGGCTTCAGCTCATCACTGGTTTTACCATAATGTCATACAAGAAGAGCGCAATGTAATACATATGCAGCAGTATGGAGTATAGATGAGTGATAATCTTTCGGTGCGCGGATGCACGTCTTTTCTTCATGGCATCAAGGAGTAACTTGAAATGTACTGGGAAATTCGGGATATTCACTGGAGCCTTTTTTCACACGTGATGGTCTTTCTGAATTGCTAACTAAGTGTTCACTTCAGCTCTGTTCGAATTCGCCGTGTATACTAACTAGAATGGATAGATAAGATTCTGTATTGCGGTTTTGCTGTCCAAGTAAACGTAAAAAGGTTCGATTTTTATCAAAGTTCATTTATTTCGAACCTGGATACTTCGAAGTCATAATTTTTTGGTCCCTTGAACTTCAAAATAATGAGTTTTTACTGTACTTATATCAACATGTTAAAAGGGAAAGTTGATTATCACTGCAATAAATTAACATGAAATTCTTCAATTTATTAATTAAATGTTTTCAACTTATTACAGGGAACCACTGCATGGGAAAACAAAGGAATCTGAAATGCCATATGCCTGTGGATGAAGTAACTATCTTTAATTCATTATATGAAAATGGATTAAAATTGAGTAGAGGAATCTTTATTATGGGAACAAGGCTATTAGAAGGGATACGTATACAAAATCACCAATTATCTGTTAGAAAAATTCATACAGGTTTTGTTCAAATAAGTGAAAGAAAAGATATGTATTTGAGAGAAATATTTCTTGGAGGTAAAGATAATAGAAGCAGATTGAAAGAGAAATCTTTTATGACTGAAGGCTTGACTAGTGAATATTATTTAGAATCTGATAGTAAAGTGCAGAACATTAAAAAGAATCAGCCCATGTTTTTAAGTGATAATGAATATAATTGGCAGTTTTGGATGAAATTTGGCAAAGGGACTCTGTATTCTGAAGCTCAGAGTAAATATGATGAATTCATTTCATGTGAGTCTTGTTCAAATAAGGAAGAAGGCTTAGTAGTGCATAGTGAAAAGATCAACATTGAAAAAAACCAAAGTTCAAATATCGTTCAAGATGGTGCTCAGAGACTGACACACTTGGATGAGAAGGGAGAGGCACGCATGGTGGATATTGGAGGAAAGAAAAAAAGTAAAAGAGAGGCATTAGCACGCAGTGTTCTGTGGGTGGGGAAAGAAGCTGGGACATTGATTTTGAACAATAGCATAAAGAAAGGTGATGTGTTTAGCGTAGCCAGAGTTGCAGGTATAATGGCTGCCAAATCAACTGCTACAATTATACCTTTATGTCACCAGGTACGTTAATGTTCAGTAAGCTTTTACTTTGCTTTGTATTCAATATTGCATCATAGAGCCAATGATGGTGAAGGGATTCCCGTTGTCCTCTTTTAGTTTTAATTGTAGCCTCAGTGGCAGTAATGATGATTTAAAATGTTTATTTACATTTAAATTATGTTCTGTCATTACTGCAGCTCCTTTACCCTTCTGTTATCTTAATAATGCCAGAGAAAAACCTAGGAATCTTGCCAGGAGCTGCCAGACATGTATTTAACTAACTTAAATGGCTATAACTATAATATGACTTAATCAGATTGTTTTTGTTTCCATGTGCCTTGCATCTCTACTATTTATTATGGAATTAATTTGTTTCTTTTTCAGATAAGAACTTTTGAAATGCCAAGATACTTGGAACAGGTGTCCAATTTTTGTATTCCCATTCATTATATTGTTGCATTTGTTCAAAGCCTTACACTGTCTTTTTACTGAAGAAATTGCTTCATCTCCAAGTAACTTCAATATTGCAGACTTTCCTCCCTCTGGAAAGCTTTGACTCCCCTTAAAATTTCTGTCAGTTGCTGTGCATACATCTCAGGGTATCTTCATTTAATCAAGGGCTGATATGATTCTTCATTTCGTTTTTTCATTTCTAAAATTCCCCTTGAAAATGCATGTGTTCAATCCCTTAGTGTTCATTTCCTTAATTAGAATCCTGTCACAAAGTTCATATACTGCCAACGTCAGTTGCTACAAAGATTATTTGCATGGAAAACAATTACCGTAATTTTCCGATTATAATACACATATTTTTTCACAAAAAATTGACAAAAAGTTAAGGTGTGCATTATACATGGTAACAAGCACATACAACTTTTTTTAGTAAGGAAATAATTGATATTTTCGGACATATTTTTACCAGTAAATCTTGCATTTCAATGCATTTCGATAATATTCCTTTAACTATCGTTTTTCAAAACAAAAATAAGAATAATTATTTATTTACTTTTAGCTGTCCGAATCACTAAAGCTTCTGAATTCATTATTACTGCCCTCACTGTCCTCAAATAGTTCGTCGGCAATTTTGTGTCTCTCTCATCGTCTACGTAAGTGGTGTCATCCTCACTATCCAGTTCAGTGAAAGCATCATCCCATATGATGTCGTCTTCAGAACCTTCCATAGTGATGCGAGCAATAAATATTATTTTACATACCCTGACCGGCTTGTATGAAGGCAGCGTCAAAACTAGACATGATATTCACGTAAACTACATATCTTGCTTGATGGCAAGGCGAGAACTGTTATTCCAACTGATCAGATTATTACACAATGCGACATTGAGACGTTTTTATATGTTATATCGATCTTTAAATATATCAAAAATATATAGAAGTAAAGTTTACGTAAACACTCTCGCACATATCTCACTTTGCGGCAAGGCGAGAACTGTCTCGATACTGCTAATAACCAAGTAAAAGATTACGGTGATCTTTTTACAAAAAATGCATTGCGTATTATACATGGTGATAAGACAATTTTCACGTTTCACTCGTAAATACATGGGTGTTTATTATATAGGGTGTGTATTATAATTGGAAAATTACGGTAGTAACAATTTTCTTCTCTATAGCTCTTTGGCGAACTGTGAAGAACTGATTAGAAAATATATTCATTGAGGGTGAAAAATTTGCCACAAAAATTCTACGAGAGCATATAATTACAACATACTTTCAGAGAAATTTAAGAAAATGCTAAACATTATGTATTTTGCATACAACATGTTGATAGAAAGGATGATCTGAAGATACTTATGCGACAGGCATAAGCTGTTATGATGGGAAATGAGGAAACAGGTGAAAAAATTTGCCATGACCGGGAATCAAACCCGGGTTCGATTCTCGGTCATGGCAAATTTTTCGCCTGTTTCCTCATTTCCCAATACAACATGTGTTTTCAACCTGTTTTTACCCCTTAGAGCTTTATTTAATGGTTGTGTATCCCCATGTACATTTAAGGTGATGTTGAAGTGAATGACACTTGTGTAAAGATATACAGTAAAAGCTTGTTATTTCGAAGTGTCTGAGGGCCTTTTCACATGGGGCCACCATGGTGGTGCGGCCACAAGGAACATTGCTTTAAATGCACCTTTTCACACTGTGGTGTCGCCACCTCCTTGGCTGCACGGCTAGTATGATCAGTCGTGACCACCTTTTTGGTGGCTCACTTCAACTTGGTGGCGCGACCAGTTGAGATACGTAAAGGTATCAGCACTTTCAGACGAGAAGCCACAACGGAGCATTTCAGAGCCAGCGCTTGAGTTGACTTGGGTCATTGCAGGAGAAATATTCTCGTGTCGCTCTAAAGAAGTTAGTCTGAAGTGAATGCTAGTAAAAAAATTCTGTATAGATGATTCATTGAAGTTATATTTTCTTGTAAATTTCATGGTAAATGGGATAAAGCAAATGCCTTTTAAAAAACTTTTAACTTTTCTAATTTCTTTATTACTCGTACATTCTGATACATACATCATCATATCTCCGTTTTTACTGAACGAAATAGGACAAATTTCACCATGTAACTTCAATAATGACTATGAATGACTACTGTACAACTCAAAACTTTATAAGCTTTATGAACTGTCTTTTAAAAATATATGAAATGTAAAATTTATTAAAAATTCTTAGTCAAGACATGAAAAATTTGACCTGTGAGAAACTTTTTTCCTATTTGGTTTAGGTAGCTACATCCAGCAAATGAAATGTTAATAAAATCCGAAATATTATTTTGAAAAAAAACTGCATATCAATGCCATTTATAGTTTTTGCAATACTGAAAGATATATGAAAGCACGGGTGCACGGTAACTGGTTGTCGATCGGGATGATTTATGTATTTCATATTTCTCTTCTCTCCTCTAAAGAGTGTACTTAATGTAAGATAATTTAATAGACATTGTTTATAAATGTTATGTTTTTCTAAAATCCTCAGAAAATATTATACAAATCCAATAAAAATGAAAAAAGTTATGAATTTTTCAATTTTCAGGAATTGAAATTGTGAATTTTTGCAAATTTTTAAAAACCTTCTCTGCGCTTGAAATTTGATGAAAATCATATTAGCCGTTTTTTAGAAAATTCAATTGTTATTAGTTTTCCAAGAATAAATGCCTTATATTGTTTTTGAGAAATATGAACTATGTAGTATTATTGTATATGTAAACTCAAGTAACTTTACAAAATTTGATTACAATTTTTGGAGCCGTTTTCGAGAAAATCAAATTGTTGTTAAAATTGCCTAGAATAAACTTCCCTTAATTATTGTGCAATGTCAACCATTTCTTCATAGCTTCTGCTCTGTATGATAAAATGCCTAAGAACGATATTTCATTCATTTTCGCCTTACTGTTTAGGCTCTCGAGCTCTAGACGGGTCATTGCTTTTTCTAAAACACACAGCATCTGCCTCCATTTTGGAACTGACGAATTTGGTGGCTAATATGGTGGCTTTGAATATATTGGTGGCACGACCATGGTGGCCCCATGTGAAAAGGCCCTAATGCAGCATTTGCCAACCTCAGGTCAAATCAGGGTCGCAGGAGATGCTCATGTTGTGAAGAAGAAAGCTGACTCTCCCAAAAGTCAGTTTATATCTATGTATATATTATTGGAGAACTGTTTAAGCTTTATCAGTCATGGAACATGCTTAACAGCCAATGCAATCCACTCTTGTTTTTTATAGCTTTTATTACTTATGTGCAAAAGTGGATAGAAAAAAGTCAAGCGACTGAAAAATTTCACTTCTCACATCAGCTAACATGGCTTTCATGCTGTAATTCTACACTTTTCTCAAAAAAGGTTTACGAGAGTCTGAATAAATTTGTAATGCAGTGGTGATGCAATAGCAGTATACTCTGCTTTCTCTCTGGCCTATCTATATTGTATCTTCACCTAATGCGGAGTGTTCTTTGTTAGGGCTTGGGTATGGGTTGGGTTGGTGTTATTGGTAGTCAGGTTAGGGTCGCAGCACTTTTTAATGTGTTTTTAAAAAATATATTTATAGTTTCACTTTGGCATCTGTTTGCCCAACTGTCTGTGCACTTGCTTAAATTGAAATTTTGGCAAAACCATAAAAGATAGAAAGTAGAAACTTGGAGGGTAGATTTCTGTACTGCTGCCATTTGGTTTTATTTAAATTTGAGTTTTGAAAAATATACAAATTCATTTTGAGGCCCATTTAAAATTTTGGTTTTTTAGTATCTCCGAAAGCATAAATGATGGAAAGCTGAAAAATTGAGCGCATATATCAAGATTAATGCCACTTATTCTGTAAAAGTTTGAGAAATTTCCAACAAGAAAGTCATAATTTATTTCGAAATTAGAAAATTTCTTATGCAGATTTATCAATTATTGTCAACGAAAACAATCTCTGTAGCATCTGAAGTAAACAATGTATACTTCTAATTCGTATGTTTAATTTCCATTCTTGTAAACACTGAACATAATAAATGAAAGGAAACGGATAATCTACACTGAATAAATGAACTTAATATGTTAATTTTTCTTTCGTAAGTGAAGAATTCATATTTGATAATTTATGATGAAGAAATGAAATTGAACATAAATTACTCAAGTGAGGTATGTTTTAAATAATTTTCTGTTGTTTTAATTATATCTCTAAAGGTTTGTGTACATTTCCACAGTGATTACACTTATTCCTGAAAAGTTTTCAAAACTTTACAGAGGCAACTAGGGAAACGTTCAAAATTATATTACACTAGCAGAAATTCTCGGCGTTGCCCGGGGAAATTTGGTTCAAATCCGATGGGAATTCTAGATTATACATGGTATTTAAGAATTCACTCGGCCGCCGTTGTGAATAAGATGGGCAGAGAGAAACAAAAACCACGTATGAATTATTTCTGGGAGCCCTCCGCAATTGTACCAATTTGATTTAAATCAATAGTAGGACTTGGGAAAATACGTGCAGTTTAATCAGTACCCGCCGTCCAATTACGGATAAGGAAGTAGTCGTTTCCTACCTTTCTCACTGTGTATAAGATGTAGAGTTACCTGTTCTTTGAGAAGAGGAAGTTTATGAGAACAGTTATTTTATTGAACAGTTTTGGCATCAGAACAGTTCGAAAAGAACTGTCCCGTTCTTTCTGACTCATCTCTCGATGGCAGTGCATTACCATACAAAGTTATTTTGCTTTTTGTACAATTAATATAAAACATTTGGAACTAAAAAGTAGTCTATGACCTTCCTATTTGTGAAGAAAGTATTTGTTGAAAGTTTGATTATTCTAGCTTTAACGGTGTGGAAATGTATAGATGCACAAATAAACAAACTTTCATAAATATATAGGAGATTATACTTGTATTGAAAGTAGGGATGCACCGATTAATCGGTAGATAATCGGTAATCGGCCGTATCGGCTCTTTTGCAGATTAATCGGTAATCGGCCTTTTGGTCGATTAATCGTTTCACATTAAATTTAATTTTCCCTTATATTTCTGCTATTTCATCTCTGTCAAGAGAATCATCAGTTAGTTTTTTCAGTGAATTGGATTATAGCAATAGTTTTACTTTCTTCACTGTTACCTTAATTTTCAGTGTCTGGCTGCTGATATGGCTATTTATTGATACAACAAACACAAAAAAATGAAATAATAGTTTTGATAAACACGTAGCTTCATTAATAAAAAACACAAAAATGAAATAATTTTGATAAACAAACGCTTGGGTTTTGAACTATTATGCTACAAATAAGAAGAACATCTTGGAACATTTAAAAAAAGTAAATAACTTAAAACAGTTTTAATGAATATAATCGAATTCCATTACTCTTAAATTATAATGTAGGAACATAAGAGTTTCTCCATTTTCAGGGCATAACCTATTTCTTGTAGGTTCATATATATTTCCACCTGTACTGAATATTCTTTCACTTTCGACTGAAGAAGCTGGTGTACTTAAATACAGTAAAAGCCCATTCTAACGGCACCCACGGGACCACAGTCGTGCCGCTAAAATGAATATGCCGCTATAACGAATGGTGCCGCAAAATCATATTCCAATTACTTTGAGGGTATATTTGGTATCTTTTAACGTTCTTCTTCCCTATAAGATATTGTATATGTTGTTCTTCGTTATCTAATTTACTATTTTTTGACATAATTATTACAGTGCAATAAATCTATCTAACTGTATATTAATTTTATGTTGACGTCTGTCGCCATTTGTCTACAATTTATATTGTCAAGAACCATTCGTCGTAAAGATATGTGGTAAACGGCATTTTGTTTCTGCTGGCTATGAAGTCCATGGAAAAATATTTTTGTTTGCTAAAGTGTCCTGGGTTTGAATCCAGGAGACAATTATATTTTCCCATACGTTTACACGGGATTTTCGATTTTTCAGAGTGCAAGGTTTTTTTCCTTCGTTCACCAAAACGCGTAAATATGGACTGATTTTCTTCATTTTGACGTTATTCGTCGGCTAAAACTCTATGCTATTTTATTCTTGCGATGTTTACATGTTGCATGGTCGAGGTTTTCAGAAATATGCATTCTTTTTCAAAATTTTGTGGATTTTTCAGTGGTTAAGCTTACGGAAGATCGGTCATGACTGTGGCGACATCTATTAGAAAATTGGAAAATGTAAGTTCACCGAAGATGCCGTTAGAGCGAGTTTACCGCTAGAATGGGTGCCGTTAAAATGAGCTTTTACTGTATTTTAAAGCTAATTTACTCAAAAGAGGAAAGGTTTCTTGTAAATTTTTCCACCACAAAAAAGGGTCATCAGTTTTTGGTAGTAATGGTAAATTCAAATAGTGATGCATTTCTCTTGTGCAAGTACAATTAATGCTTGTTCTTTTCCTTTTAGATTCCTTTTCTTTTGATATTGCTGGTTCTTCATTCTTCTCCGTCTTAGCAGAAGCTAATTCATCAAACAATTTTGAAAAAGTCAGTCCATTGTCACTTGAGGATTCTTGATCTTCTCCAGAAATGGATGAACATAAAATATCTTCTCTGAATTTCCCTTTATGCTCCATTTTGCCCACAGCTTCTAATACTCATTCCTTTATTTTGGCTTCCATATCACTTTTCTGAAATCTCATCTTGAATCTAGCATCTATGAAAGAAGATAGACACAAAGATTTGTTTTCCAAATAAGTAGAACATCTTTTGTCAATTGAAGATCTAAGTTCTTCAATTGTGGTGCAAATTCTGCTGATGTTATTACTTTGTATAGCCTTTGATAAAAACAAATTAATAGTTTGAATTGTTGGGATGATCATTGAAAAGGTGGATTCTCTCTTACTTGATTCCTTAGTAATTTCTTCAAATGGTTTTAAAAGTTGAACTATTTTCTCAACAAGATTCCACTGGTATGAATTTAATGTAGGGACATATGTCACAAGAACTTTTTGTTGCTCTAGATTTCTTTCCAGCATGTAATATGTTGAATTCCAACGCATAGACACATCTTGAATTAATGTGTTTTTTAAAATCTAGTTTATCCTGTATTTCCGTCAACTTATTAACTGCTGAAGCAGAATGGTTGAAGTGTTTTACAATATTTCTACTAGTTGTAATGATATTCTTCACTGTCTGTTGGGCAAATATGGATTCATTTAGTGAAAGTAGTAGTGTATAGGGCATGATTGCGACTCTAAACCACAATTATTAACTCCAGCTACCATATTTGCTCCAGAATCTCGCAATACCAGGAAGATATTATTGTTTGTCAGCTTATAATCTTCAAGAGAATTGTTTAACTGTTCACTGATTCGAACAGCTGTGTGAGAGCCAGCTAGTAGAAATAGTATAACTGTCATTAACCCCTTCCGCCCGGATTGCAATAGCGTTATTGCAGTGCGATATACGTTTTTTTGCTATTTCAAATTAGTATTTAGGAAGTAAAAAATGCAAAATTACACAGTAGTCATAAAGAAATTGTAAATAATTGTCGTAATCACGCACTAAAGTGGGTAAAGGAGTAGGCCTTGTTTCACAAAATATGTCTGCTATACTTTCCTAACCTTGAGATAAATGTATTGGTTCACATTCTTCATCAGATAGATCATATTCTTCTCTATCATAGCTCTCTAAAGCCTAGTTGAAATGGGTCCCGTTCCAATGCAAAGTGAATGATGGCAAAGTTGGGCAAAGTGAAGGATGACCCTTCATGCGCACTTGCATTTCGAGTTTCAACTGTTTTGTTAAACTGTTTAGTAAATTTTACCTATATCACGAAGAAATTAGAAAAAAAAATTGAGTCACAATAAGCACATATTATGAGTGCATTAATCATATAACCTAATGAACCATATGTGAAAGTCAATAATCGGCCGATTAATCGGAAATTGGCCGATAAGCTAAGGCCGATTAATCGGAAATCGGTAATCGACCAATTTGCTTATCGGTGCATCCCTAATTGAAAGTGACAAATATCAAATTTGAACTTCCTAAGTTAATTTAGTCGAGAGTTATCGTCGAAAAACCAAATCGATGCCTCCCAAACCCCCACTTAAATTTTTTTTTGAGATACCACATCTTATAAATATTTTAGTGTTTGTGTGTGTGTATGTTCTTTATACGTTTTTGCACCGTTGAAGCTATCAAATTATATAGTTTCATGGGCCATCCCATGGACCAAAGGAAGAGCTTGATCTACGTTTGCAGACCGTGGAGTCTCTTATACCCAAAAAATACTATTTCCATAAGAATGCATGGGAAATGGTGTGGAGAAACCCCAAAATGCCATGCAGTCCTTCACTGATGTGGTTATAAATATACCTAAATATTAACTTACGATCACGGGAAACGGATTATTTTACGCACGAAAGACTGAATATTTTAATTCTGTTCATGTTTCGTGGTATCACATGCTAAATCGCTCGTAATTTTCCTTTAAGCGCAAAATTTATCAGTTTAGTTGTCCACTTTCCAGGCGGCAACGAAGCTAAATTTCTTAATTTTTGTCGTATTCAAAGGAGTAAAGATTAATGCAAGGAAGATCCACGCCGTAGAGGAAGAATAGCTAACGCCAAGATATGCCTAAATATAATCTATGAATACTTTTCAAGTGAGTCAAATGATTTTTAAGGAATATTAGAAAATTGTTATCTTTTACCATTAACATTGACAGATTTATCGCAACATAAATCGATACATCTACTTACATTTGTTCGGTAACCAAGATGTTGTTTACGTTTTGGCTAATAATATTGAGCAAGAGTGTACTACTTTCCCGTGCCTCTCGAAAACTTCAAATGGTGGTGGAAGGGGAAAACGCCCTGATTGGCTATTCGCTGCACCACGGTCAAGCTTCATAAGAGTAGAAAACGGGTATAGTAGCCTATATTTTAAGCTGGACCAATCTGAAGATATCCTGCAAGTTTCATAAAAATTCGACCAGCCGTTTTTGAGTGATGCGGTAACAAACAAACAGAGACTTTTTCCTAAAATATTTACCCAAATTGTTTTCCTAAAATATTTCTTATTAGACTTCTTCGATGTAATCAACCGTTAGCTTGAAATCAGTGATTTCTCTTACGGGTGCCCCTCTCCCCTTGGTCTGATTTTGCTCATCTACAAACTTGATCTTATACTTGCATTGAAGCCAGCCTGGTTAGACTGCCTTCAAACCCAAAGGTCGCGGGTTCGAATCCCGCTTCGGGCATGGATGTTGTGATGTATGTTGATTTTCTCTAAGAGAATTTGATGGTGCAAAATAACCTTAGCTGTTGATGCACCTAAAAACCTAATTACTACTACTACTTGCATTGAAAGTGACAAATATCAAATTTGAACTTCCTAAGTTAATTTACTCGAGAGTTATCATCGAAAAAGCAAATCGATGCCCCCCCAAACTTCCACTTAAAATTTTTTTGAGATACACCACATAGCCTATATTTTAAGCTGGACCAGTCTAAAGATACACTGCAAGTTTCATAAAAATTCGACCAGCCATTTTTGCGTGATGTGGTAACAAACAGACAGACAACAATTGTGCAAACCGGTTCAAACATCTTCTTGTGATGCAAAATACACAAAAAAAGTAAAACCCCGACAAAAAAACAAATGTACAGACAGAGGTTACAATTTTATTTATATAGATAATAGTTGATTGCACTCAAAACTAAACTAAACAAGGCTCTAGTGACAATATGTGGTGGTATAACCACATGAAAAATAAAATCTCTAATCTATCCATTTTCATGGATATATCTCTACTTGTTAAGGGTTGTTTTTATCCCCATTCTTGACCTTTACGAAAAGCATTTATATTGGTGCATATACTTCCAGATGAGCTAAAAGCTTGAAAATTCGCACGAGTGTATGTTTTGTCACAACCAATGAGAAAAATCCAAAATTGTTAAAATTAACCCCATAAAATATTAATAATTTTAAGGCACTTTCAGATGAACTAGAGACTTGAAATTAGGCAAGACAATAGGGTTTTGGGTCATAACTGATGGAAAAATTCTGATATTATAAAAATTCCAATTTTTTGGGGCTGTTTTGCTCCAGTATTTCCCCATACCAAGATAAAAATTATAAGGTACTTCCAGATGAGCTAGAGACTTGAAATTTGGCACGATTATGGAATTTAGGTCATAACAAATGGGAAAAATCTGATATCATAAAAATTCTAATTCTTATGTGTTGTTTTTTTCATTATAATTGAAAGCAGGCTGAAATGCTTGCAGAATGCAAGCACCGTCTACTAGTATATTATTGATGTAAGAAATGTCAATATATTATAGACTAGTAGATGGCACTTGCATTCTGCAAGAATTTCAGCCTACTTACAATAATGGGGTAAAAACAATCCCTAAAATTTGGAAGTTTTATAATCTAAAATGATTCAATTGGTTATGACAAAAATGTATTGTGTTGCCAAATTTCTAGTTTTTAACTCATCTGTTAGTGCCTTATACTATTTATCATCAAATGAGGTAGTAACAGGATAAAAAAGCCCTAAAAGTTGGAAGTTTTATAATATAGGTTTTTTCCATTGATTGTGACAAAAAATTTATAGTCTTCCCAAGTTTACAGAAAATAATAATTGTATTCCTTCTTCAACTTCAATATTAGGTAGTTGAAGAATTTACTTAAAATTAGTGGTATTCATATTTCAGAGGAAAAAGTATAAATTTGTTAACTTCCACAAATTAATGAAATATGAGTATCACTTACCACAAAGTTGAACCAAATTCCTTGGATTTTATTAGTGGTACTCATTATGATATTGGCATGCAATAATAGACTTCTTGGTTGGTTGTTACATGGAAGAATAATATAATATTAATAACAATAATAATATAACTCATTTTCTCATGGTTTTTGCATACAATATATGCTAAGTAGGGGTACATAGTTGCCCTATGTCAACCCTAGCCACATCCAGCTTTAGCAAATCTACTGACTGCAGTACTTGTCGAATCGTCAAGGAAGGGGAGAATATTTTCTTCCATTGCTGTGTTCATAGAAAGTTTCTCACAATAGATCATACGTTCTTGTTTGTTTTGCAGAAAGAAGAATTTAGCCCACTGACTGAGGCTAGGGTTGGCTTTACGCGATAATTTATCCCAAATTGACTAATATCGTTTGAAAAAAGCACAAAAAATTGAGCTAATTTGCATGCATGAGTTGATAATTTGGAGGGATGTAACATCTGCTCGAGTGTCACGTGGAGACACCAAACACCAGCAAAGTTTACACTCGTCTCAGTTTAGTAATTATAAGTCACTGAAGATGACTGTTGTTTAAAAGACTTATCATATAGCCCTTTTATATATAAATGTGTGTGTGTGTATGTGAAAATTATCAAGGATCTTTTCTTCTAGTTGCCACTTTCTTCAGTGAAAGTAGACCTTAGCCTTGACACCAATAAGTGGGAGGTTGTGATTTTTGCAAGTGCTTCCTGTGAAGGAAGTTCTGGAGTGGAAATGGAGGCACTAATTGCAGCTGCAGTTACATCTCTTACAGTTTATGATATGGTTAAATCTGTAGCTGGTCGTTCTGGAATGGTAATTAGGGAAATACGTCTTGTGCACAAAGTTGGTGGTCAGAAAGGAGATTACTATTATACAGATGACAAATGAGGCAGGACAGGGTGTCAAGCAAACAAGGACCCTCAAAAGTTGTTTGCCTTGAGTTGATGCTGTGTGTTATATTGATTATTTTATATGATATCATTTATTATGGCTGCCAAAATATCAAAAACCAATTTATTAATTATCACTACCCTTGTACAAGGTTTTCAACATTGAAAACTGGCTACTGGTGCATATTAAATTTGTCATTTTTGCCCATTTTATTTTTATTTATCATTGTTGAAATGGTATTCCATAAAGTTTAGGCTCTGCATGTTTGATTCATATTTCCAAATATCCGTTGTTGCAATAGCATAGTGTTATGACATACCTTTATAAACTATTAGTACATATTTTCATTGAAATAACATGGTATATTGTGTTACAAATATTTTATTTTCTTTTTATCTGTGAAAATCAACCTTTTAATTTAAACTTGCTTTTAATCTGTTGAAAAAATAAATTTATATGGTGTATTCTGTATTTACAATGCTGGATGTGTATTAACCCTTTAACGTTAGGTGTATGGCATCTAAACGTGTTAATATAAGTGGATTAGCATTAGCATTAGCTAAGAGACAGCATAAAGTCATGACTTTGAGGGAAAAGATCATGATATTAGATAAGTTACAAAGTGGAGCAAGTTACGCTTCCATTGGTAGAGAATATGGAGTAAATGAATCAACCATACATTCTATAAAAAGGGTCGAAGACAAAATATGAAGCAGTGTAATGGCTTCTACTCCGTCTAGTGCTAAAGTTTCTTTTGTAAGTAGACGTGACCCTGTGTTAGAAAAAATGGAAAAACTCTTAAGTGTGTGGATAGAGGATAAAACACAGAACAATTCTTCCCTTAGCACGGAGTTAATAAGAAATGAAGCACTTAACCTATATGAACATTTAAAGAGTAGAACTGAAGACGATGATGAAGAGAATTCTTCTACCTGTTTTTTAGCGAGTAAGGGCTGGTTTGATAATTTAAAGAAGCGTTTAAATTTGCATAACAGTAAGCTATCAGGAGAAGCTGCATCAGCTGATCAAGAGGCAGCGAGGGAATTCCCCAGTGAATTTTTGAAGCTTATCGAGGAGAAAGGTTATAAGCCAGAACAAATTTTCAATGTCGATGAAACCAGTTTATATTGGAAGAGAATGCCAAATAGGACCTTTATTTCCAAAGAGGAATGTACTGCTCCAGGTTTAAAGGCTGCAAAAGATCGATTCACTGTAATATTATGCGGAAACGCTTCAGGAGATTTTAAATGCAAACCAGTGGTAATTGACCTTTCAGAAAATCCTCATGCTCTAAAAGGGAAGATTAAAACAGATCTACCTGTCTTTTGGAGGTCTAATAAGAAGGCATGGCTTACTTGTAAACTGTTCGAAGATTGGCTTGCCAACTGCTTCATCCAGCAGGTGAAGATCTATCTGAGGCAGACGAATTTGCCATTTAAAGTGCTTCTCATATTGGATAACGCTCCGGGTCATCCAGTTTCTCTTGCAGAAGGCTATTCTGATGTAGAAGTTGTATTCCTACCACCAAACACAACACCACTCTTACAGCCGATGGACGAAGGGATCATTGCGACCTTCAAATCTTATTATATTCGCCGAACTTTCCAACATATTTTACAGCAAATGCACACCATTTCTTTGATTTCTGTTAGTGAATGTTGGAGTTCATTCAACATTCGAACAGCCATTTATATGATAAAAGAATCATGGGACGAAGTAAAACAATCAACAATAAATGCATGTCAGCAGAAACTTTTGCCCGAAGCTGTTCATTCCAAAGTTTATCCCAGCATTCGCGGAGAAGTTGAATAGATCATCGAAATGGCTAGAAATATAGGTTTGAAGATTTAAAAGAGGAAGAAATGGAGGAATTGCTCAACTTTCAACAAGAAGAATTAGCAAATGAGGAACTTGAAGAATTTGCACAATCAAGTGAGAGCGAAAACAAAGAAGAAGATGTAAAGCCTAAGATAAAACAGTTTTCAGCGAAGACCTTAGCAGAAATTTTAAATATGGCTAACGAGTTGAAAGAGAAAGTAATGCAGGCTGATCCATCTATGGAAAGGAGCATCAATTTTAAGAGAATAATTGACTCTGCAATATCTCTCTATGATGAAATTTATAAAAAAATCAAAACAAAAGGGAAACGGCTCCAAATCACAGAATTCCTGAAGCCAAGTCCCTCATCTTCCTCTTCCATCTCCCAATAATGCTCTTCCGAAACACCTCCATTGTCAACATCCTACGTATATTCCACATAATTCACAGTGAATTAATAAACTTCTGTTTTCTTAGTTTTCCTAAATTTAAACATTCATCAGTTTGGTTTTCCTTTCATATTTTAAGCTTACTATTTGTTTCTCTGGCCTACAGTCGTCAGTAAGGTAAAGTAAATAATCACTTAGGACCACTTTCGCGGATGTAGGAACGGAATCCCATTCTTCCATTAGTTTATGCATTTGCCGTTCGCGGTTTTGCGGTTCGTGGAGTCTTCGGGAACGTAACCCCTGCGAACGGTGAGGGATACCTGTATTTATATTTTATATATATATATATATATCACTTCCAACTGCCTCAGTTCACTGCCTCAAAGTCGGCGGAAGGGTGTAAACGGAGGCTAAAGGGCGAAGAACAGTGGTGTCCTCGGACACTGGTAGGTTCAACCATGCTGTGAAGTCTTTCTGCAATATCTCCGGCCAAAGTGAAAGAGGTACTCACCAACCCACTCTGGGCCAGCGTGGTGTTTTAAGGCCCACAATCCCCCCATGACAAGTACACCCATAAAAAACGGCCCTCATTCTCCGGAGGCTGGATTGCCTCTGACCGTGGCAGTGGTCAGGAACAAGGCATGAAGGCAGAGGGTGCTAAGAATCCCCAGAGGTTAAACGCCCACTGCCACTCTTTCTCATCCTTACCCAATTCCTTTAACCTCAACCTAACTACCTTTAACTGCCGGACTTTGTCCAGTGAAGATAAACTTCAAGAGCTTCAAGAACAACTGGGGAAGATCAAGTGGGACATTTTAGGGGTTAGTGAGGTGAGAAGAAAAGGTGAAGGCCTATTGGAGTTGAAGAGTGGACATATTTTTTATTACAGGGGAACTAACACAGGAAGAACAGGAGGAGTTGGATTCATCATCCACAAAAAATTGAAGAATAATATCGTGGAAATGGAAAGTTCATCCGAGCGGGCAGCTAGACTAGTGCTTCAAATAAATAAAAGATATCAACTTCAAATAGTCCAAGTTTATGTGCCAATGTCATCATACTCGGAAGAGGAAGTGGAAGATTTTTACCAAGAAGTTGGAGAACTGCACGACAAAGGAAACTGCCATCTAAAAGTGGTCATGGGTGATTTCAATGCCAAGGTAGGAGAACAAAAGGAAGACGACAGCGCAGTTGGAAAATGAGGCTATGGAGACAGAAATGAACGAGGGGACCAACTTGTAGACTTTGCTGAATGTACTAGTCTATATATAATGAACACTTTCTTCAAAAAGAATCCCAATAGAAAATGGACCTGGAAAACACCCAATGGTGCCAAAAACGAAATTGACTACATACTAGTCAATAAGAAGCAATTGGCTGAAGACTGTTCCATCCTCAACCAGTTTAAAACTGGAAGCGACCATCGCTTGGTAAGATGCAGGATAAAATTCAACTCAAAGTTAGAAAGACAAAAGCTTATAAAGAAGCCTAAGTCTATTATCAACACACAGGTGCTAAAAGAACGAACAGAAGAATTTCAGCTCCAACTGAAAAATCGATTCAGTGCACTGGAAGACCAAGAAGTTTAATCCCAATATATAGAGATACTCAAGGAAACTGCTGAAGAAATAGGCGGAACAGTTAAAACAAAAGTTGACCGAAAAAACATGATTGCTGATGGAAAAAAGAAGGAAAATGATAATTACTAATGATCCTAAAGAAATGATCCATTTTGCAGAACTAAACAAAACTATAAGGAAGTGCATCAAGGAAGATGTGAAAAAATATAATTATGAGCTAATCGAGAAAGCCATAGAAAACAATAGAAGTTACAAGAAAATGAAGCAACATCTCTCGATCGGAAAGAGACAGCTGGTGGCCCTGATGCTAAAAGACAGCTCCATAACCCATAGTAGGAAACTAATCCTGAAACGGGTACAAGAATTTTACACGAAGCTGTATGAGGATCCTGTAGGAAATGATGAAGTAAATGATGATGGAAACATGCCCACCGAAGAGGTCCCAGATATCCTTCCGGAAGAGGTGAGACGCAATCAGAAGTATGAAGAATGGAAAAGCATCTGGAATGGATGGTATCACAGCGGAAACATTAAAACAATGGGTAATCATACGGAAACAATTCTCGCTAAGATTTTTAACTCCTGTCTGAGGAAGAAAAAGATACCAGAAACATGGAACCACGCATGTATTATCCTTCTGCACAAGAAAGGTTCCGAAGAAGACTTGAATAACTACAGACCGATCAGCCTGCTCCCAACAGTCTACAAAATATTCACCAAAATACTCACTATGCGCCTTCAAAACCATCTTGATTCTGCCCAACCCAGAGAGCAAGCTGGATTTCGCAGTGGGTATAGCACGATGGACCACATCCAGGTCGTGAGAGAGGTAATCAGTCGGACTAACGAGTATGAATTACCTCTATGTATGTGCTTTATCGACTACGAGAAAGCATTCGACTCTGTCCGAACATAGTCGGTGTTACGTGCACTAAAGAAACAAGGAGTAGAAGAAACGTACATAATCTTGATCAAGAATATCTATAAAAATGCGACAACATCTGTCCAGCAGAATGAAGAGACGAGTGCCTTTAAGGCCGAAAAGGGAGTGAGACAAGGAGATACTATGTCCCTTAAGTTATTTACAGCAGCTCTAGAGGAAGTATTCAAAACGCTAGACTGGGAGGAAAAAGGCATAAAGGTAAATGGAGAATATCTGAGTCACCTGCGCTTTGCAGATGATATCATACTTTTCGCAGGGAGCCCAGAAGAGCTCCGTAGAAGAACTGAAGTGCTTGAGCAAGCAAGCCGAGAAGCTGGACTTAAGGTGAAACTTAATAAAACAAAGGTTATGTACAACTCCTTCACAAATTCTGAGAAGATAACATATCAACGAAGACTCCGCGAACCGCAAAACCACGAATGGCAAATGCATAAACTAACGGAAGAATGGGATTCCGTTCCTACATCCGCGAAAGTGGTCCTAAGTGATTATTTACTTTACCTTACTGACAACTGTAGGAATAAACCTCGACTTCCGATTACCCGTTATTGTCCAAAAACTCATCAGTTCTTTGTGCTCATGTTAAAGTGTTATATATGAAGTTTGGTAACGATATGGCACGTACTTTTTGAGTTAGAGTGCACGCACACACAGACATCATTCCGAAAATAGTCTAAACATGTTCTAGGGACCTCAAAACGTGTATTTCCGTTGAAATCTCGAAGTCGATTTTTTTCATGAACACAATACTTTCCCGTTACTACGTATGGAGAAAGTAAAAAGCAAATTATCTCCGAAATGGATGGTTCTACGAAAATTTGTTTCAAACAAAATTTGGAAGAAATATTATTCTCTACAACTTTGGTCCTCACGAAGATTGCCAATAATGATGTATTTAAGAAGATATTTGATGGAAACTGAAAAAGCAATTATTTTATATAATAATAGCCGTCATCCGTTGGTTGGTTGATCCTAATAACTCGAGAAATAATAATGATAGAAACTCGAAATTTGGTAGAGATGCTTGATTAACACTTTTTCAGGTGATGACGAATTTAAATCGTGAAAAAATTCCTTGGTTCGTCTCCATGAGAGGCATATCCTTTTCCCATTACTTAACATGTAAAACGCGATTTTTCGACGTGCAGGCTTTTATTCATTTGGAAATTAAAATTAGAAGAAATTAACAGACAACCTTCGAATTTGAACCATTTTGAAGAAAAAGTTATAAAGTTTCTTATTCCATTCGTCGTTTTTCGCCCACAGTTCGAAATATTCCATGTTAAATGTTTACTTTGCATATTTTGTGGAAATCTCGCCATTTTAACGTGATGTTGCTATGTCGACCATTATCATTGTTAGCTTCAATACGAGAGAGAGAGGAAGGAAGGGGAGAGATTGGCGTGTTTTGTGGAAAATAAGTATATTAACGTAAATATAAAAAAATTTAAGTATCAACAGTGTCATTTTAGAAAAATTGGAAATAAAAAGCATTCTTAAATTAAATTCTTTGTAAACCATACACGCTTACGAATTTATATTCTTATTCCTCGAATTAATTTCGTAACAATGGCAGAAGTTTGGAAACAAATATAAATTAAAATAATAGGACATTTAAAACTGTTAAGAGGCAATTTTCGAAGAAACAACAGTGGATCTTTTAATGAATTGATTTGTTTTTATAAAAGGAATTTTGGTGCTTACTTAATACAGAGTAAGTTCTAAGGCTTATAATCCATTTAAATCTAATAACAGTGGCTATTATGGTTTAAAGAAAGACCTTTATTTATTCACTTTACAGAATGGATTAATTTTAGGCTAGCATTGCCCATTATAAAAGGAGTTACTTTGGAATTTACAGTATGTAAAATGGAAGTTGTACTGAATTGACTCAAGTATTTTGGGTACTTTCCTGTTAACGGGAATACCTCAAAAATAAACACGTATTGTTATGATATGTTACGACGTATTTGTTTGTTAACAATGCGGAACAACGGGGGAATTAATTAAAAATCACACTTTTTTGAAACTTATTTACTAATAAAAGCAACATAATTACTAATACAATCTAAATTTATGTTACTAGGGGGCCAATATGTCTTTATGGCATTTAAAATAGCTGGAAATATGTCAATTTCTTTGTTATGTTGTCGCCGCATGAATTCTTCTGCTGACCGGCTTTCGCGTTGCATTTCCAAAATATTCTGTCGCAGAAGTAAAGTTTCATAATATGATCCTTCCTGCACATTTGCCCTTTGGATAAAATACCATGGTCTTGAAGCAAAGATACAGCTTCTTCTGTTAAAAGGTTTAAATAAACTTGACACAGATAATGAGAATTCAGTTTATTATATTATATAAGTCCAGTATTAAGTGATGGACAGGATTCACTTCGATACAGATTGACATGGAAAAACGTGCTAACACAGCGATGGCGACATGAAGAGTGGTATGACGAAAACTACTACGTAAGTAACGGAAACCGAAAAAACCGGAAATACTCCGGGAAACAATATACAACCCGCGTATTGGAACCGCGAGATTTGAATCATCTCAACATCTTCTTCACTCCTCGGCAAGCTCCACAAATTCATCATTAAGGGATCAACTTAACTATCTTAACGAGATTTGTTACGCATTGTTAACAAACAAAATATCACAACATATCACCACAATACGTGTTTATTTTTTGAGGTATTCCTGTTAATAGTAAAGTACCCTTAAAACTAATAACAATGGCTATTTTAGTAGAAAGAAAGGTACCGTTTTATTCACAAGGAATTTCTGTGAGATTTTAATTAATTAAAACAGACTTATAATATAGAAATATTCGATGGTTAAAACAGTGCACAATTTTATTCTTGCAATTTTTACATGTTGCAATGACGAAAATTTAGATTCATTAATGTAATATCTGGAGAACTCAATAACATTAAGCAATTTAATAACTGTTTAATAAAACTTTTATTCACACCTTTTGCATTTGATAATGTTCCCCTCAACGATCACAATAATGTCAACAGACAATAATGTTACATAAACTGTTGACTGATTCTGCTACCAGTGTTACCAACATTACATTATCTTCCCCTTTTTTATTTGAATGGAGAATATGTGAGATGTCTTGGAGGTTGAATCAGTCTCCTTGACCTCGGTGGTTCCTCTGTTGCCTGTTCTTCTTCTTGTGCTCCTGGTGAGCCATCAGCTTCTTCTGCATCAGTCGAATCAGCAGTCTGCGGGGAATCCGGAAAGCCCCTGAAGTCACTTGCATTTCGAACTGGAGAATGATTTGGCGACCAATCTTGCTCTAACTTGGAATCCGAAGGGTATACTTCTGGTATGCTGCCATTGTTTCTGAGGCTTAGCTGATCTAAATGCTTCTTTACAACTTGTTCAGTATCTTCCATTTGAACTAGATAGCTGTGTGAGCCCAAGACTTCCAAAATCGTACCTTTGGTCCAGGTGAATTTGTTGTTTCTGAAATTTTGAATCCATACCGGATCCTTTATTCTAAAAATAACATTTCGCCTTCCAGAATATAATATTTGCCTTTCTTGATTTTTCTTTACTATAGTTCTGATATCTTCTGTATCAATTTCTCTTTTGTCTTTTGTCCGATTATTTAGGATGTCCAACCGTGTACGAATGCGCCTCCCTGAGTTCAGCTGGGGTTTGCTGAGTAGTAATATGAGGTGTATTCCTGTACAATATCAGAAAATTTGTTAACGTATCCATCAATGGTTGTTTAGCAATTAAGGCCTTTTTTAAGAATCTTTTAACTATATTTACGCAGTTCTCAGCTTGCCCATTTGTCGCTGGATGATAAGAAGCACCTGCCTTGATTTTGATGCCATTGTTAGTGCAAAATTCTTGATATTCTTGTGATTGTGTCAGTTGATGTCCATTATCCGAGACAATGATCTCAGGAATTCCAAACCAAGCAAAAATACTCTTTAATGCCTGTATGGTGGCTTGACTAGTGATACTGCTCATAGGAAGTACTTCAAGCCACTTACTATGAGCATCCACAACAATTAAAAAAAACTTTCCCTCAAATGGTCCTAGAAAGTCAATATGAACTCTCTTCCAAGGCTCCGATGGCCACTGCCATGGCACTAATACTGCTTTCCCTGGCGAATTTTGAATTTCCTGACAAACTGAACAAGTACTGACCTTTGTTATAATGTCACTATTCATTTTAGGCCACCAGAAATACTGCTTAGCTAACTGTATACTTTTGACTTGACCAAAGTGTGCCGAACGAATTTCATCTAGTACTTTTTGTCTTAAAGCTTCAGGCACTACCAACTGATGTCTCTTCATTAAAATTCCATTTTCTAAATTTAATTCATTTTTGAATGAGTGATATATTTTGAACAAACCTTGACACTTACAAGGCCATCCCTCCAGGATGTATTTTATGACTGATGCTATAATCGGATCCTTTACAGTAGCTAGAGCAATCTCTGCTTGTTTGACTTTAATCGGTATTGTAAAATTTAGATAAGAACATTCCATCACTTCCTGTTTATTAGTTGTTTCTTCTTCTACAAGATCAATAGATATAGAAAGAAAATCTGAACAGCTCTGATGAGTTGGAACATAGACCATACTAAAATCAAAGTTTGAGAGGAAAATTGCAAATTTCTGCAGCCTGTTGGCTGCCATCATTGGTATGCCCTTGTTCGATCCAAAAATGGTTATCAGAGGCTTGTGGTCCATCTCAATGATGAATTTCCGCAGATACAGAAACTGATAAAAGTGCTGAACACCAAATACCATAGACAACGCCTCCCTATGTATTTGAGGATAGTTGCGTTCTGCTGTACTTAAAGCACGTGAAGCAAAACTGATTGGTCTACTATGCCCCTCTGGGGATACCTGATTAAGAATCGCAGAAATTCCATATGGACTAGCGTCGACTGACAGCTTCAGTTCATAATCAGGATTATAATTTGCTAATACTGGAGATCTGGTTAACTGTAACTTTATTGTGGTAAAAGCATCCTCACATTCTTTCGACCAAAACCAAACCACATTTTTCTTTAGTAACTGATATAATGGATAAAGAGTGATGGACATATCCTTTATAAATCTTCTATAGTATTCTATCATTCCTAAAAATGACTTTAGTTGAGCTATGTTAGTTGGTGGATTACATTTTAAAACTTTGGTAACTCTACTCTGATCAAATCATAGACCTTGCGCCCCAATGATGTAACCCAGATAGCTAACTGAGCTTCGCAAAAACTCACACTTAGATAAATTTATAGTTAAACCACTATCTTCAAGGCGTTTCAATACAGTAAATAACCTTTCATCATGAATCAATCATGTCTGTCCACTGACAACTATGTCATCTTGCCACACAACACAACCTTCCAGTCCACTCATTATTGTGTCTAAAATCTTCTGGAAAGCTTTTGGAGCTGGAGCTACCCCAAAAGGAATGCGATTATAACAGAATAACCCTTTGTGTGTACTAATTGTTGTAAGTTCTCTTGACTCTTCATCTAACTCAACTTGTTGATAAGCATTTTGTAGATCTAATTTTGTAAAAAAAACTCCTCCACGTAATTGATTCAGTAAATCATCTAACCTAGGCAAAGGATGACGGTTGACTTGAAGATTCTTGTTGATAGTGACGCTATAATCACCGCAGATCCTTACAGTGCCATTTGGTTTTAAAACTGGCACTATAGGGGTTCCCCAAGTGGAGTATTTGATGGGTGAAATAACTCCTATTTCTTGCAGCCTTTTCAGCTCATTTTCCACCAATGGCCTTAGCGCATACGGTACTGGCCTGGTATTACAAAATCTGGGAACTGCTCCTTCTTGTAACTTGAGAGTTACCGTACCTTTATTAAATAATCCTAATTTTTGGTTGCATACTTTTGGAAACCTTTTTAGCACTTGAGATCGAATATCACTGCTCTGTAATGCTACGTCCCGTCTATATCTAATATCTTCACTGTTCATATATGTTATTTGGCTTAGCTTAAAATTAAAAGCATGCAAAACGTCTCTTCCTAAGAGAATAGGACCCCCAGCAATTATTACATGAAAAGGTAAGAAAGTGCTCTCACCATTATATTCAACTTTTAAACTGCAGCTTCCAAGAGGTTTATCCAAGTATTTATATAGTTTTATTACATCTTGGCATTCATCTAATTGTACTGATTGGAAATATTTATAATAATCTTTATCTGAAATGGCACTATATATAGCACCACTGTCCAAATGTGCTTCAACAACAACTCCATTTAAACTGATTTTAAGTATGATTGGTGGGTATAATTTCGGATTAGAACACCTTATATTAAAAAGGCCAATCATATCTTCTAATTCCATGCAGTAATTATTCAATGGCTGGTTACTAACCTTGTTCCGATTGGATTTATTGGATGACTGAGGACAAACTCTCTTTAAATGTCCTTTTGTCTTGCAAATGGTACAGACATAATCGTTAAATCTACATTGATGCGTTGCATGGTTGTTATAACCACAAACCAAACAATCCTTCTGAGCATGACGAAAATATCTTTGAGTAGCACTAGTATTGGTTCTAAGTTGATAAATCTCAGGCTGAACTTTAATTTCCGAAGACTCAAACATATGTTGGGCTACTCGAGTAGTTTGTGCTAAATTGACTGCTTCATTGAACGTTAGTTTAAGTACATCTTCTGCACATAATTTTTCTTTGATTTTTCCTTTAGGTAGACCCATAATAAATCTGTCTCTTATAGCCATTTCAAGATGTTTGCTGAATTGGCAATCTGAAGCTAAATGTTTTACTCTGGCTGCCCAGGCAGCTATTGACTCACTAGTGCACATTTCAGCGAGATAAAACTGATAACATTGAGGAAAACCTCCAGATTTTATTTCATAATGTGTTGTGAGATGTTTAATAATTTGAAAGCATCTTGATGTAATGAATTAAGAAGAATTGCTTTCTTCTTACCTTCTTCTGTTACGCCATTTGCTAAAAAAACTGCTCTAATCTTCTCTTAAATATATTCCAATCATCTGTAACTGGATTGAACTCATTTACAGTACCAATAATAGCTGAAGCCATCCTGTCCGCAGCGCCAATGTAATATCTGGAGAACTCAATAACATTAAGCAATTTAATAACTGTTTAATAAAACTTTTATTCACACCTTTTGCATTTGATAATGTTCCCCTCAACGATCACAATAATGTCAACAAACAATAATGTTACATAAACTGTTGACTGAGTCTGCTACCAGTGTTACCAACATTACAATTAAACCCGTTGAAATTCAACGGGCACTTGTGCTAGTTTATTTATAATTCCTAAACAATAACTGCTATGGATAATTGTTTGAAATAAAAGATGTAGGAAATTATATATTCGGTACTTTCCTGTTAACGGGAATACCTTAATAAATGAAGGTATTGTTATGATTGTTTGAGAGGATATAACATTGAAAGAATATATTGACGTATTGTTGGATTTACGATATTTTATTTTAGAAATAACACTAACAGAAACTGATTGGCCGGTCGCGACATTTACAAACCCAATCTCCGGACTACGTGGAGGGTTTCTTTGGTTCCGGGCGAGGCGCGGTAGCGCCCGGAGACGACTACCCATTACAACAAAACGAGCAGAAGGCTCGTCAATATATCCTCTCAATTTGCGGCACAACAGTCAAGAGGATATAACATTGAAAGGATATATTGACGAGCCTTCGGCTCGCTTTGTTGTCATTAGTCGTCTCCGGGGGCTACCGCGCCCTTCGTCTCGCCCGGAATCAAAGAAACCCTCCACGTTGTCCAGAGATTGGGTTTGTAAATGTCGAGACAGGCCAATCAGTTTCTGTTAGTGTTGTACGTAAGTATGGCATGGGGATAATACGTAAGTACCAGGTCCTGTGAAGGGTCCTGTAAGTATTCCCGTTAACAGGAAAGTACCAGATTTTCTACATTTTTTGTAATGGTCAATGTATACAATAATGACGTATTATCGTAGAAATATCGCAAAAACCGAATCGGGTTTCGAATAAACATCGACTTCCGGTTAACCAGTATTGTCCAAAAACTAATCAGTTCTTTGTACTCATGCTAAAGTGTTATATATGAAATTTGGTGTTAATAGGACAAGTAAGTTTTGAGTTACAGCGCCCACAATCACATACATCCACACACACAGACATCATTCCGAAAATAGTCTAAACGTGTTCTACGGACCTCAAAACGTGTATTTACGTTGAAATCTCGAGGTCGATTTCTTTCATGAACACAATACTTTCCCATTACTACGTATGGAGCGAGTAAAAATCTGTGGCCAACACATGACTTTCTCCGTATTTAAATTATTATGAATAGCATTATAAGGAAAAATTATTATTTCCTATCGTAAAAAATACAGTCGTCCTTACTGCCGTAAATTAGGTATATTTTGAATGTTTACAGAATTCACTGCTAAATGGTGGAGGCGCTGTATACTAGAAAAAGCAAAATATCTCCGAAATGGATGGTTATACGAAAATTTGTTTCAAACAAAGCTTGGAAGAAACATTATTCTCTACAACTTTGGTCCTCACGAAGATTACCAATAACGATGTTTTTAAGGAGATATTTGTCGGAAACCGAAAAACCGATTATTTATAAATAATTCCTAAATACTAACTGCTATGGAAAATTGTCTGAAATAAGAAATGTAGGTAATTATATTTTTTACATTTTTTGTAATGGTCAACGTATACAATAATGACGTATTATCGGAGAAATATCGCAAAAACCGAATCGGGTTTGAAGTTTGGTAACGATATGGCAAGTACGTTTTGAGTTAGAGCGCCCACAATCACACACATCTTCTACTGTAATGTACTCTACATATTTTATAACATGCTAGACAAGAATCATCTATCTCATAGACTGTTGGTGCTATCAACATGGGAAATTCGGTCCGTCTGTCTGCATGTTCGTTCTCGGCTTTTACTGAACGGATTTTCATGAAATTTGATATTAAGGACTTTCAATCGAATATAATAAGAAAATCGCAAAACTGAGTCACGTACGCCAATCAGGGGTACCACTTTACTGGTGACAAAATTAAATTTTCGTCATATCTCGTCAAGTATTTCTCATATCAAAATATTTTTCAAATAGAAGTTGTAAAACTGATAAAGAAGAGTATTTCCTTTCCTATACATTTTTATCGTAGAAGTAGCCGTTATCGATAAAATCAAACAAAAACGTCTTAAATCGAGTTGAACGGAAAATTTCTTGCATGGTTACTTCTTCATTGTTGCTAACATAATCTCAGAAACAAACGTTTAATTTCCTTACGTGTACATGCATTATTTTTAAATACGAAGAAAAGTGATTATTTATGAAGAAAAGATCTTTGAAACGCAATTTCCCTTACGTACAGGTATATAATTTCTTTCTATTACTCCATTGCACGAAACGTGCCCATTTGTGATACGTTGTACACTTTCCTTTATTTACTTTAAACTTAATTTCAATGCTATCATCTGATTTTCTGCCACTATTTTTTATGGAGATGTCTTTTCCTCTTTTCACCAAAGCCTCAGCAAGCCTGACTTTAAATTCCAGCATATCGTTTTGTTTCCCTCTCGGGATTCCAAAAGAATTACTGTCTTTCCGGTATTGTACTCAACTATATATGACAGCCATATCAACGAAGTGATAAAATAGTCTGTGGTAATATACCTTCGATTTCAACATCCTATACATAGAGAGGTTTGCATCGCATAAGTCCATGCCTCCCATGAACTTATTGTAACTTATTATTATGTTGGGTCAATTCTTGTTTTTTGGTTTTTATCCCAACGCTTAATTGTTGTGACTGGGTGGGCAGTGCTAAATGTACATGCGTGCGTGACTGTTCTGTTATCAAACCATTTTACCACCCTAATTTCTACACCATTATCTGAAGCTTCTTTTTCATCCATTGTTCCTCTTCCTTTTTACTTTCTCATACGAAGTATCGAGAAAGTATTGTTTTCGCGAAAAAATTCAACCTCGAGATTTTTACGGAAATATACGTTTTATCTGTCGCTGAATCCGAAAAAGTGGTTTTCGCAATGTCGTCTGTCTGTTTGTCCGTCTGTCTGTTACTAGCTCTGGAGCCTAGACGGTAGAACGAAAATGAATGAAATCTCGTACTTAGGCATTTTATCGTACAGAGCAGAGTATACATAGAAATGGTTGACATTGCTCAATAATTAAGAGTAGTTTATTCTACGCATTTTTAACAACAAACCGATTTTCTCAAAAACGGCTATAACGATTTTGATCAAATTTCGTACAGTTACTTGAGTTTACGTCTTCAAAAATAATGTATAGTTCATATTTCTCAAAAATGAATATAAGGCTAGTTTATTCTAGGCAAATTTAACAACAATTCGATTTTCTCAAAAACGGCCTTAACGTTTTGATCAAATTTCATACAGTTACTTGAGTACCTATACATCTACAATAATACTACATATTTCATTTTTCTCAATGAATGAATATAAGGCTAGTTTATTCTTGGGAAACTTTAACAAACATTGGATTTTCGGTACTTGTGTATTAACGGGGAGCCCAGCGGTAACGCTACTTAAAAAATGAAAATAAGAAGTAAACTAAATAACAATGAAAATGTAACAATCACATTTGACTTTCTGGTTAATACACAAGTACCGGAAGGATATATTGACGAGCCTTCGGCTCGCTTTGTTTTAATGGGTAGTCGTCTCCGGGCGCTACCGCGCCCTTCGCCTCGCCCGGAACCAAACTATCCCTCCCCGTTCTCCGGTGATTGGGTTTGTAAATGTCGAGACCGGCCAATCAGATAATTATTATTTTTATTTATTCTATGGGGGCTCCGCCCCCAAACCCCCGAACAAGAGGGGGGGGGGGGGGGACCCAACTACAGTAGTGCCGTTTGTTTTTTGTCATTTTGTTTACATTTTGTAGTAGGGGGGTACCCATGTAAAGAAGTGCCGATATTTAAATTATTATGAATAGCATTATAAGGCAAAGTTATTATTTCGTATCGTAAAAGAATACAGTCGTCCTTATTGCCATAAATTACATTTTGAATATGGTTTTTAAATAGCGTTACCGCTGGGCTCCCCGTTAATACACTGGGCTCCCCGTTAATACACAAGTACCGGATTTTCTAAAAAGAGGCTCATACAATTTTCATTTTCTAAAGATAACTAAACGACGCATTAGTACCTATATAAGAGAAAGTTTGTACACTGCATGTTGTACCGATTTTTTTTCATTACTCTATCAGACATAAGAGTGCATCCAGGAATCCGGTTTGACCTTATCATACCAAGTGAATACATCCCTTGTTCATAATCGCTCCCACTATCACTAGCATGAGGATCATCACTATATTCTGGTGGAATAATAATATGTTGGGTTGCCAGCTTAGTACTTCTCCCATAAAATTTACTTGGATTCATGGACTAAAGAGCTCAAAATATAAAAATAAAGTTACCATAAATAGCAGAATAATGTATTATCATTACAATAAACAAAACAATGGAAAAAACAGTAATAAATCAAATACAGGTGACGACCGAGATTCGACAGGGATGCGTTCCTGAAAACGCGGTCGAATTTCGAACAGTCGAATGTCGAGCGGCATTTTCCCATAAAAGTACATGTTATTATTGGGGGAGATGCGTTCCAGCATCTTGGAAGAAAATATTAAGTTCCATATCATATAACATAAAGTTAAAATAACATTACTAAAGTGCTAAGGAAATAATATTAAATCATTAAAAAGCATAAAATAATTTGAGACTAAAGAAAAATGACTTAAATAAAAATATTTTCATACCTGAAATCTTTTTCAGCTATCCTTATGGGACTTGATTTATTAATTGAGAATTCGTAAAAATTTTGTTGGAAGAAGAGGGGCTGTTGGCCAGGGGAATTGATAAAATAGTTTCAACCCTTCAGCTCCAATAATATATATTTTCTTAGAAAAAGTAATAAGGGAAAACCAGACATCGTGAATCGCGGTGATGCCTGCTGCACTGGTTGGCATGAGCACAAGCGATGACCATGAACTATCATGAATTTCTCTTTTGCTCGAAATTACTTTTTGAAACAAGTTTTCTTTCCGTAAATTTTCTTTCGATTTCCTTTAAAAATAAATTTGAAGAAATAAAACTCACAAAAGTTTTTTGTTTGAAACAATTGGCTGAGAGAGAGAGTATGCGACTCCAAACCCCAAACTGAATGCAAAGGGTACTGCTCCCCGAAGATTCTTTAGTCCTTCTGTTTGTAAACAAGAAAGATGCTCTTACAGCAAATGAAATCTAATAAGCAGAGACTCTACAGAGATAAATTCTTGGTCTGCTAGCAGGTAAACATGTGGGAGTTAGCTGATGGACATAACCCAAACATTAGTAGTAGTCTCACTGAAAATTTATCAGTAGATGCTTTTATAAGTACATCCTATAAATATTCCTTTTTGCTTAATGGAAAATTCGATTGATTCTTCGAACGGAAGCACAGAAACTTATGTAATTATATGTTGTTCCAAATTCGACCGATAGGAATAGGAGAGCTTCGACCGGCCGAAAGTCGAGTTTAGGTTATAATGTATGTATCTCCAAAAATAATTGGTTCTGCGAAAAAATCTTTTAAACAAAACTTGGAAAAATATTACCCTCTATAACTTTAATACTTATAAATATTATCAATAACTGTGTGTTTAAGGAGATATTTGACGAAAACCAAAAAAATCAATTATTTATAAATATCTCCTAAACAATAACTGCTGTAAAAATTGTTTCAAATAAAAGTTGTAGAAAATTACATATCCTACAATTTTTATATATAACTGTATATACAAAAATTATGTTTTAACGAAGATATTTTGGATAAACCGAATCGGGCTTCGAATCAACCTCGACTTCCGCTTAACCGATATAACCCAAAAACTAATCTGTTCTTTTTGATGATGCCAAAGTGTTATATATGAAATTTGGTTAAGATGTGATAAATATTTTTCGAGTTAGAGCGCCCACAATAACATACACGCGCGCACACAGACATCATTCCGAAAATAGTCTAAACGTGTTCTAGGGACCTCAAAACATGTATTTCCGTTGAAATCTCGAAGTCGATTTTTTTCATGAAAACAATACTTTCTCTATATATATATATGGAGAAAGTAAAAATTTATGGCTTTTTATTTTCTCCATACGTAGTACACGGAAAGTATGGAGATCACGAAAAAAATCGACTTCGAGATTTTAACGGAAATACACGTTTTGAGGTCCCTAGAACAAGTTTAGACTACTTTCAGAATGATATCTGTGTGTGTGTGTGTATGTGATTCTGGGCGCTCTATGTCAAAACGTACTTTACATATCGTTACCAAACTTCATATATTACAGTTTAGCATGAGCACAAAGAAGTGATTAGTTTTTGGACAATAACGGTTAACCGGAAGTCGAGGTTTATTCGAAACCCCATTCGGTTATTGCGATATTTCTTCGATAATACGTCATTATTGTATACATTGACCATTATAAAAAATGTAGAAAATATAATTACCTACATTTCTTATTTCAAACAATTTTCCAAAGCGGTTATTATTTAGGAATTATTTATAAATAATCGGTTTTTCAGTTTCCGTCAAATATCTCCTTAAAAACGTGGTAATTGGTCATCTTCGTGAGGACCAAAGTTGTAGAGAATAATATTTCTGCCAAGTTTTGTTTGGAACAAATTTTCGTAGAACCATCCATTTAGGAGATATTTTGCTTTTTCTTAATTTCCAGTATACAGCGCCATCACCATGTAGCAGTGAATTCTGTAAACATTTTCAAAATATACCTAATTTACGGCAATAAGGACGACTGCATTCTTTTACGATACGAAATCATAATTTTGCCTCATAATGCAATTGATAAGAATTTAAATATCTATACCCCAAATATGGAGAAAGTCGTGTTGGCCACATCAGATTTTCACTTTCTCCATACGAAGTAATGGGAAAGTATTGTGTTCACTAAAAAAATCGACTTCGAGATTTCAACGGAAATACACGTTTTGAGGTCCCTGGAACACGTTTACAATATTTTCGGAATGATGTCTGTGTGCGTGTGTATGTGATTGTGTGCGCTCTAACTCAAAAAGTACGTGCCATATCGTTACCAAACTTCATATATAACACTTTAACATGAGCACAAAGAACTGATTAGTTTTTGGACAAGAACGGGTAACCGAAAATCGAGGTTTTTGCGATATTTCTCCGTTAAAGCATCATTATTTTATATACAATTCTATACAAAGATTATATAGAATATCATTTTCCTACAACTTCTATTTGATACAATTTCCCGTAGCAGTTATTGTTTAGGAATTATTTATACATAATCGGTTTTTTCAGTATCTGTCAAATATCTCCTTAACAAGGTCGTTATTGGTATTCTTCGTGAGGACCAAAGTTGTAGAGAATAATATTTCTTCCAGTTTTTGTTTGAAACAAATTTTCGTCGAGCCATCCATTTCGGAGATATTTTGCTTTTTAGGCGCGTTTCGCTTCCAGCGTGAGCGTCTATTATCGTCGGTCTGTTCGTCCGTCCGCATGTGCATTCTCGGCTTCTACGGAACGGATTTTCATGAAATTTGATATTAAGGACTTACAATCAAATAAAAGAAAGAAGAAAATCGCAAAACTGAATCACGTACGCCAATCAGGGGTACCACTTTAATGGTGACAAAAAATTAAATTTTCGTCATATCTCGTAAAATATTTCTCATAACATAATATTTTTCAAATAAAAGTTGTAGAACTGGTAAAGAAGAGTATTTTCTTTCCTATACATTTTTATCGTAGGAGTAGCCATTATCGAGGAAATCAAAAGAGAATGTCTTAATTCAAGTTGAACTTTGAAAATATCTTCATTGTTGCTATCATAAACAATCTCACAAACAAACGTTTAATTTCCTTACTCGTGCATGCAATATTATTAAATAGGAAGATAATGGATTATTTTTTAAGAATATAAGAACTTCAAAACGCTATTTCCCCTCACGTAGAGGTATATAATTTCTTTCTAATACCTTATTGCAGGAAACGCGGCCATTAGTGATACGATGTACACTTTCCTAACTTGTTTGAAACAGGAAACGAACCAATAGTCCTTCTTGAGCTGGAGGCCTTGAAAATCACTTTATATGTATGTGTTATGCAATAATATCCCAGGACAAGGTGCTTGACAATAACGTACTTTTAAAGTTTGCGTAATTTTCATTAATGCTCGTCGAATATTCTGTGCCTGTAATGAAAGACATGTTTCAGTACAATATAGTCCCTTGAGAAATGCCAGGCTTAAGTTCTTAATATAGTATGTCGCCTTGGACAAAACTACGTTTTCAGCGCACACAGTAAACTACTAAATATATGCGTTCCCCCTTTCAAAAAATTATAGTCTCTAGTTTATTTAGTTAGTGCCGCCAACAATTTTTTCACCCCTTGCTGAATTACGCCCGGGTCAGGTGTCCCGCTTGGCCCTCCCTAGTTACGGCACTGCTTGATACATTATGGGAAAAATTACGCATCCGTAGAGAGATTAGGAGCTTTCTCACCTCTCACACACACGCGTACGCGAACAATTTGGCACAGCGTATAATTATATTTTATACCTGTTGAGTAAATAAGCGAATCATTCATTTAGCCGCTTATAATCAAATCCTCGTTATGAAGACTAGCGTTGCTTAAGGGCTAAACGTATTTCAATGAAGCGAAGTGGTCATTATCTATATATATATATATAATTGAATGTCTGTCCGTCTGTCTGTTCCTTATACATTCCCACGCCCTTTGAGCTATCGGGACCAAACTTTGCAAATTGACTTCATATGACTGTACGAGTAACATAGGGTACAGGAACCCCGACAACCACCCCACACAGACAGACAGAAATATTTTCTTTTTTTCATTTTCTCCATTTGAATAACATAGGGACGAGTGCAGCTAATTTTTCATTTGAATTTTAAAATTATTTAGAAACATGGTACGAACTTGAGACTTGAATGGTTCTACGAAGAAAAGAACAAAGTTTATTTTTATTGAAGACAGAATCCGAATCCTGATCGAATTAGCATAAAAATGGATTTAGAATCAATGAAATACGTGATTTTATCAGTTTTATTACAATACCCATTATAAGCTACCATGACAACTCCCATTGTCGCCGAAATTGAGAGTTCAATGCATTTATATGGAAAAAATTTTAACGTAATATCGTGTCAATTTCTGTGCACGATTTTAATTTGTTTACATGGAAACCAAATATTTGTTGTTTTTTATTGAATTATCTTCTAATCTAACATATAAAGGAGAATGTTTGTAAGTTTGTTCGCTTTAAATGCTTTTAATACGAGATAGGTAGGGAGAGAGATGGATGGTAATGGAGGGGGGAGATAGGGAATTAGAGGGAAGGGGTGGAGAGAGGGAAAGGGAGGGTGGGAGATGGAGGGGGAGGGGGGAGAGAGGTGAGGGAAAGAGGGGAGGGAGGGGGAGAATGGAAGAAGAGGGTGGAAGGGAGGGGGAGGGAGTTTATACGTTATTTTCTTCCTTCATTCATCTAAATAGGAAAGTGCGGAGCGGTTTTCTTCATTTTCCGTCTGTCCGTCAGCATGTGCGTTCTCGGCTTCTACCGAACGGATTTTTATGATATTTGAAATTAAGGACTTTCAATCAAATATAATAAGAAAATTTCAAAAATGAGTCACGTTCGCCAATCAGGGGTACCACTCTACCGGTGACAAAAAATTAAATTTTCGTCATATCTCGTAAAGTATTGCTCATATCAAAATATTTTTCAAATAAAAGCTGCAGAACTGGTAAAGAAGAGTATTTCCTTGCCTATACATTTTTATTGTAGGAGTAGCCGTTATCGATAAAATCAAATGAGAATGTCTTAATTCGAGTTGAACTTAGGGGAAGGCACTACTGACCCCCAACCGATTTGGCTGAAACTTCGTAGAGATAATGTACATGACGTCCGATTAACGAAAATATATACATATCAGGGCCAATACCCAGCCGTTTTTATTTTATTAATAAAAATAAGTTATTATTTCCCTAGTCACTGCTTAACTTCCATACACGGTAACGTAGCTTGTAATAAGCGGCGCTGGCGGAGTGTCTAGCACGCTTGGCTGTAAATCTGAAGATCTGATGTTCGAGTACTTGTTCCGAAATTCTTTTTCATTTTTTCCTACATTTTCACTTTCATCATTTAAAGTATTTATTACCTAATTTCCTAATATTGCTTTAAGTTTAAATATCCATTTATGTCTAAATAAAATTCCTAATCACAATGGTAGTATATATAACTATAAGCTAACTCTATTTCCTCATATCCGTGCATTCCGTCGACTTCATCGGGCCCCACCAGATCGTAATCTTCATTGAAGTTCATCTCGCCAAGCATATCCACAACACGTGTATAAATTTCTTGGGCCATTACAACACTACGGCCACATTCACTTTCGGGAACTTCTTTATCCTACATCAATCCATTTTTTCAGAGGAGTTTCATGCAATAATGCATGGCGGTGTTCAACACATCTTTCGCTGTTTCGTCTTCCAAAGGAGGAGACGTAAAAGATGTAACGTTTTTGCTCGTTACAGGATTCCCCGCTGAAGATGTTGAAGCAGTATATTCCATTTTTGAATCAGCAAAAACTGTAGTATGTTAAAAATACACTTCGAAGCACACTAGTTAAAATGGTCGCAATACTCTGATGAAAGAAGTAACACTGATCTTGTAGCACTTGAGATCGCTCCACTCCGATCCTTTTCCAAATGCTTTCAAAGCATTTTTCGACAATGTCATGATTGTGAAACAATACGTGCAAGACAATAAGTTCCTTTTCGTTGTTTAATCATGGGGAGGACAATAATAAATCGCTTTACAATGAAAAATTTATTGACGAGGAAAACCAACCGCTATGTACGCTACAAATAATTCTTCAAAACTGCACATCAATATATTAAGAATATTAACTATTAAAAAATAAAAATATATAGCGTTATTAAGAAATAAGCATTTGAAATGAGGAAAGTGAAAATGTGGGAAAAAATGAAAAATAATTTCGGAACAAGGACTCGAACAACATATCTTGACATTAACCGCTACGCCAGCGCCGCTTATTACAAGCTACGTTACCGTGTATGGAAGTTAAGCAGTGACTAGGGAAATAATAACTTATTTTTATTAATAAAATAAAAACGGCTGGGTATTGGCCCTGATATGTATATATTTTCGTTAATCGGACGTCATGTACATTATCTCTATGAAGTTTCAGCCAAATCGGTTGGGGGTCAGTAGTGCCTTCCCCTTGTTAGAAAATTTTTTGCATTGTTACTTCTTCATTGTTGCAAACATAAACAATCTCACAGACAGACGTTTAATTTCCTTACGTGTGCATGCACTATTTTTAAATAGAAAGAAAATGAATTATTTATGATGAAGAAAACTTGAAAACGCAAATTCCCTTACGTACAGGTGTATCATT
Organism: Uropetala carovei; assembly: GCA_036926305.1. Taxonomy (NCBI): domain Eukaryota; kingdom Metazoa; phylum Arthropoda; class Insecta; order Odonata; family Petaluridae; genus Uropetala; species Uropetala carovei. The sequence continues at coordinate 1,552,890 of JAXCHB010000002.1, forward strand.
TATTTCTAATACTCCATTGCACGAAACGCGCCCATTTGTGATACGTTGTACACTTTCCTAACTTGTTACTTTCTCCATACGAAGTAATGGGAAAGTATTGTGATCATGAAAAAAAACGACATCGAGATTTCAACGGAAATACACGTTTTGAGGTCCCTAGAACACGTTTAGACTATTTTCGGAATGATGTCTGTGTGTGTGTGGATGTATGTGATTGTGGGCGCTCTAACACTAAAAGTACTTGTCATATTATCACCAAATTACACATGTAAAACTTTGGTATGAGTCCGAAGAGCTGATTAGTTTTTGGACAATAACGCTTAACTGGAAGTCGAGGTATATTCGAAACTATTTTCCGTTTCTGCGATATTTCTCTGTTAAAACATCATTATTGCATATAAATTTCTATACAGAGGTTATAGAGAATGTAATTTCCTACAACTTTCATTTGAAACAATTTTCCATAGCAGTTATTGTATTGGAATTATTTATAAATAATCGGTTTTTTCGGTTTCCATCGGAAATGTTCTTTAAAACGCTGTTATTTACTATATTTACAAGGACCATAGTTATATAGAATAATATAACTTCCAACTTTGGTTTGACACAATTTTTCGTAGAACCATCCATTTCGGAGATATTTAATTTATACGTTAAATTCCAGTTATCTAACCAATAATGGTGTTTGAAAAGGTCACTGTATTCTTATTTCACAAAAATAATAGTTTAAGATAAAAAGTTTACTTTGAAATATATTTATTGTCAAAATAATTGATTTAGTATAAATATTTCGCGTCGTCATTGTTTACTCTTACCTAAAACGCAATTTCGTACTTGTTACTTTCTCCATACGAAGTAATAGGAAAGTATTGTGTTCACGACAAAAATCGACTTCGAGATTTAAACGGAAATACACGTTTTGAGGTCCCTAGAACACGTTTAGACTATTTTCGGAATGATGTCTGTGTTTGTGTGTGTGTGTGCGTATGTGTGTAATGGTATGTGATTGTGGGTGCTCTAAATCAAAAAGTACTTGCCATATCCATACCAAACTTCAAATATAACACTTTAGCATGAGCACAAAGAACTGACTAGTTTTTGGACAATAACGGTTTACCGGAGGTCGAGGTTTATTCGAAACCCGATTCGGTTTTAGCTATATTTCTCCGTTAAAACATTATTATTGTATATACAATCCTGTACAAATGTTATAGAGAATGTAATTTCCTACAACTTTCATTTGAAACAATTTTCCAAAGCAGTTATTGTTCCAAAAAATTAGTTCAATCTTCAGTTGCCTCTGATAATACTTTAAATAGATTTTGGAATAAAATGTACCTCAATATCGTTTATCGTCTGCTCAGCACTCTTGCCTTCTCGTTTTCCGAAACAACCACTTTCACCAGTTTTAAATGGATTTCAAACGTAGAAGAGAACTTGATTCTATTCAGTTAAAATAACCACATAACAAACTTCTTATTCCAAAGAAAATTTACTATAATAAAAGCCGTCGTCTGTTGGTTGGTTGGTCACGCTATGCAAACGCTAATAACTCGAGAAATAATAATGATAGAAATTCGAAATTTGGTAGAGATGCTTGAATAGCACTTAATCAGAGAATGAAGAATTTAAATCGCGAAAAAATTCCTTGGTTCGCCTCCAGGAGAGGCATTTCCATTTCCCATTACTTTACATGTAAAATGCGATTTTTCGACGTGCAGGCTTTTATTCATTTGGAAATTAAAATTAGAAGAAATTATCAGACGACCTTCGGATTTGAACCATTTTGAAGAAAAAGTTATAAAGTTTCTTATTCCGTTCGTCTTTTTTCGCCCACAGTTCGAAATATTCCATGTTAAGGCGAAAGGTGGGTCGGCCGAAATCGTATTTCCAAGATTGCGGCAAAACGGTTGAAGTTATCAACTTGCAGTTTTCACAGTTATATTTCAATTTATAATCAAATTTTTCGTATTTTAGCATATTTTAAAAATAACAAATTAGGAAAATTTTAACAACTTTATTTTTGATATCAGCGCGTTAAACGAAAAATCCTTCCAATAGGAAATACCTAATTTTTACAAAAAAGCAAATAAAAAAGGTTTGGTGCAATTATTTTAATTATTAACTGAGTTATCATTGAAATAGAAAATCAATTTTTATGTATCGTTCAGTGGCGATCCTAGCGGAACGAGCGCTAGTTAAGTCATTCTTTCAGACCTACCCTCCCGACCCTTCTTATGACGCTTTCGCTCGAGACCTTCCTCCCCTTGTTTGAAGTCCCTTGGCCACGAAGGGAAACGATTCCTGCCGCGGTCGGGTGAAGGAAGGCGGGCAATTCCATTCCTAATCGCCTAGTTCAGGGGTGGGCAAACTTTTCTGCATGGCGGGCCGCATCGGTGTTTGAGAATTCTACAGCGGGCCACATTGAAAGATGCCAATGCTTAGGCGGGCCAGATTAGAGTTTAAATCGGAAATTGCTTAGATTCTTAGGCATCATACATAAGTGAAAAACAGCACAAACAAGGATTGTAGGACTAAATTTTCAAAACCGAAGGTTTTATTGTCATAATTTTATAAAAAGTAATATAAAATTGTGTTAAATTTTACAGATTGCTTTTTCACCAAAGCTTCGCGGGCCACGTTAAATGCTCTCGAGGGCCACATATGACCCGCGGGCTACGGCTTGCCCACCCCTGGCCTAGTTGAAGAATATGTGGTTGCTCGACCCTCTCCAATTTCGTTCAAAATCGGCTCAATTGAAGCTAATGTCAGTACTAGTGACGTCCTAAAATATTTTTGCGATATATCAAATATTTCGGCAGCTCCCGTTTTCGGTATTTTCGTAAATATATGCTGTTTGCAGGGCTCCATAAAACACGCTGTGGGTGCCACAGTTATTGTCCGATCGCGCTGATTTAAAGTTCAATGGAAAATGCACACTCGAATCTATGAGAATATATACAGGAAATTTATTAGACTACTTAAAAGTGTTACGCAATGCAGTCCAATGATAGCAACTTTTTGTCAGTTCAGGCGAAAAAGTACGGCCCTGACTTGGACACCTTTCGTCGCACACCAATGGCACCGCATGAGTTGATGGACACCTATCCAGCTAACGTACTGGCAACGTAAAGTTAGCCTCGGCAGCATGCAAGGTATCGAAGCGATGCCTTCAAAGTGACGGTCTGTGAAAAGTACGTCAAATTGGTCATCCGCGTATAGGGGTTAACATATCAGTACCACACTGACAAGTGAACTGTGTGTATCTGGGTGTGTTACTCATCGTTTGTGTTGCGCTCTGGTGTACGGATTCAGCCTGGAGGAATTTGAAGATGAGGAAGGACGTGGGAAAGGGGATGATCTTTGCGCGGATTACGATCATCTCATATCCGAATTGAAAATTAAGCTTATCTCAGCAAAGACAACTCAAGAAAAAGTTCATATTATCTGTTTGACTCCACAATCTTTGTCGATACAAAAGACTGTTCTGGAGATGAACGTGAGTGAATATTTAATAAAATTAACTCGTAGACTTGTTAGCGAGAAGGGAGTCCTACCGATAGTGTTACCTAGACAAGGGACGAATACAATAACGGAAGAAGTTACTCAAAAGGTGAGGGAATTTTTAGAGGATGGTGAGATGTCTCGGCATTTCCCTGGAATAAAAGACTATGAGTATTAACACCGAAAATGGAAAGGAAAAAACTCAAAAGCGCCTTCTATTGGGAAATCTCCGGGAACTGTATGCAAAGTTTAGAAGACAAAATCCAAATTTGAAGATCGGATTTAGTAAATTTGCTGCTTTGCGTCCCAAGTATTGCGTGCTGGCCGGATCACCGGGCACGCATACCGTATGTGTGTGCACAGCACCAGAACGTGAAACTCATGATTGGGGCATGTGAGACAATGCGGAATTACAATGATTACCTTCAAGCAATGTTACGTCTGAAAACTGCATGCTAGAAGACCGAAATTGTGAGATGTGTCCGGGTGAAGACGGTGTTAGGTTGCTCTTCCCCACAGAGGATATGTTGCGCCAGGAAATAAGATACAAACAGTGGGTGATCTCACCTCGCTGTTCTATGATCCAAATTATAGGAGAGGGAACGGAATTCTATGAAAATTTGTTGCGTAATCTCGCCTACATACCTTAAAGATCATCATTTCATTGCAAAACGGCAAGCGTCTTTTTTGACACATAAAAAGAACACCTTAAGTGATAAGGAATGTACTATAATTGTAGATTTTGCTGAGAACTTCATTTTTGTTGGCAGGACGAAGTGCAAAGTTTTCATTGGTCCAACTTACAGGCCACAGTGCACCCGTTCGTGATATACTTCCAGAAGGAGGGTATCGTGCAAAACATCATTTTGCGTTATAAGTGACTGTCTTACGCATGATACGACATTTTGCGCATTCCAGGCTAGTGTCCTAGATCACGTCAGGAGAGATCTCTCCTATGTTGAAAAGATCATTTACTTTTCGGATGGTTGTGCCGGTCAGTATTAAAACAAAAAGCATTTTGCAAATCTGTGTTACAATCGAGAGGACTTTCAGTTGGATGCTCAGCTTATCGCTCATCTCTCGGATCTACCCGCCATGGTAAAACCCTCCATGGTAAAAACCCACTATGGTAAAACCCCATCGCGACAACGTCGCTCGCTTTGCGATAGAGCACCTACTGAGAAGAAACAATATCTATCTTGAGAAGAGGGCGAAGTTTCAATTCTCAACGTATCGCATTTGAAAGTCGAGGTAATAGCAGAACAGACGTAATGTGAATGAAAAAAGCAACATAAAATATATTATTTCTCTGATAGCAATAGCATAGCCTTTTATTTAAGCCCTTATTGCTGTATTTTAATGTTAATTCTTTTTTTTACGTCAAAACCAAACTTTTATCATGAATCATTTTGACCGTGGCATCTCTCCCTTGGTGTGTGGCGTATATCTCCAACCCATTAGGGAGAGACGCCACAAAATACCTTTTTTTAATGCAAATTTTAGCCTTTATATATATTATCTACCTCATTTTTTTCTACTTTTTAAATCTTCATTTACCAAAGGTCTGCCTACCACAAATCGCGTTTCTTTTAGTTTCGTTATAACAAGGTCATATTGATTTTCCGAAAAGTGTGGCATCTCTCCCGGAATTACCTTATAAGGAGTATAGTGATTCATCGGTAGTGCGGAAGACTACAATGGAGAATCAGAAACAAGATAACAGGCGAAGCAAGAAGGGTCGTTTGTTTCCATCGAAGTACAGAAAGTAGAGGAAAATGATAATAAGGAATCACGTAATTACTTACTTCAATGCACACAAGGCCAGGTAGAGTGTGAGAAATGGTTCGAAGAAAGGAAAAATCGAGTAACCACCTCTAATTTCGGACCTGTATGCAAACGAAGGAAAAATTCGAAATGGACTCCTCTTGTTAATCGATTCCTGTATTCAGATTGTTTTGAAAACGCTGCAACGAAATGTGGGCTCCAGAACGAAGGTGAGGCCATTAAAGAATACACAAAACCAACTGGAAGAAAAGTTACCAGTTGCGGTCTCTTTGTTGACTTGGAGCATAGTTTTCTAGCAGCATCTCCCGATTGAATTACGGAAGATGGTGGTCTTCTTCAGCGAGTGGAGATATGGAACAATATGCCGTAATTTTCCCAACAATGTGAGTACAGCCATGTGTTCGTTATCGTCGTTGACATTTTAAGAAAAAATCGGTACAAAATACATTGTACAAACTTTCTCATATATGGATACTAATGAATCGTTTAGTTATCTTTAGAAAATGAAAATCGTATTAGCCTGTTTTTAGAAAATCCAATTTTTGTTAAATTTGCTCAAGAATAAACTAGCCTTATATTCATGCATTGAGAAAAATGAAATACGTTGTATTATTGTAGATGTATACTCAAGTAACTGTACGAAATTTTATCAAAAACGTTGGAGCCGTTTTTGAGAAAATCGAATTATTGTTAAAGTTGCCTAGAATAAACTAGCCTTATATTCATTTTTGATAAGTATGAACTATACAGTATTATTGAAGACGTAAACTCAAGTAACTGTACGAAATTTGATCAAAATCGCTAGAGCCGTTTTTGAGAAAATCGGATTGTTGGTAAAAATGCGTCGAATAAACTACTCTTAATTATTGAGCAATGACAACCATTTCTATGTATACTCTGCTCAGTGTGATAAAATGCCTAAGTACGAGATTTCATTCATTTTCGCTCTACCGTCTAGGCTCCAGAGCCAGTAACAGACAGACAGACAGACGGCATTGCAAAAATGTAATATGAACTGCCGCCACCCGTTTTTCCGAGATACTAGCGACTTCAACGGACACGAACAGAAATATTTGAACCAGTACCTGAGCGATGGTGGCGCGGCACTACTGGTCAAGAATCACACTACACCTCACCCACCTTTCGCCTTAAACGTTCCATTTGCATATTTTGTGGAAATCTCGCCATTTTAACGTGATGTTGCTATTTCGACCATTATCACTGTTACACCTCAAATTACTATTATTGTAAACATCCTTCTGGGAATAAGGGTGCCTTGAATGCTTCAATACGAGGGAGGGGGAGCGAGGGGAAGGAAGGGGAGAGATTGGCGTATTTTGTGGAAAATAATATTAACGTAAATATAAAAAAAATTAATTTAATTTGAATAAAATTACCATGGACATATATTTCTTTCAACTAAAATAGCCACTCTTAACAGATTTTAATGGATTAATGCATTAGCATTTCAATTTCCTGAAATAAACAGAATTCCGGTAACAAAAAAATTATTCAATCTTCTATTGCCTCTGATAATACTTTAAATAGATATTGGAATAAAATGTACCTTAATATCGTTTAGCGTCCGCTCACCACTCTGGACTTCTCAGTTTCCGAAACAACAACTTTCAATAGTTTTAAATTGATTTTTGCTTTGAAATATATGTACTTGAGTCAATTCAGTACAACTTCCACTTTACATACTGTAAATTCCAATGTAACTCCTTTTATAATAGGAAAAGCTAGCCTAAAATTAATTCATTCTGTAAAGTGAATAAATAAAGGTCTTTCTTTAAACCATAATAGCCACTGTTATTGGACTTAAATGGATTATAAGCCTTAGAATTTACTCTGTATTAAATAAACACCAAAATTCCTTTTATAAAAACAAATCAATTCATTAAAAGATCCACTGTTGTTTCTTCGAAAATTGCCTGTTAACAGTTTTAAATGTCCTTTTAATTTTAATTGAATTTTAATTTATATTCGTTTCCAAACTTCGGCCATTTTTACGAAATTAATTCGAGGAATAACAATATAAATTCGTCAGCAGGTATGGTTTACAAAGAATTTAATTTAAGAACGCTTTTTATTTCCAATTTTTCTAAAATGACACTGTTGATACTTAAAATTTTTTATATTTACGTCAATATACTTATTTTCCACAAAACACGCCAATCTCTCCCCTTCCTTCCTCTCTCTCTCTCGTATTGAAGCTAACAATGATAATGGTCGACATAGCAACATCACGTTAAGATGGCGAGATTTCCACAAAATATGCAAATTATACGTTTAACATAGAATATTTCGAACTGTGGGCGAAAAAGGACGAACGGAATAAGAAACTTTATAATGTTTTCTTCAAAATGGTTCAACTCCGAAGGTCGTAGATTAATTCCTTCTAATTTTAATTTCCAAATGAATAAGAGCCTGCACGTCGAAAAATCGCGTTTTACATGTTAAGTAATGGGAAAAGGAAATGCCTCTCCTGGAGGGGAACCAAGGAATTTTTTCGCGATTTAAATTCTTCATTCTCTGATTAAGTGCTAATCAAGCATCCCTACCAAATTTCGAATTTCTATCATTATTATTTCTCGAGTTATTAGCGTTTGCATAGCGTGATCAACCAACCAACCAACCACCCATCGGATGTCGGCTATCTCGTATAAGAAAACGCTTGATGTCTTTGTCGGTGCCTGACCGGACGGTCTCATCAGTTAGTTATGCAAACTGGCTGGTAGATGGCAGCACTTGCCAGTACAATTAGTGCTGCCCCTCCACTGTAACTAATTGCGACCGCACCTATATTCATTTACGTAAATTGGATGGATGGTAAATACATAATATAATAATAACAATACAATTTATTTCAGCGTTGGCATATACATTTGCATGGTTTCGTCACTTACGTACATATTAACGGGGAGCCCAACTTAAAAATATAAATACGAAACAAATACCATTTAAATCATGTTTTAAAATTTAAGAACATTAAAAGAAACCAGTTAACATTTAAATGATTCGTTATAGATAACAATAGAAAAAACAATCACATTTTAATTTCTGGTGGCCAATATTTAGCAATTTCTTCTAAAATTAATTGTTATTTTAATACGAGAACTAAATTAGATTAACATTTTGAACAAGTAACGCAGTGAATTTCGAAAGCTTTTATTTGAATAATACTTTTGTTGAACTTTATTATGTCTTCTGAACTAAAATTAAGAATTCGTGTCTGCGGTTCCATGGGTAAAATGTAAACACTACCGATACACTCACGTAATTAATTACGTTAGAAAAGTAAAACATTTGACTACATTATTTAAAATCGATTCGTTCGAATATCTCAATCTATTATTCAATTAATTACGATGGAAAACACAATTAAGATCAATAATTTTATATCTATTTAGAGTAATAATAGGTATTCTTATTTAGGTTCTCCTGTTATTATGTTGACATAAAAACTCATATTCCGCGTAATCAATATTTACTCATCACTACGACACGCTATTTTGTGATTGTTGGTTGTTTATTTAGCAACTGAATAGAAAGCGTCAGTCGCCATCATCTGAGACATTGAGCTTTAGGAGATTATTCGTTGGTTGGTTTTGGTTAGTTTGTTGTTTTCATTTGCTTTCGTTTCGTTTCCATTTTTTGTGTTCTTTGTTTGTTTTCTTTGTTTTCGTTCTTAGTTGTTCATTTTGTAGTCTATGTTTATATTCTTTGGTTGTGCTCTTGATTTTTGTTCCTTGATTACCTATTTGTCGGTTTACACCTTTTATGCCGGCTATTGGTTACAGTTTAATTCATTTCTTTTTTCTTGGTGGTTTTTACATTGAACTTATATTCTTTGGTTGTACTCTTAATTTATGTTCCACGATTATTTATTTGTCGGTTTACATCCTTTTCTACCGGGTATTGGTTAGCGTTTAATTCATTTCTTTTTTCGTGGTGGTTTTTGTAGTTTTCGTATTGGTTCGTTTCGTGTTCTTTCCACTTTATTTAAAGACTCCTAATGTAGTTTACAGAAAGGAGAGGAGAAGTTTTAGTATGTATCATTTTCTCAAGCTGTCTTCTAAGCGGGAAAAAGTATAACTATTTGCAGTCCGAAATGCACCCGGGCGAAGCCCGGGTACGAAAAGCTAGTTATTATATAAAATAATTGGTTTTTTCGGTTTTCGTCAAATATCTCCTTAAAAACGTCGTAATCGGTCATCTTCGTGAGGACTAAAATTGTAGAGAATAATATTTCTTCCAAGTTTTGTTTGAAACAAATTTTTGCAGAACCATCCATTTCGGAGATATTTTGCTTATTCGTAAATTTCCAGTATACAGCGCCACCACCATGTAGCGTTGAATTCTCTAAACACATTCAAAATATAATTTACGGCTATAAGGACGACTGTACTCTTTTACGATGCGAAATACTAATTTTGCCTCATATTGCTATTCATAATAATTTAAATATCTATACCCCAAATTTGGAGAAAATCATATGTTGGCCACATCAAATTTTTTCGGTTTCCGTCCAAAACTCGTTAAAAACGTCCTTATTGGTAAGTTTCGAGAGGATCAAAGTTGTAGAGAATATTATTTCTTCCAAGTTCTATTTGAAACAACTTTTCGTAGAACCTTCCATTTAGTAGATAATAAATTCATTAGTAAAGTTCCAGTATACAGCGCTACCATCTAGCGGTGAATTCTGTACACATATTCAGGATACAGTTTACGGCAATAAGGACGACTGTATTCTTTTACGATACAAAATAATTATTTTGCCTTATTGATATTCATAATAATTTAAATATCTATACCCCAAATATGGAGAAAGTCGTGTGTTGGTCACGTCACATTTTTACATTCTCCATACGAAGTAATGGGAAAGCATTGTATTCATGAAAAAAATCTACTTCGAGATTTCAGCGGAAATACATGTTTTGAGGTCCCTAGAACACGTTTAGACTATTTTCGGAATGATGTCTCTGTGTGTGTGTGTATGTTATTGTGGGCGCTCTAACTCAAAAAGTACATGCCATATCGTTACCAAACTTCATATATAACACTTTAACATGAGCACAAAGAACTGATTAGTTTTTGGACAATAACGGATAAACGGAAGTCGAGGTTTATTCGAAACCCGATTCGGTGTTTGCGATATTTCTTCGTTAAAACATCATTATTGTATATACAATTCTATACAAAAGTTATAGAGAATGTAATTTCCTACAACTTTCATTTGAAACGATTTTCTATAGGTGTTATTGTTTAGGAGTTATTTATAAATAACCGGTTTTTCGGTTTCCGTTAAATATCTCCGTAAAAACATCGTTATTGGCAATCTTCGTAAGGACCAAAGTTCTAGAGAATAATATTTCTTCCAAGTTTTGTTTGAAACTAATTTTCGTAGAAGCATCCATTTCGGAGATACAGTGGAACATCATAAATCCGGCACCCTCGGGACCTAGCGCGAGCCGGATTTTAGAAAATTCCGGTTTTTTTGACAATGTTGCACATTGCCTAAGTATCCAGGGGCAAATCATCCTATTGCGGGATAAAACAAAAGAAAGCTTTTTGTAATCTATATAATGTATTTCAAAATTTAATCAGAAATCACGCCAGAATATTTTAAAATATGAAATACATACACAAAATGTATGTAAATAAACATGCAAAATATTAAATAAATAATAATAGACGCCTTGCCCTCTTGCCACCCTTGGCTACGCCACTGCACCTTCATACCATATCACGGCCTATACGTAAAAATAAAATAAAATACATAACATTAAAATCCAAAATTTACGCCAAAACCTATAAAAGAAAGAATCATTAACAAGTGGACGAATTTGGAATAAGGTCATAGCAAATTTAATGCACACTTACCAATTTACACGTCTCGTTTCTACTCTCGATGGCCAGACGATAAGGTCGAGACAGCGTCTTTAGTTGCGGGAATGCAAGTTTCATTTCATTTCAGTGTTGGAAGCTTTTTCTGCGAAATTGCTTCCTACATTGTGATCTTTCCTTAATAAGTTTATCTTTAATTAGGTACAAATTCATCATATCCTGTGATTCGATGCATGACCGCTGCTCTAAAGCCGATATTGTATCAGTGACTAATTCTATGCAACGGTCAATTGAAGGCCTGTTTGCAGCTGCATTGTCATCATCGTCACTTTCACTTTTTTCATAATTCTCACGTTCGTGTTCCAAAACCATTTTAACTATTTCTCCGTCAGTTAGCTGATTCACTACAGACACTTCATTGTCGATTTCCATCCAGTTTTCAACATCTTCTTCTTCCAGACCCTTCGTGAAAGCGTTATTCGTCGAATCCATAATTTCAGACACCAGTCTCTTTTTGTCACTAACATTGAAACCTAGAAAATCTGGTGGTGATTCATCACATTCTTCAAACATGCTTGCAGGCCACAAATTATGCCAGGCATTTTTCAGTGTCGCGGCCGTTACATCAGTCCTCGCTTTAGCTAGAGTCCAAATCGCGTCCTTAATGTTAAATTCCTTTTTAAATCCGTCAACACCTTGGCCTCCATTGCAAGCAACAAGCAATTTCTGCATAAATTGCTGTCTGTAATAGCATTTTAGTGAGCGTAATATTCCCTGATCCATAGGTTGAATAATAGATGTACAATTTGGAGATAAATAAACCACACGCACGTTACCCAGTACCAAAAGTGATGCATCAGGATGGGCAGGACAGTTATCTAATGGTAGAATTATTTTACAATCATCACCTAGTCCCTTAGATTTACAATGAGCACGTGCCTCCGGTACAAAATAATTCACAAACCAATCCAACAATAATTGAGAAGTTATTCATGCACGTTTATTAGCACGATAGTTGACAGGAAAATTCTTTACACCCTTTAAAGCACGAGGGTGTGCACTTTTACCAATTACATTTAGCTTTAGTATGTGCGTACCTGCTGCATTTGCGCACGCAAGAACCGTCAGCCTCTCCTTTGACTCCTTCACTCCAAATGCCATATCCTCATCGGCGGCTGCAAGTGTACTCCTAGGAAGACATCGCCAAAATAATCCTGTCTCGTCCGCGTTATACTATATTTGCTCTGCAGTAAGATTTTCATCCGAAATTGACTTCGTAAACTCCTCTACAAATGTTTCGGCAGCATCCGTATCGGCACAAGTTTTTCGCCAGACACTGCTAATTTTCGTATTCCACGGCGAAGCTTGAAGCGATGAAGTCAACCTTGCGAATAATCGCAAGCTTTATTGATTTTCAAATCATCGTGGAATTTCTTTGCTTGCTGTATTAGCAATAGGCCTGATACCGGTACACCTTCACTTCTTCTTTGTCGAAACCATTCAAACAATACTCTATCGATACCTTTGAACCTGGAAGTGTGTAATGTTTTTCGGCTACTCATAGCCTAATGAGTGTCACTGTCTGCATAAAATGTCAGCAACTCACTTTTTCGTTTCTTCAAGTCATACACAGTAGAACTGCCTACGCTATATTCTTCACAAAGTCTCTTAACTGAAGCACATTTTTCAAGTTTTCTTAATAAATCTACTTTTTGTTCAATAGAAAGAGATTTATGTTTACGCTTCATAATACTACGGGAGGGGTTTTCAGCCTTTTTTTTGAAGACATTCCAATATGAACTTGAACAATATCACACTAATGAAAAACACATGCGATCGCTACGAATCTGAATACGCGACTGTATACAAGCTATACAATGTGACTGAAAAATTTCCCTAACATGTACCAACATGTATTGGTCAGCTGACAATTAGACTCACTCACACATACAATGTAACTGCTGCCGTCAAATTTGTTCTAGAATTCGCGAATTTTGATGCGAAGCGGTGCGTTTATCGTTCCATAGCGGATTAGGCTATCCGCGGCAAAAATTTTTAAAAGTGCACTTTTCAAAAAGTGCCGGATTTTTGATAATTCCGGATTTTCGAGTGCCAGATTTATGAGGTTCTACTGTATTTTACTTTTTCTTAATACCAGTATACAGCGCCAGCACCATGTAGCGGTGAATTCTGTAAACATATTCAAAATATACGTAATTTACGGCAATAAGGACGGCTGTATTCATTTACGATACGAAATAATAATTTTGCCTCATTATGCTATTCATAATAATTTAAATGTCTATACCCCAAATATGGAAAAAGTCATGTTGGCCACATCAGATTTTTTAGAAAAATATTACAGATGATTTTGAGCCTAATAGGACAGGTTTGACAGAGCTGTCATAGAGCTTCCAGTGCTCACGTGTCTCCCATTCTTGAGTAGGAATTGATGTCAGGCGTTTGTTTCTAGATTACTATGTTTACAGATCTCAAGTGTATACTCACTTCTGATGGCGGAAACAAAAAATTCCCAAGAGAGAGGAGAAGGTTTGCTTTCCAATGGCATACCACATAAATATAAGAAAAAATGTCATATTCCTGAGATGATGAGACCCTTTTAGCTGGACGTATATCGTTTCGTTTCTTCGTTCATCGGTTGCAATAACAGGCCGTCTCACGACAGCAGCCTCCAGGAGCGCTTTATCCACTAGGCCAAGTAGACAACTGCCTACGGCGCCGAATTGTAAGGGGCTCGGGGGCGCCAAATTTCGAAACACTAGCGGTTAAATTTAGTATGAGTTTTGGAGGGCGCAAAAATTTACTCTGCCTACGGGCGCGCAATGTCCTAAAGCGCCCCTCACTCATCTCAGCCGTGCTCCCAGCTGAGTGCAGTCGTCGGAAGAAAAGATATTTTTTCGGCACTAAGCATATTGGCACGTGAAGAGAAGGTTTGCTTACAAATGATATACCACCACAATCACCGAATAAACCTCATATATCCGAGATGATGACAGCCTTTTAGATGGCTCATGTATATTGTTTCGTTGCTTCGTTCGTCGGTTGCAATAACAGACTGCGATTAGAAAATTATTTTTTTCGGAGTGTCTATAGGAGAAGGAAATGAATACGTGAGACAAAAGAAATGCATACAGGGAGAAGAAACAGTCCCAACACAAAGAAGTCATTCGTAACACCCCAGATGAGAGAGAAAAAATCTGATGTGGCCAACACATGACTTTCTCCATATTTGCGGTAGGGGAAGTTGGGGTAATATGAGCATAGTTAATGTATTTTATGTGAAACAAACGTTATGGCCTATATAAATTTATTGCTTCAACAAAAATATTCACTACTATGTTTTGTGCCTTTTCTTACATTTGTACGCAATTTTACCAATGCATGTAAATGTGCCAATAAAAAATGTGCAGGAAATCACGCGTGCTCATATTCCTCACGTCTCGGGGTAATATGGGCGCGCATGTTGGGAATATGAGCAGTTCATATATAATTAATTATTAAGTTATAAAACCGTGCATTTTTTATTAGCGTACATTTATTCAAATAATCACATTAAAAGATGCAAAATTTAAGCATCATAACGATACTTTCTGTGTAAGTTATGATACGTTTGCCTAACTGATTTATATCTGCAATGATAAATTGAAAAATAAAAATGAAAATACTTTATATTAATGAGCTCCAAGAGCATAAATGAGCTTTAAGAATTTTAAAGTTAAAAAATATGTAAATGTAACGTAAAATGCTTGTAATCATATCACCCCGAATGAAGGTGCTCATATTACCCCTAGCGTTATGCCTTGAAAGAAAGATTTGCTACATTGTAGACGTTTTAGTGACCTCGCCCTTTCAGCATTGTTTCATTAGCTATCGAACCATGTTTCAAATACACGCCTTGTCAATTTCTATTTCTTCACGAAAACATAATGGTATCTATCTCAAATATGAACTTAAACAGCTAATGACACAATTATCTCAACGAATATAAGAAACTCTTCCCTTTAAAAGCGACTGGGAATACAATACACAGCAGCACGTCACAGCGGAGCTCCTTCGGACGCCATGACACTGAACTACTCATACCAACACTTAAAAGGTGAAAAAAATTCTGTGTTGGCAATATCAAGACGGAACAGAAAACTTGCTCATATACCCCTTGTGCCCATATTACCCCGAGTTCCCCTATAGATATTTAAATTATTATTTCCTATCGTAAAAGAATACAGTCGTCCTTATTGCCGTAAATTACGTATATTTTGAATATGTTTAAGGAATTTCCCGCTACATGGTGTTGGCGCTGTATACTGGAAATTACGAAAAAGTTAAATATCTCCGAAAAGGATGGTTCTACGAAAATTTGTTTCAAACAAAACTTGGAAGAAATATTCTCTATAACTTTGGTCCTCACGAAGATGACCAATTACGACGTTTTTAAGATATTTGACGGAATAATTCCTAAACAATAACTGCTATGGAAAATTGTTTCAAATGAAAGTTGTAGGAAATTACATTCTCTATAACATTTGTATGGAATTGTATATAAAATAATGATGTTTTAACGGAGAAATATCGCAAAAACCGAATCGGGTTTCGAATAAACCTCGACTTCCGGTTAACCGATATTGTCCAAAAACTAATCAGTTTTTTGTGCTCATGCTAAAGTGTTATATACAGGACCGCCGCAACCCATATGGCCGCCGGTGCGCAAAACTAAATTTGCCGCCCTCCCCCCCACTCAACACGGTAGTATATTCTGCAGGATACTTTTTTAAATGAAAAAAACTATAAGACAGCGAAAATTATTTATTACAGCTCTGCAAAGATGAATTTTCCTATTATTACAGTCTTTCTAAACATGAGAAAGAGAAAAGAACGATATAGTTTATCACCAAAAATTGCATTTACATAGTTTAAACAGTCAAAAGGATGAAAAACTTTTTATTGTTAGAAGAAATTAAAAAATAATCTAGACAAATATTCTTTATACTAAAATTGTCTAAACAGAATTAACGATTATAATATTAAATGAACACTCATTAACAAATAAATTACATGTTCTTTAAGACGCTTTACTTTCCTGGCTTTATAAGCAGAAATTTTTTTAAATGTCATGTATGTACATTCAACTTATCAGACAGCTCGTGTTCTATGGATATCATTGCTAAATTTGATAGCCTCTCTTGTGACGTTGTCGACCTTAAATAGTTTTTAATAATTTTGAGTTTTGAAAAACTTCTTTCTCCTGAAGCTACAGACACAGGTAATGTCAGATAAACGTGGATGCCAATGGCAACATTTGGAAATTAAGAGATTAAATCATTTTGAAGAATATAGTCCAATACTTCACATGCATCCATTTCAAGCTTTATCTAGAGCTTCAATATTTGAAGCTCTTCAAATAATGACTCCCCATCTAAATCTGATTCATTTAGACTTGCATCAGTCAGCTTAGTATCCAATTCCTTACATTTAGCCAATAGCTCGTCGCCCTTCCAATCATTGAGTTTTGATATATCATGAAACATGCTGAACAACTCACAGTGATCATTTAAAGTTTGAAATCTTTCTCTCAATGAAAATATAGTCGTGTCCAAAATAGAGAAGAAAAATTTATTTTAAAATCAGTTGCCATCTGATTAGATATAATTACCTCTCATGGCATTTAGTTGTAAATTAGTGACGATTTCATACTGAAGAAATGAGGAAATGAAAATTTCAAAATAAAATATGCAGTGAAGCTTTCTTATCGATAAGCAAGCGTCAACATTGATTTTACTTTTACTTCAAATTAGTCTGATTTTTCGTTTTCGTCATTATCAGTGAGCCTTGTCCAATTCTAAGCGGTGACAAAAATATTATGACCTCGAAAGGAGGGTGATGCAACATTAAAAGGTTAAGAACCACAGCTCTAACGACTCGTAAATTTACATTTACATCAATACCCTGCAAGCCGCCAGAAGCGTTTGGCAGGGGGTGTCACAACACCAAGTGAACTCTAACTAATTCCTCTAACTAATTTCTAATTCTTATCGCGTCTGGGAAAAAGGATCGGTAGTATTTCTCTGTTCTAGCGATTGTTTCGACATATTTTCTCTTGTACTCTGGTCTAACATTACGTTCACTAACACCGATGGGGACGACTATGCCCTTTACGTCTTCAACGAATTCGGAGCTTTTGAATTTTTCAAATAATTTCCTTTCGTATTCAATTCTTCTACTCTTCAACGTCTGCCATTTCGGATCCCTCAATAACTCTGATACACTCGCATCATACCGATATTTTCCTTTTACAAATCTAGCCGCTCTACGCCGAACCATTTCGAGCTTCCTGGTTAGACCATCCTCGAAAGGGTAGGGATGGGCGATCTTATCCTGAAAGATCGATTCTGTGAATCGATCTAGATCGTGTTAATAAAGATCGATTTACCGATAAGATCGAACCAAAAAGATTGATTCAAGAAAGATCGATCTTCGATTCAAGCCATAAGAACCGATACTTTACATTAACATTTTATAATCATAATAAATGGAAACAAAGAAAATTAAAAACAAAAGTTCACGATCAATTACTGTGTAGCATTAATTTCCTCTCTAATATGATTTTTAATTTTACAGATTTCTGACTGACTATTATTCGCATAATAAAGTCCCAATACGCAAACATAGCCATGCTCTCAGCGAGATTCGAACCCGCGAACCTTACATTGGAAACAAAATACATTAAAATCCTTTACCGGGGAAATTCAATATTAGAGTAAAATGTGAATTACTGAGATCAATTTATTTCACACTTCTTAATTTATCATAAATTAATTAAAAAACAACCGCGCAAACATTGCGCGGGTACAGCTAGTAAGGTTAAGTTGCCGACTAGGTTTGATGCCCACAACTAGAGTTCACCACTTTCACCAATCACCATTGCCCCTCTCCTTCATAGGCACCCCACCAGGTGGGGTCGAACGATTCTCCATTCTGGGCTAAAAGAATCGATCCACATAAAAATCGTAGAACAAAAGATCGATCCAAAAAATCGAATCGGCCTTGTAAAAAGATCGATCCTGTAAAAGATCGATCTTGGATCGCCCATCTCTACGAAAGGGTCCCAAGCGGGATCACAAACCTAGGCAAAAAAGAAAAATTATATTTTACAGTAAAGCCTTCGATGCTAAATTCATCGAAATGTGTTGCATAAACGGGAAACAAATAATTCAAGTGATTTCTTTCCGTAGGATAAAATCGATGATAAAAATTAATGTTTTCCTCCATTTTTCTTTAAAATGTTTCCTGTTCGTAGATCGTGTGCCAATAGCTTCTAAAAATACGAAGCCTAAACATAGAGAAATCGATATTTACGTTAAAATCACAACAATACTTATAATGATTCACGAATTGATCCTGATTTTCTGTAACAAACAATTTACTATCTGATCACAGTCAGTGGACAGTAAGGATGTGAGTTTTGTTTCTTGAATGCATTTATTAATGCTCCAATAGATGAAATCAATTATAATATACAATACTTCTCTTGTTTAATAAAGAAATAATTAATTCAGACATCGATTTCACACCATTACAAAAAATAGGATAGCCGTTTTTTTACTATCCTGAAGGTTTTACTTTCTAACCTCTTTTTCCCAGGATGCTGCCTACAGAAGAGTGAGCTTGCATTAGCAAAGAAATCGGTTTTGCCCAAAAAAAACCGGATATAAATGCACTTGAAAACATTTTTGCACTAGAAATACGTTTTACCTATTGAATTTCTTACGATCAAACTAACTGTCACCCCCTCACATACACTGCTCCTAATTATTTTATACAGTAAAACCTGTGAAACCTGTAAAAGACAAATATTTTGGAAGATTGAAGGGGTTCTATATTCCTCCATTTTGATGAAAAACGACTATTTTAGCCTGTTCAAGGTGGAAGATCTGTGAAAAACTGACATTTAGTCGAGTCTCATGAGATTCCGCTTTTTGAGGGTTTTACTGTATCAGATCAAAGTACACAAGATTAAATAAAGCGATATTGACTTCTAATGCACTGAATAGTTTCGCTGCTCTAAACGGCGATATGAATTACTATCATCTAAGTTTTCAGGAAGAAAGACGAATCATTTATTAAATCTTTCATTTATTATACAAATACTTTCCATTGGAAAGTTGACAAAAAATGTCTGCACGGTAAAAAACAAAGATCGTCTCGAATATAATGCACTTTATCCTGAAAATATACTAATGCGGGTCATGTTAAATTCGAAGTTCAAGTATTTAATTTATTTAAGAATTATCAGATTTATGACGCGTAGTGAGCCTATTAATGTAACCCAAGGTCAATAACTTAAGCGCATGTGATAAATTTAGTGAATATCGCCACTAGTTTCTTTAAATTCAGTTCCGAAACCTATAATAAAATGGTTTCCCATTTTCACTTTTACACTAATTTCGGGATCCGAGACAACACGACACATCTACTAGCATGGAAAAGATACATACCTCTTAGACAACAAATGTGGAGTCCAAAGTATCAGATGGTCTAACTCTAAAAACCAGCAATTTAAAATAAAATAAGATCACACGGGAAAGAAACCTGCACAAAACGAATTCAAAGCACCAGCAGCGTCTCGATCTTCCTCCAACGACTAGCGATGAATTACTAACGAAAATAGCAAGGGAGAGAAATGAAACTTCGTGGAATAATGACCCCTGGTTTGCAACCAGCATTTCCGAAACAAATGCTTTGGGAATACCCTTCCCCGAAGTAAGAAGAAGAAGATCTTAAATATTTGTTTTAAGTGCTCCAAGGAACATCTGCCTTGGAGAAGAATGGGAAATACCCGCGGCGTAGATGCCAAAGGGCTGAGCTATAGTATTGCCCTTCTCTCGTTTTTCGGTCATTGCCGACACTCCCCCAGATAAGGGGTTTAAGAACACGGAGAGACCCTTCTCAGCGGGTACCCGGTTGAAAATATATCGGCTGCTCTGGTTTTCCCCGTTACCCCTTTTATTTTGTAGGCAGGTAGGCAAAATTCTGCCGCCCTCACCCTCCGTCTACTCATCGTTAGGCAGCCGCGAAAATCTCAATTCCTCTCTGGCCGCCCCTCATCTCCTGCCGCCGGTGTGCCGTGCACAACTCGCACACCCAGTTGCGGCGGCCCTGGTTATATATGAAGTTTGGTAATGATATGATAAGTACTTTTTGAGTTAGGGCGCCCACAATCACATACATCCACACACACAGACATCATCCCGAAAATAGTCTAAACGTGTTCTAGAGACCTCAAAACGTGTATTTCCGTTGAAATCTCGAAGTCGATTTTTTTCGTGATCACAATACTTTCCCATACAACGTATGGAGAAAGTAAAAATCTTGTTATCTGCGTGCGCTTTCAAGCGTCTCGTGCCGTAAGGTCAGTTTAGTTTCAGACATTTCATGCTGGAAAGGGTTAATTCGCTAGGATATTACGTTATTTTACGACATCCTAGCGAATCGGCTTTCACAGATAAGAATGGGTCCGTGAGATTGCACCCGGGGTCAACTGCCCCCTCCCACCCCACCCCACCCCCCCTCCCCCTCTCTCGCTACGCCCCTGACTACAGATAAAATTTCTCAGTTGTAGGTTACTGCAGTTAGTGATACCTTACTTTTTATATTACTCAAATTTACACACACAATTAGTGATAAAATGAATGACGACCTTCTACTAAAAAGAGACCGAAAAATAACGATGTACACGCGGAATGGGAAAATGAATTTCTATTCACTTGTGTAAAAGATAAGTGCGTGTGTCTTATATGTCATCAAACTATATCGACAAGTACAAATGGAAATTTGGAAAGGCACCACGTTACGATGCATAGTAAACTCAAGAGGATAGTTGCACCTTGAACTGGACGCACCGTTTTAAAAACTCAACAGTAATTTTTTTTCCCTAAATAAGCATAAAAATGTAAAGCCTCCACTGAAGCATCAATTCGTGTTTTCCATCTGTTTGCTAAACACAAGAAATCATTTACTGATGGAGACGCAATTAAGGAAGCAATGATTACGTTTTTAAAGGCATTAAAAACAAAGAAGAGAATAATGCAGAGCAATAGTGTCACTCGGTGCTTTCACAGTGGCAAGACGAGTAGATTGTTTGTCCAAAGACGTATTTCGGCAACTACTACAGGACTTGAAGGACTGCTAATGCTTTTCACTGAAGGTCAATGTATCATCTGTCATGACTAACATGGCCCAGACGAGTGATTTTAAAGACGTGACAACTAAAGAGAATCTTCCCATTCTTTTGCTCCTTAAAGAGAATATCTACAAAGAATTCGAAAGATACGTGATTGAGAAAAACATTCCAATAAAAAAACTTGTTTCCATGACAACTGACGGCACACCAGCCATGCTAGGCGGTAATGCAGGATTTGTTGCACTTTGCAGAAATGATCCTGACTTTATTTCTTTTTTAATTAACCACTGTACAATACATCAGCAAGTACTAGCCAGTAAAGTTTTGACTTCTCTCACATTATGAAATTAATTGTCAAGATTCTAAACTTGATTCGTTCACCACTTATTTAAATCTCTACTTGACGACCTTGATGCTCCCTACAGTGAGCTCTCAGGTTCCCTATGGACATCACATCAAAACTGAATGAGTTGAACTGCGAACTACAGGGAAAGTACACTTGGCACATATTATCAGTGTAATTAATGCATTTAAAGTGAAACTGGGCCTTTCTTTCTCCAATTTAAAAATAAAATCTTGCAACACTTCTCAACTCTAGAAAGAATATTATAAAAATGGAAGACAAATGAAAATGGTTCTATTCATAAACCTTTTGTGCACACCTAAGTAAATGAACAGCAGAATGCAGCAGGCGATTTCATGAACTAGACATGATGGAAAAAGTAGTTGTTTTTTTGCAAATACATTTCTTTAAGTGGATATTGGTTAGTTAGCTACCACTTGATTGAAAGTGATTTATTTTGAAAACAGCGGAATTGACATGGAGATAATTACTTTACAAAACGACATCGAGGTGAAAATCAGTTCAACGGACAGAGATTTCTGATGATTCGCAAAAAGAGTAAAGTACCTGTTCCTATTATCCTCTGCTTTTAAAGTGAATTGATTCCATGTACCTCTCTGAGGTAGCATTCTCTTGTATGAAAATCATCAAGTCCAAGCAGCGTTGGGACGAGTCTTTTGCCCAAGGTGCATCATTCTAGGGGAGCACCAAAACTGTGGTTATAAGTATTTCATATAAACATATTTACAACCATAAAATTTATTGAAATGACATGATAAAATGAGATTGGCGGCGATGGGCATACAGTAATTATAATTATTATCTTTTATGTCATAAATAAATAAAATAAATAATCATCTTTTACATGTCATCAAATACAGTTTGGGCTAGGGACTCAATTCATGCTCTTTTCTTTGGGTGCCAAAATACCTAGTCCCAGCTCCGTGAATCCAAAATTCGCACCTGCCTCACAGATGCCCATCTGATGGATTGTGTTTTAATGGTGGTGTCAAGCTATAACCTGGACTTAAAGATGCTGACATATGTTCTGTCATAAGTGTCTCACTTGAGTCTTGGTGAGTAGGCCGCAAAATATGTTAAATATAATTTAAGATTTATGTAAAAAGAGAGAAAGGCTTTGGATAGCACAGATCAGGTTGAATGAGGGGAAAACCCGCCAAATGAATGAATGGGACTGAGTGACTGAAAGCTTTAGACATAACAAACCTGAAGCTCACAGCAAATGATTTTTATCATGGTTATTTTCAGCTCGACTAGTTAGAAGTGTCTGCAGAGACATCCAGTAGTTCTACAGCCATTTTGCTTACTTGTAGCATTTTCATTTGTTACTTTGTTGCAATTGTTACACTAAAAGCAAGGACACAAAAAGAAAATTCTCTTGGTGTGTTTAAAAGTTGCTGCAACTTCACTTTAATATATTTTTGTAAGTAATTCTGTGAAACGTTTTTCCTTGAAATGATTTCATTGAGAGTGTTTGATGTCCTAGGTGAGCTAGTGAGATAATTAATTCTTTCATAAATACATCAGTAATTAGATTGGAATAAGTCGTACCTATTTGGTGATCATGATTGATTTCGTTTACGAAACTTCCAATTTTTTCATATGGATACTTATGAAGGAAAAAATCAAGACAAATTCTCCATAAGTGGTTTGAGAGCAAATGTAGCTATGAAAACTGATTCTGCATTGCAAAATCAGCATGAGCATGAAATATTTGTTGACGATTTCTTTACCAGCTTTGAGTGTTTGTCAACATTGAAAGAAATGGGTGTTAAAATAGACGACATAGTTCATTTTAACAAAATGGTCATTTGCCCTCTAAAAATGGAGACTAAAATGAAGAAAAAACCTTGAGGAAATTTTGTTTACAGTTATGATGAGAAAGTGAAATATTTTCCGTGATTTGTACTGACAATTGTTGTGTAAAAGTTATATGGAACCAGATTAGTCTGTACCCTTTGGAAAAGGAGAAGCGGTGATTGAGAATAGAAAAGAAAGAATGAAATGTGATACAAACTCATGTTAGGATATCAACACTTGGGCCGAGTACATCAATTACACTATATAGTGTTAAAAACTATCACATTAGATTTCAAAGTAAAATATGGTTATTTTTCTCTGCTTACTAATGCAACTGATGTTTCAATTGTCAATGCTTGGATATTATATTTTTTCCCAAATGGGAATGTTAACTTTTAGTGGGATGGTTGCATCTAAAGACTATATCAGACCCTAAAGGCCATCATACATAATTGCAGGTCACGGCTGTTGTATATTAGATGATGTTCAAACAGACCCTATAGGTCAGGGATGGCAAATATGCATGTGATTTTACTTGGTATGCATAAGCTTTTATTTTCTATATAAAATATGAAGTTTCTTTGAGAAGGGATAAAGTAGTGGCATATGGAATACATTCTGATGATTCACATTATGTACTTTTTTGGCATGCGACACAAAAATCATTTGCCATCTCTGCTATAGGTTTTATCTTAGATAGGTTTCTTCAAGGAAAACTGAGAAATAACCAGTGTGTAAGAGAAAAAATGCTTTAAGAATGTTATGGGTTTGCATGTGGATTGCTTCCAAGAGTTGCATAAGTAAAACTTGTTAGTTTCATCAGATCATTTTTTCATCGATGTAATTCAATTCATTTTGAATATGTACCTACATGATAGTTGCTGTGACCCTAATTGGATATCAGGAAAAAGTTTCATTTCCAAAACAATATTTTAAGTCCATTCATTATCAATAGCAGTTTTATTGTTTTAAAGTTATTTTGAAATATTTTAACAATTAAAAACTTTGGTAGTTAATGGGTGAAATGATAAAATTCCAGGAACAATTTAAAAGATTATAAATAAAGATGAAATCATATGATGAAATTCCTTTTAATAATTATTTTGCATTTGTTAACTGTAGTACAACATTTTACAGTGTATTCAACTGGATATTATTTAAGGGCTGTGTCCAATAACAGTGGGATTGCTAAACAATAAGTGAAAGAGATTTGAAAAAATGTTTTCAATGATTATATCATTCTTGTGGGAAGAAAAATATTGTACCACGCTATGGATCGAGCTGTTTAAATATATTTAACCCTGTAACAAATATTTTTACAAATGAATCCATCAATCTGCACAAAATTTTCTAACATATTCTATTAATAAAAAACTAATAATAATTTTGGCTTTGAAACTTTATGCAGAAGAGTCTTCCAAGCCTGAAGTGTTTTCAAAATTGAATCATTTAGTCCAAAGGCTTGGTTAACACAATAACCAGGGAAACTAAAAGAAGGACATCATATATAATAGTATGTTCACTTACACATTGAACTTGTAGCTCAATATAACTTTTACACAACAAAATCAACAACAAACAACACTTCACCTTATTAAAACTTGATTCAAATAAAAGAAAAGAATATCAAACAATAACTATTTTCATATATAGCTTACACAATCATATTGAATATACCAATAACAATTAAATTAAAATTTCCTTTATTTATTTTGCAATTCATCATAATGCTCTCCAGTTGAATCTTCCTTTAACAGATTGTAAACTTTACAACAATAAATTCTGCATAGAATTTAAATGTCTGAACTGATTGAATAATTAAACCGTGAGGTCATTAATGAATTCTCATACTTTTAGAATACAGCTTTTTTATTATTTGGACTCTTAATGCTTTCCTTTAAACTTGAAGAGAAATGCGCGCTGTAGAATACAATCCTTGAGTAATTGAATGGGAATTTATTCAGAACTATTATACAACATAACCTGAATTTATTCCAAACTGATTTATTCAAAAAGAAAGTTTGTTTTGTGAAAAATTATGATATTATTATTATAATTATTTGTCATTTGATGGCAAATGATGGATTTGATGGAATCACTTTTTCACATTCATTTGGATATTGCCAAATGTGGAAAAACTTTTAACATCAAACTTTAACATTACTATTGCACATTAAACATTATCTCCATAAGCCAACACTCAGGATGGGTCAATTTTAGAGCATAGTGTTGGCCATTATTTTGATTTTGCAAGCAAATGTAATTTGGTTACCATTCAAAAGTGCAACCCACACATTAATACACTCACTAAGGCTCTGACATTAAGAAAAACCGAATGCAATTCGGTAAATATTATATTCTCTAGAAAAAATCAATATTTTCTTAAATACTAATAAATGATCAACTAGGCTTCTTTGAAAAGTGTTAGATGAACTAAGTTCCAGGCCAACCAATGCGTTGATCCTACTTGAGAACACATATTTTGATAGTAGATGAACTACATACACATAATGAAATCTTTGCGTCTACTATCCTATTGAATTCATTTAATGAAATATGAGCATTTGACATAGAATCTGACGTTGTGAAACTGTTTTTGTGAGAATGATTCGAGAAAAGAGAGTTTGAGAAGTAACAAATTCCCCATGTTTCTGATATGCATCACTGAGCACCACGATCCACTGCATGCTCTTCACAACTCACAACAACGTAAGTTTAAATTGTCAGAAATATGCCAGTATTGAATACCCATTGTTTTGATAAGAAAGGATTACAAATATTCAGGCATCATTACTTTCATTCGACATATCTGGAATGCCATAAGTCATTCCACGTTCACCACCATTCATAATAACTCGCTGTATTCTTTTCTTGATTCGAGGAAACATTTGAGATGACGAAGACGCAGATTTGATCTCTTCACTTTTATTACGCTCGCACATGAAAAAATGCCCATGTCTGCCCTAACAATTTCTCTCTCTCTCTCTGTTTCTAGCGATATGGGACGTAGAGTTTGTTCTCTAAACACGAGAGGTTCACAGTAATTCTAAATACGCGAAACTCATCGGAACAGAAATCATGTTCCACTCATATTCCTCACTTGTTTCCGAAATTTTGCTAAGTTCAGAGTGAAAGATTTGCCTGCGCAGAGTGACGTAAGATCGAGAGCTCACGATATTCTCGGCAGGGCTTGAATACTGTTCTCCCTGGGATTCATCGAGTCGAATAATCACGCTCGTTAAACTCTTCCGGTGGCTTACGACGCCGTCGAGTACCAGTTTGGCGCCGGCGGCCCCTTGTTAACGGCCGAGTGGTATAAGTGGAAGCCCGCGGCCGCCGCGGCCGACAAGTGGTGGTGGGCGTAGAATCCGTGCGAGTTGTCGACTACGTACGAAGCCTGATGACCGTGGTGCGGATGGTGGGAGGGAGCGGGAGGGGGCAAGGGTCCTCCCGGGGGAGGCGGCGGCGGCGGTTCTGCGGACATAGCGGAGTAGGCGTGCGGTTTCAGTGGGAGGCGCGGAGCTTCGTGTGCGGGGGCGTAATCGGGGAAGCACCCTTGCGCCGCCGCCTTCTCTCTCGGAGACACGGAAGAGGGCGGGGTGATGGCCGCGGCGGAATGAAACTCGGGCCCGTAGCCCTGGAAGGACAGGGGAGAGAACACGTCTCCGAGAGGCCCGGGAGGCTGCTGACCGTAGCTACCGTCGCCTCCGCCGCCCGGACCGGGAGATGGTTCGCCGTAATAAGGAGGGTGAGGGTGTTGAGAGGCGGAGGCCGTCACGATAGGGGCCGAGTTGGGCGAGGAAGAGGCCGTGGGAGAGGGCGCGGAGTTGGGAGACGAGGCGGAGGCGGGAGAGGACAGCCTTCCGGCGGCTGCGGCAGCGGCGGCGGCAGCTGCTGCCGCGGCATGCGCCTGGACGTTGGCGCGGATGACGCTCTCCCTGTTGGCGTAGAGCTGCCGGAGAAGGGCGGATGCCGGGAGGGTGGGCGGTGGGGGGTTTCCGCTCCATTGGATGGTCCTTTGGTGCGGTGGAGGGCCCAGCGACGGATAGTGGGCGGCGTGGTGAGGATGCAGACCGCCCTGCTGCTGTTGCTGCCTGGCGACGAGTAGGGAATCGGTCCCGAAGGCCCCGGCGGCCGTGGGCGGCGGAGGGTCGGGGCCGGGGGAGTCGGCGGCCGGGGTAGGGGACGCGCCCCTCCCGGCGCCGGGCAGGTGCTTGGACATGGCGTGCTCGAGAGCTCTGACGCCCACTCCCTCGACGGTGGTGCCGACGGCGGCAGCCGTCACCTCCGACGAAGACGAGGAACACTCGTAGGGTGCGGCGGCGTCCAGGAAAGAGGGCGCCGGGACGGCCCCCGCGACGGCCGAGGTGGAGAGGCGACTGGCGGAGTCTGGGCTTAGCGCTAGACGCTTTGAGGCTCCGTCGTCTCCTCCGGGGGCGTCGCTGGCTCCGTGCCTCGCGGGGTCCGTGGCGTCGGCGCCGTCGTCGTCGTCGCCGGAGGAAGCGTCGTCCTCGCGACGGGCGCCGGCCCAGCGGCGCTTCCTTTCCCGCCGAATGCCGTCTCTCGATCTCGAGCCATCCAAGGAGACCAACTATCGAGAGACGAGTTGACTTATTATTAGGTGAAATGAAGGGGGTACTCTCCGACGCATCGCTGTTTGAGCAATTGCAATTTTAAACTGAATTTGTAATAGTATATTTGCAGAGCACCTCTGACCAGTGGCGGATTTACCGATAAGCGGACTAAGCGACCGCTTAGGGCCCCGACTCTTTTGGGGGCCCCAAAAATTTAGTTTCATTCATTAAATTTTAACTAATATTATTTTAATGATTAAAATATCAGTAAAAATTGCGCTTGGGTCGCGGTTGCCTTTAAATTATGATTATTGGTTCTGTATCCGCTGTGGCTGCGTTCACTTCAAATTGACAGTAGGGCCCCAAAATTCCGTACCGCTTAGGGCCCCTGAATTTCTAAATCCGCCACTGGCCTCTGACGAGATAACACTTTCGACTTTCCCAATTAGACGTTGATTTATGGCCAACTGTTTAAGTTACGAGAAAAATATTTCCTCGGGTCTTTTTTTATTTCAAGTTTCGTAAACTGACCGATCAAATTACCGAAACGCTTTACTATTGCAGTATTCCATATTCTTTTAAAGAGAAGCAATTCACATTTCTTTCTCGCCGGCCTCTCTGATGTGTCTATCGAAGGACTACTTATGTGAAATAGATAGTAAAAGGTGGACAGTGATATCGGCCGAGATGTGAAACTAGAATTGAAGCGGTAAAAGGAGAGGAACGCAAGATGCAGCTTGGTTTCAGCGAGATTAACAACGGGGTAAAGAGAATACGTTTTCCCAGACAAAAGAAGAATATAATATATTGCGGATCGAGATTGGCTTTCTTTGGAACGTTGGTTCCTTTTGCCGCGTCCTCAGTGAGAGAAGAGAGAGGATATTTATGCGACCTCTGATGGCGAGGTAGAGACGACGAAACGGAACAGCCAAATTAAACAACGGATTTCCACATTTTACTCTTAATTACACGAAAAATAATTACGCTATAAAATCGCTTTAAGGCGCCACGTTAAATTTTATCGATTATGCTAAAACTTAATCTGGAATTGTAGCAACCATCTCCTTCTTGCTTTCTTTAGATTTGTCGTTCTACGGAAAGGGATCGATCAGCGCAAGAGAAGGCCTCGGCTGGAAACAGCGAAGAAAGTAGAAGAAACAAAGGGAGATAATTCGTCCAACTAATGCAGAGGTCCGCGATAGCACTTTATACGGCCTGCGATGTCATTACGAAAGCGAACCATGAAATGTAACACAATTTATCGTATTTTTAGGTTAAAATTAGGGGCGGAAAACCTTTTCTTGTGAAGTTTAGACGATAAAATATTATTAATTGTAAATTTTCGCAGATTCTCTCAAGTAACTTCCTATGCCGATGCATTTTCCTCAGTTAAGCGGCCCACTCGTCAAAAGTTTCCCCAGCCCTCAACTAATCCCTTTAACAGCTCTCAGAGTCGCTCTCGTTGCAAACGTCAACTTCCGTGGAAATTTTGATCGTCGGTTTCTGCTCATTTTCTCCTCGACCTCGAATCAATGAAAGTCTCCTGAGAGCAGCGGGCAAGAGATATCAAGAGTGCCGTAGGAAAGCCAGGAATACAAGGACTATGAGAACTGTCGATTCATAGCATAGAAGGTTGGAGCAAATGGCTACTGGGGTGGAGACCTTAATGCGATTGAAATTCGTTCCATCTCTTCAATCAAATTTTGGATGGTGTCAATTGGAGAGATGCCGCCGTTACGCATTTTGATCACCCATAGTTTATTTACTCCAAAAATAAAAGAATTTTAAACTCTGAGAGAAGAAACAAACATTTAAATCAAAATAAGACCGAGCAACTTCAAAATTAATTTCGCGAATCTAAAAGTCTCTATGGAACCCTCGGTTGTGAGAGCGAAAGTCGCTTCAAAGAATGAAACTGTACCTCATTCTGAAGGCGTCCTTTACCTGGTTCGCTGTAGTCTCGGCAGGTGGCGTTAGCATCTGCGGATCCATTCGCCTGGGTCCACCGTTGTCGCTTCCCCCTCCCCCTCCTCCCGCGTCCTCTTCCTCGAGGTTCGAGGGTGGGGGCGGGGGAGGAGGCGGGGGCGGAGTCGAACCCCTCCTGGGACCTTCGGCTCCTCCTGAGCCTCCGCCCCTTCCTCCTCTACCTCCGCCTCCGCTCCTTCTGCCCTCTGTAAAACAAAACAGTATTATATTGGTATAAACGATAAAGGATTTGCGGTGAATATGGATATCAAGGCCCTTTCAGAGATTCAGAGAGACCCGGGCGACTTCCAGATTTTTAAGGCCCCTGATCACAATAAAAATTTAAAATAAGTCCCATTTTAAAATTTATTTTTGTCATCAAATGAAGATTAATTCTGATCCGAACAAGGAAGGTCTGACTAAACCCATCTTGTTCCATTTATTGAGGTGTCATACCTACCAAAAAATAAACAAGTCTCTGAACTTGGTCCCCCTTGAGTTCGAGACCCGGGCCAAATGACCCTCCTGGTCCCCCCTCTGATTGTCCCTGGGGATATCCTTTACGGCAAACTTTTTCGCATCGCTTTCTTAATAATATTTCTTTCACGATATACCTTCTAAAAACGCATCGAGAGCACATCTTGTGATTCGACTTATTTTTATTTATCATTAACTGAATAATGCCGATCAAAATATCGAATCCTAATTCCCGTTAAACTTAACGTATTTCTTCAAACAACTTTGCCATCGTATGTGCTATTAAATAGCGAATATCCGATTTATAGACAATTAAAATATAGCATATTATAATACTAAAAGTTTAAATTTGTCGCTTTATTCTCAATTTTTCAAAGGTTATAATCATAATAATTCTAGTCAGGGCCGTCCCTATGGAAACGAAGGGTTATGCGGGACTCCCTTATTATTAACAGCCAAATTAAATTTAAGCTTTACTTGCGGTAATATCGAAGCGCGAGGCCTCCGAAATAGCGAGGCCCGAGGCGGTCGCCCCTTCCTAAGGGATGGCCCCGATCCTAGGTATGCTTAAATTAACGGTCAACTTATGCACGATTAAATAGCCCGTCTTCAATTTTTCTGCAGTTTAGAAATGAAACATTTTAAAAATCGCGTAAATGTGATACAGATATAACATCGTTATTTTCAACTCTTGAATTTAATTAGGAAAAAAATTAATATTAAAATACGTATTCGATTTCCTTTTCAATAAAGAGATAAAAAATATGCGACGATTTCAGTACAACTGCAACTGAACCATAGACCTTTTCTCTCATACATCCTTTGTTATTTCTTTCAATTTTTATATTTTTACAATTAAATCATAAATTGAAATTATCTGGGGAAAAATATGAGTATGAATTTAAAATGGCCGTCAATATATATTTGTATATTAGCAATTCTTTGCTTCATTTTAATTCGCATTCAGCTGCAAAGGCACCCGAGTCAGTTGATTCTCTTTCGAATATAATTCATCGAGTGATATCTCAAGCACCATCATATCCATTTAAAAACGAGTTACGCAAACAAAAATCCCGCGTTATTGAAATTTTTGGAAATCCCTCGAAACATTTTGCGAACCCCCGCCCTTGGGAAACATTGCTTGAAGGTAATTTTAAGTATAGAGAAAAGTTTCCTGGAAAGGATCGGATGACGGCTTTAGTGGAGATATTTTATTTAGCGTTGCAAAAATCGCTACGTTACGCGAGACGAAAGATGACACTTGTATTAACATGT
Organism: Uropetala carovei; assembly: GCA_036926305.1. Taxonomy (NCBI): domain Eukaryota; kingdom Metazoa; phylum Arthropoda; class Insecta; order Odonata; family Petaluridae; genus Uropetala; species Uropetala carovei. Next base: position 1,584,682 of record JAXCHB010000002.1, read on the forward strand.
ACAAGACACTAATGACAGTAAAAAGTGAGGGAAAAATGGCTGAGAACATTACATAAGGCGGTTTTTTAAAGAATACTAAAATTTAAAAAAACATTTCCCTGCAGACCAACCTATCTTGAAAATTTTGCATCTTTAACAATATTCAATACATTATTTATGTAAATACATGTTTAGACAAATAGCGCACACAGGATTCTCTCAAAGGAGTGGGGGAGGGAGTCCGAAATATTTGGCAAGTTACATAAATGTAGCGTATTGCATTATTAATTATATTTATGTTAAAAACAAAGGGAGCAAACCATCTCCTGTTTCTCTCTGCCGGCACTCATGAAGCCAAATTTAAAATAACGGTTTATGTTTCCGCAGTTTAGAGGAATCACAATTTTCCAAGGGGTGGGGGATAGATGGAGGTGGGAAGGGGGTATAGGTGGGGGGGAGGTGGGAAGGGGGTATAGGTGGGGGGGAGGTGGGAAGGGGGTATAGGTGGGGGGGGGAGGTGGGAAGGGGGTACAGGTGGGGGTGAGGTGGGAAGGGGGTATAGGTGGGGGGGAGGTGGGAAGGGGGTATAGGTGGGGGGGAGGTGGGAAGGGGGTATAGGTGGGGGGGAGGTGGGATGGGGGTATAGGTGGGGGGGGGAGGTGGGAAGGGGGTACAGGTGGGGGTGAGGTGGGAAGGGGGTATAGGTGGGGGGGAGGTGGGAAGGGGGTATAGGTGGGGGGGAGGTGGGAAGGGGGTATAGGTGGGGGGGAGGTGGGATGGGGGTATAGGTGGGGGGGGGAGGTGGGATGGGGGTATAGGTGGGGGGGGGAGGTGGGAAGGGGGTATAGGTGGGGGGGGGAGGTGGGAAGGGGGTACAGGTGGGGGTGAGGTGGGAAGGGGGTATAGGTGGGGGGGAGGTGGGAAGGGGGTATAGGTGGGGGGGAGGTGGGAAGGGGGTATAGGTGGGGGGGAGGTGGGAAGGGGGTATAGGTGGGGGGGAGGTGGGAAGGGGGTATAGGTGGGGGGGAGGTGGGATGGGGGTATAGGTGGGGGGGGGAGGTGGGAAGGGGGTACAGGTGGGGGTGAGGTGGGAAGGGGGTATAGGTGGGGGGGAGGTGGGAAGGGGTATAGGTGGGGGGGAGGTGGGAAGGGGGTATAGGTGGGGGGGAGGTGGGAAGGGGGTATAGGTGGGGGGGGGGAGGTGGTCCGGACCTGGTGGACCTCTCCCCGTGTGCGCGCCACTGGTTTAGATCTCTGTAATTTCACTTTTGTTTCTAAAAATTAATTAACTAATAATCTCACAGCAATGCATTTTACCATTTCAATGTTGAGCAGCATATCACGCAAACATTTCTTCTAAAACAATTGGCATTACATAATAACAACGACAAAATATTTCATAGAATAAAATTTTAGAACTGTGTAATTTCACTTACTTTCGCTTAATGGCATACTTGTTTATTTACATTCGTTGCTTTGAAACGGCCAGCAATACGAAAGGCATAATGGACCCGTATAGATAACTCGTAAAGGGGTTTCTAATATACCGTTAAAAGGCAAAAGGAGAGACAGACGAACCCCAAATTTTTTCCATATTTAGTTCAAATGTAGAGCTATACATTCTGAAAATTTGGTGTTTGTAGCTTACAAAATGTTTGAGTTATTTTGTACACGGACAGACGGATGAACCGATTACATAAGATTGTTCTTAATAAAAAAGAGCTAACAAGGAGTCGGAGAGATTCTTGACATTGTTCATAGTTGAACTTAGAATTTAAATGTGATTCGAAATTTTTTGGGTTAGGTCTGTTATTAGTCACCCACAAATAATTGTTTACTGATCATGTTTTTAATTTGCCTAGTAACCAAGGATATGTAGTCTACAGAGGAATTATATCTCGCTTGACTTGTGTTAATTTAAAGCTTGCTAACCCATGACTGATCGGCCCGTCGCGATATTTACAAACCCGATCACCGGGCAATGGGGAGGGATAATTTCGTTCCAGCCGAGGCGAAGGGCGAGGTAGCTCCCGGAGACGACTACCCATTAAAACAAAGCGAGCCGAAGGCTCGTCAATATATCCTTTCAATGTTATATATTTTAGAAAAACAATCTTGACAGCATTCGTTATTCTCCCAAACATCATTTTTATCTTTCTATATCCCTCGTTATTACTTTTTTCTCTAGTTATATAAAAACGGGTTTCTATTGGCAACGGTGTGTTTTATGATGGGTGACTAATAATAGACCGGTTCCAATTTTTTTACGGGAAATCTTAGAAAATTAATATTGAATATGGAAAATCTCAATCCGGAGAACTTTAAAAAATTACATAGTCATTGCTGTTGCTTAAATTCATAAGCATATCAGAGTTGTTATTTTATCTCTTTAAATTCTTAGGTTCCTTACACGTAAAATATCAAGTATTACTTAGACCCTAAACCTAAATTTAACATTAGCATAGTTCCAGACTTATGAAATAGTATATAAAACAAACCACAAAATACGTTTAGGTTCAATGATTCGGCATTTGGAAATCGGCAACGCAGGTTGTCTTTCTTAATCTTTTAGAAAAAGTCTGCACGGACTGTGAATCTGAAGCATGCGTGGACAATTTTTATCGAAAGAGAGGCAATTTTAAATGCGCGACATTTAGTCGCCAAAATTAAAAACTTCACACCTGAAACTAAAAACATGAATATTTTCGCAAGAATATCTAAAAGATTAAATTTAACGATAATAATAATAGTAATAAAATTCTTGCAATAAATTTCCCGAAAATATCACGAATCGGAATTTTTTTATGAGGAGCGCATTTCGTAGGAGATCGCCATCGATGGAAATTTGTTCCGCCCTTTTCTCGTTAAAACGATTCACGTGTTTTTCCTTCCTATAGACACTTATTTTCGATTTCCAAGGGACACAGCTCGTTAAACACGTTCCAACAGACACTTCATTTCCGCCGTAGCGGAATTTCAAAGATTCCCTTTCGCGCCATCTCTCTCTCTCTCTCTCTCGTTCGCATCAAGAAAGAATTAATCTATTCTTCCCTCTTTCTTTAACAGTGCTCCCCCTCCTCCCCCCTCCCCCTCCCCCCTCCTCCTCCCCTCCCCCTCCCCCCTCCTCCTCCCTCCTCCTCTCCCACTACTCCTGGGCCACTTTTACATAACCCGTGCGTATATTTTCGATGTTGATCCGCAGGAAAGGGACCGCCGTAAAGGATTGAGTTTCGAGACCAAATGGTAAGAATTTACACTTTGTATTCTTTAACTTTGCCAGGACAATTTTGAACCATCTTTTTCATGAAAAGAGAAGAGAAATTCCGTAGACCCAAAGGATGCAGTGCTATAGACATATTATGAAGTATACTGTCTGATGCACTCTTACAGGTTAATGCATTACGATAAAGAAATACAATAGGCCAAGATAGGAGGAATAATTTCTACAATAGCTCCGATCTTTTTCGAAGATCAGTTGAGAGATCAACAAATGCTGTAGGGACTGTCAAAAATAAGTAGGAGGCGAACTACACGTTAAATATGAAATTTCATTACCGGAATCATCAACAAGGACTAAATAAAGATATTTATTTTTATTACATAATATATGGCGTCTTTAATACAGTGTATTATTCGAAATTATTCGATGATTGATTGATTGATTAATTAATTAGCATTACATGAATATTTGCGTAACGAAATCGAAGTCGCCGAAGAATATTCACGCTGAGGGGTTTAAATGCCGCGAAAGAAGCACGCTCTTGGGGTTAAGATGTAACACTTTAATAACAGGTCGAGTAAATAGAGGATACCTTTCTTTAATGCGTTGGCATGGTACATTTCAATTTTTCTGAACGCACCTCAAATCCGGGCGAATTTTCCTCCTGAAATTACGGAATACCTTCACTTATAGTGGGGCCCGGAAAAAATTTAACCCGAGGGCCCGCGCATGCCTAACTACGCCACTGGACCTATGCTCCAATAATGATAAAAAATCTTATGTGGCCAACTCATGACTTTCTCCATATTTGGGGTATAGATATTTAAATTATTATCAATTGCATTATGAGCCAAAATTATCATTTCGTATCATAAAAGTATACAGTCGTCCTTATTTCCATAAATTAGGTATATTTTGAATATGTATACAGAATTCACCGCTACATGGTGGTGGCGCTGTATACTGAAAATTACGATAAAGTTGAATATCTCCGAAATGGATGGTCCTACGAAAATTTGTTTCAAACATAACCTGGAAGAAATATTATTCTCTACAACTTTGGTCCTAACGAAGATTACGAATAACGACCTTTTTAAGGAGATATTTGACGGAAACCGAAAAAAACTGATTATTTTATATAATAATAGCCGTCGTCCGTTGGTTGGTTGGTGACGCTATGCAAACGCTAATAACTCGAGAAATAATAATGATAGAAACTAGAAATTAGATAGGGATGCTTGATTAACACTTATTCAGAGAATGACGAATTTAAATCGCGAAAAAATTCCTTGGTTCGTCTCCAAGAGAGGCATTTCCATTTCCCATTACTTTACATGTAAAAAGCGATTTTTCAACGTGCAGGCTTTTATTCATTTAGAAATTAAAATTATCAGAAATTAACCGACGACCTTCGGATTTGAACCATTTTGAAGAATAAGTTATAAAGTTTCTTATTCCGTTCGTCCTTTTTCGCCCACAGTTCGAAATATTCTATGTTAAACGTTTACTTTGCATATTTTGTGGAAATCTCGCCATTTTAACGTGATGTTGCTATTTCGACCATTATCATTGTTACACCTCAAATTACTATTATTGTATACATTCTTCTGGGAATAAGCGTACCTTGAATGCTTCAATACGAGAGAGAGAGAGGAAAGAAGGGGAGAGATTGGCGTGTTTTGTGGAAAATAAGTATATTAACGTAAATATAAAAAATTTTAAGTATCAACAGTGTCATTTTAGAAAAATTGGATATAAAAAGCATTCTTAAGTTAAATTCTTTGTAAACCATACCTGCTGACGAATTTATATTGTTATTCCTCGAATTAATTTCGTAAAAATGGCCGAAGTTTGGAAACGAATATAAATTAAAATTCAATTAAAATTAAAAGGACATTTAAAACTGTTAACAGGCAATTTTCGAAGAAACAACAGTGGATCTTTTAATGAATTGATTTGTTTTTATAAAAGGAATTTTGGTGTTTATTTAATACAGAGTAAATTCTAAGGCTTATAATCCATTTAAGTCCAATAACAGTGGCTATTATGGTTTAAAGAAAGACCTTTATTTATTCACTTTACAGAATAAATTAATTTTAGGCTAGCTGTTCCTATTATAAAAGGAGTTACATTGGAATTTACAGTATGTAAAGTGGAAGTTGTACTGAATTGACTCAAGTACATATATTTCAAAGCAAAAATCAATTTAAAACTATTGAAAGTTGTTGTTTCGGAAACTGAGAAGTCCAGAGTGGTGAGCGGACGCTAAACGATATTAAGGTACATTTTATTCCAATATCTATTTAAAGTATTATCAGAGGCAATTGAAGATTGAATAATTTTTTTGTTACCGGAATTCTGTTTATTTCAGGAAATTGAAATGCTAATGCATTAATCCATTAAAATCTGTTAAGAGTGGCTATTTTAGTTGAAAGAAATATATGTACCTACATGGTACTTTTATTCACTTTTCAGAATGAATGTATTCTAGGTTAACATTCCATATTATAAAAGGATTTTCTTTGGAATTTGTGGTTATTTTAACTGAATTGAACCAAGTTCTCTTCTAAGTTTGAAATCCATTTAAAACTGGTGAAAGAGGTTGTTTCGGAAAATGAGAAGGCAAGAGTGCTGAGCAGACGATAAACGATATTGAGGTACATTATATTACAAAATCTATTTAAGGTATTATCAGAGGCAATTGAAGATTGAACTAATTTTTTGGAACCGGAATTCTGCTTATTTAATGAAATTGAAATCCTAATGCTATAATCAATTTAAAACTAATAACAATGGCTATTTTAGTAGAAAGAAACGTACTATTTTATTCACAGGGAATATCTGTGAGATTTTAGTTAATTAATTAAAACATAATATAGAAATATTGATGGTTAAAACAGAGCACAATTTATTCTTGCGATTTTTACATGTTGCATTGACGAAAATTTAGATTCATTAAACCCGTTGAAATTCAACGGGCACTTATGCTAGTTTACAAATAATTCCTGTACAATAACTGCTATGGAAAATATTTTCAAATGAAAGTTGTAGGAAATTACATTCTCTATAACCTTTGTAAAGAATTGTATATACAATAATAATGTTTTAACGGAGAAATATCGCAAAAACCGAATAGGGTTTCGAATAAACCTCGACTTCCGGATAACTGATATAGTCCAAAAACTAATCAGTTCTTTATGCTCATGCTAAAGTGTTATATTTGAAGTTTGGTATGGATATGGCAAGTACTTTTTGAGTTAGAGCGGCCACAATCTTATACAACCACGCACACACACACAGGCATTATTCCGAAAATAGTCTAAACGTGTTCCAGGGACCTCAAAACGTGTATTTACGTTGAAATCTCGAAGTCGATTTTTTTCGTTATTACAATACATTCCCTATACTACGTATGGAGAAAGTAAAAATCTTATGTGGTTAACACATGACTTTCTCCGTATTTGGGATATAGATATTTAAATTATTATGAATAGCATTATGAGGTAAATATATTATTTCGTATTGTAAAAGAATGCAGTCGTCCTTGTTACTTTCTCCATACGTAGTACAGTAAAACCTGGTTAATTCGAAATTCACGGGACCAAAGAAAAAGCATTTCGGATTACGAAGAACCTCTATAATTCGAAATTTACAAGAAAGCGTGATTTACCAAATTTAAAAAATGTAACTATAAATTACAGAAAAACAAAAGAATATGACACCATATTAAAATACAGAAAAAAAGGATGTACTACACATGCATACCTCAAAATATGATGTCTATGAATAAAAGTCAAATTTAGGATTACTCATTTAAACTTTGAAACATATATGAACATATAATTAAACCACTAAAATGTTAATAATGTCTTTCACTTATTTCAACTTAAAAGTAAATAAACAAAAGTGTGTAATAAAATATTAATTTAAATTTATTTTTAAAAGTTGGTTATTTTCCCGTTTCAATTTCAGAGCACTCCCTAGCGCAATGTGTTGCATAATGGCATCAACTTTTTCACAGATATTCATCCCGGACACGTACCTTTGAAGGGTATCTTATGCTTTTAAAACATCTTCCTTAGATGGCAATGGCACATCCACCCTAGCATCGACGTTATCCACAACGTCTTCTTCGTCGCTATCACTCGCAACGGTTTTCGATTCATCGATCGTGGGGTCATACACAACCGACGTAGCCAAGTCATTATCAAAGGAAACAAAGTCTCCGAAACTGACAGGCCCCAATACATTACTGTCGATTACTTCCTCCACTTCTGTACCTTGGAACACTTCTGCCGGCTGCGAAGATAGCCCGGTTTTTTAAAAACAGTAGGCGATGGTTTGAGGAGTCACCAATTGCCACGCCGATGACAAGGCCCAGCACGCGTCTAAAATCGTCCATTTTCGTAAATCATCCTGCGAACATCCATTTGTAATTTGCACCAAGTATGACGACAATAGTTTTTTTTCTGTAATGACTCTTTAAATTTTGAATGATGCCCTGGTCGAGTGGCCGCAGAACACTGGTTATGTTCGGCGGAAAATACAGCAACTCAACATTGGGCGTATTTATCTGAGCCACATGGTGAGCAGAACAGTTGTCTAGTGTCAACAAAATTTTACGATTTTGCACCGCCACACGTCTTTGCATTTCTTATTAAAAAGCTTTTGAGTATGTCTGTTGTCATCCACACCTTTTTGTTATGCTCGTAAATTTTCGGCAAATAATCACGATTAATACCTTTGAAACAGCGTGGGTTGCCATATTTTCCGATGATTACAAGTTTTTCTTCATTCGACCCATCCATATTTGTGCAGAGCACTACGTTTGTCGCCTCGGAGAGCCAAAGTACGATCGGGCAACGTGTTGAAAAAAAATGCGTTTTATCCATATTAAAAATGTCTTTGAGCGTGTACTTCTCCAAAACATGTTTATTACTTTGCAGCCAGGTCGTCACTTCCTCTTCGTTAATTTTTTGGGCATCACCACATACTGCGAGACAAACAATTTTGTGGCGTCTTTAAAACCATCCAACCACCCATTGGGCGCTTTAAAATCTTCAATGTTCAAAGCGTTCGCAAGGCTTCTTGATTTTTCAGTGAGCATCGGGCTTGTCACAGGTAAATTCCCCGCTCGTACTTGTGAGAAAATATCAGACAGTTCTTCTTCGAGGTTTTCGTTTTTCGCAGGCCGTGAACGCTGACGTGTAGCGCTCCCTTTAAATTTATAAAAACTTTCTTCAATCTTAACCCGATTCTTTAAAATTGTAGATAAAGACGAGTTCGGAATCCCATACTTTGAGGTCAGGTTTCCTTTCCATTCTAACTTCTTGTCAATGTCTTGCAGCAAAGACATTTTTTCAGCAAGAGTAAGAGTCTTATATGCACCACGAACCGGAGCCATTGGAGGGTATGTTTCAATAAAAATATTTTATAGCAATAAATTTAAATATAGTCTCTCTTGCAGTTATTAAACTAAGAATACTATTTAAACTAGTAACTAACAGTGATGAAAAATACAATCTAATACGAAACAAACAACGAACCAAAGGAATATTGGAACTCGTTTTCCACATAAAACTCGCAAAACAGTAGATAAATTGAGGAAATGGACCGAATTTTGTAACAATACCCAACGCCCAGTCGGTATGATCACGATCGCACAATGTTTGTAAACCAGCTGACATAGTGCCAGAAATATTTTAGTAAATTTCATTTAGTTTCTTTTTGGTAAGTTTTATTTCGAATTATGTCGACAAAAATGCGTTGATATTCCGAGAATCGGGCAAAAATTTTTTTCGAATTACGAATTATAGAGATTTTCGAATTATTGAAACACATTTGTACGAAATTGGCTTTTTAGGTCTTTCAGGTGTTAAAAAATTTCGAATTACGTCGAATTTCGAAATATAGAGGTTCGAATTAACCAGGTTTTACTCTAATGGGAAAATATTGTGTTGTATAACACTTTGGTATGAGTCCGAAGAGCTGATTAGTTTTTGGACAATAACAGTTAACCGGAAGTCGAGGTTTATTCGAAACTCGATTCGGTTTTGACGATATATCTCCGTTAAAACATTATTTTATGTAGAATTCTATACATTTGTTATAGAGAATGTAATTTTCTACAATTTTCATTTTAAGCAATTTTCTATTGTAGTTATTGTTTAGGAGTTATTTATAAATAACCAGTTTTTCGGTTTTCTCCTTAAAAACATCGTTATTGGTAATCTTCGCGATGACCAAAGTTGTAGAGAATAATATTTCTTCCAAATTTTGTTTGAAACAAATTTTCTTAGAACCATTTCGGAGATATTTTGCTTTTTCCATAGGAAGTAATGGGAAAGTATTGTGTTCACGAAAAAAATCGACTTCGAGATTTCAACGGAAATACACGTTTTGAGGTCCCTAGACTATTTTCGGAATGATGTCTGTGTGTGTGTGCGTGTGTGTGATTGTGGGCGCTCTAACTCAAAAAATACTTGCCATATCGTTACCAAACTTCATATATAACACTTTAGCTTGAGCAGAAAGAAGTGATTAGTTTTTGGACAATGACGGTTAACCGGAAGTCGAGGTTTATTCGTAAACCGAATCGGTTTTTGAGATATTTCTCCGTTAAAACATCATTGTTATATATACAATTCTATACAAATGTTATAGAGAATGTAATTTCCTACCTCTTTAATTTGAAACAATTTTCTATAGGAATTACTGTTTCGAAATTATTTATAAATAACCGGTTTTTCGGTTTCCGTCAAAAATCTCCTTAAAAACATCGTTATTTGTAATCTTCGTGAGGACCAAAGTTGTAGAGAATGATATTTTTTCCAAGCTTTGTTTGAAACAAATTTTCGTAGAGCCATCCATTTAGGAGATATTTCGGTTTTCTTAATACCAGTATACAGCGCCAGCACCATGTAGCGGTGAATTCTGTAAACATTTCAAAATATACGTAATTTACGGCAGTAAGGACGACTGTATTCGTTTACGATCCGAAAGAATAATTTTGCCTCATAGAGCTATTGATAATAATTTAAAAATCTATACCCGAATTATGGAGAAAGTCATGTGTTGGCCACATCAGATTTTTTCCTTAAATTATATTTTGAATATGTTTACAGAATTCACCGGAACATGGTGGCGCTGTATACTGAAAATTTATGAATAAGTTAAATATCTCCGAAATGGATGGTTCTACGAAAATTTGTTTCAAACAAAACTTGGATGAAATATTATTCTTTACACGTTTGGTCCTTACGAAAATTACCAATAACGACGTTTTTAAGGAGTTATTTGACGGAAACCGAAAAAAACGGTTATTTATAAATAATTTCTAAACAGTAACTGGTATGGAAATTTGTTTCAAGTAAAAGTTGTAGGTAATATCATTTTCTATAATATTTGTATCGATTTGTATAATGTATACAAGAACGATGTTCCAAAAATAATCATCTCTTTGTGCTCATACCAAAGTGCTACATATGAAATTTGGCAACGATATGGCAAGTACTTTTTGAGTTAGAGCGCCCACAATCACAATCACAATCACATAGACACACAGGCACTCACAGACAAAATGACATCATTCCGAAAATAGTCTAAACGTGTTCTAGGGATCTCAAAACATGTATTTCCGTTGAAATTTCGAAGTCGATTTTGACTTTCTCCATACATAATATGGGGAAAGTATTGTGATCACGAAAAAAATCGACTTGGAGATTTCAACGGAGATACAAGTTTTGAGGTCCCTAGAACACGTTTAGACTTTTCGGAATGTCTGCGTGAATGTGATTGAAGGCGCTCTAACTCAAAAGTACTTGCCATATCGTTACCAAACTTCTTATATAACACTTTAACATGAGCACCATGAACTGGTTAGTTTTTGGACAATATCGGTTAAACGGTAGTCGAGGTTTATTCGAAACCCGATTCGGTTTTTGCGATATTTCTCCGTTAATACATCATTATTGTATATACTATTCTATAGAAAGGTTATAGAGAATGTAATTTCCTACAACTTTCATTTGAAACAATTCCCATAGCAGTTATTGTTTAGGAATTATTTATAAACTAGTGTAATGCCCGTTGAAATATCAACGGAAGAATTATAGTTTTATTTTCATTTAAAATAAATAATACCACACTTTTACATATGAAACATTTTGCCATACACAACATTTCTAGTGAATATTCTGTTGTTGACTGGCTATCTTTAATTAAACTTAAAATAGTTGCCTGTCTTTCCCTCCCTCCCCCCCTCTCACACCCTCTCTCCCTCCCCCTCCCCCATCTTACCCTCCCTCCCCCTCCTCATTTCTCCCCCTCACTCTCGCTACCCCCTCTACCGCTCCCTCCCCCCTCTCTCTCGTATTAAAAGCATTCAAAGCAAGTTTATACCCATAAGGATTGAATTAACAATATGATATAGAGATCTAGCAATGGAATTGGTAGGCAAGGCAACATCCCCTTAAAATGGCAAGATTTCCTCAAACTGTGTGAATTAAACGTTTACATTGAGATTTTTGAACTGTAGGCGGAAAAAGATGAACAGAATAAGAAACTTTATAATGTTTTATTCAAAACGGTTTATATCCGAAGATTGTAGGTCAATTCTTTCTAATTTAATCTAAAAAAGAATGAAAGCCTGCACGTTGAAATGTCCTTTTTTACGTGTTACCTTATGGGAAATAGAAAATGTCTCCAGGAATCGAACCCAGATCTTTGATCTCAAGTTTAATACGTTAAAACGTAATTTTATTATATCATAATGCTATCCTGAAAATCACATCAAATTCGGTTCATTAATTTGCGAGATATCAAGCTTCAGCAAAAACATAGAGTACGCTGTTCTTCGTAATTTCTCATAATGTTTCGCTGGCGGCCATCTTGCTGGCAGACATGCAGACATTGTAAACTATTATAGTAGATAATCGGTTTTTTCGGTATCCGTCAATTAACTCCTTAAAAACGTAGTTATTGGCAATGTTCCTAAGGACCAAAGTTGTAGAGAATACTATTTTTTCCGAGTTTTGTTTGAAACAAATTTTCGTAGAACCATCCATTTCGGAGATATTTTGCTTATTCGTAAATTTCCAGTATACAGCGCCACCATCATGTAGCGGTCAATTCTGTAAACATATTCGAAATATCCGTAATTTACGGCAATAAGGAATACTGTATTCTTTTACGATACGAAATAATAATTTTGCCTCATAATGCTATTCATAATAATTTAAATATCTATACCCCAAATATGGAGAAAGTCATGTATTGGCCACATCAGATTTTTTTCCTGAAAACAATATCTTCTCTATACTACGTATTTTTACTTTCTCATATACGAAGTACATTGAGAAAGTATTGTAATCCCGAATAAATTCGATCTCGAGATTTTGATGGAAATATACGTTTTCAGTGTCACCTAGTCCGAATAAGTGGTTTTCGCAATGCCGTCTCTCTGTGGGTCTGTCTGTTCGTAACTTTAATCTTAACTGTAGAGCGAAAATGAATTAAATCTCGTACTTAGGCATTTCATCGTACAGAATAAAAGCTTTGAAGAAATGATTGACATTGCCCAATAATTAAGGGTAAGTTTTTTCTATGCAATTTTACCAACAATTTGATTTTCTCAAAAACGGCTGGAACGAATTTGATCAAATTGCGTAGAGTTACTTACGTTTACGTCTGCAATAATACTACATAGTTCATATTTCTCAATAAATGAATATAAGGCTAGTTTATTCTTGGGCAACTTTAATAACAAATGTATTTTCTAAAAAACGGCTCATACGATTTCCATCAAATTTTGTATAATTATTTAAGTTGATGTTTATAATGATACTACATAGTTCATATTTTTCAGAGGATAACTAAACGACGCATTAGTGAATGAGAAAGTTTGTGCAATGTGTATTGTACCGATAGTTTTTAGCAAACCCTGCGTCAGCTCAGGACGGTGGGTTTGGTTTACTCGGTCAATGTAGAATCTATGTTAGTCATATATTGCGTAAAGCTTTCAATTCGCTCAAATGCACGTGCTGTACGCTTTGTGCGCGAGTTTCATGGGATTGGCCAAAGGTTGTTTCGTCCAACAAATGGCTCATGGACGCCAGGTTAAGTTTAGGAGCTGAAACTGGCCAATTCAATGCATAATTCATCCGTCGTCATGTGACGCGAGGGCGCCAAGAGAGCGTAAAAGTAAGAGAGAGAGAGTTTTTAGGAGGGCGCGTGGACAGCCTTGTCTCCGAGGGGAGAGTTTTCGGAATCTTTTTCGGCCTTCCTCTGTGAGTCCGATTGAATCTCTCACAGTGGTCAAATTGCGCATTTGTGCATACGACTCGATCATTCTTTCCATTTTGGAAGTTTCTTATTCTGACAAATCAGATTGGCTCGGCGGATAATAGAAAATCTCTTCGGACATCTAAGCGAGTGAAGGAGCGTTTGGAGGGAAGAGGCAATGAGGCGGGGGGACACGCTCTTAGTGATATATCGTTGATAACGCGTCACTTTTACTTGGGTAGATATGAAGTCTCATCGTTGCTCCCAAGTTTAAACCTTTTCATTTTTAATTAAGCCCATTACTTTCAAGCTGCGTGTCCGAAGTCGTTGTAAACATAATTGTCGTTTTGCTAGCAAAATATTTATTAGTGGAATCACATTCCTTTGGCTCCTAAGAACTTAACGCAAGAAATGAAAAAGAGCATTCTGTGGAGTAAAGGTACCGATCGATATTCAAAATATTTTTCGCTAATTCTCATCCACGTCATTGAATCACAAAGTTTCTCAGTAGATTGCATCGGATAGACTTGTTGCTCGCTCGAACGACATGCACAAAAAAACGAAGTTATATGATATCGATGCTAGCCATTCACTCTGGAGTAACTGCCCTAAGATATTTTAAGCACAATTAATATCCCTGGCGCATAATACTTGGGAATTTTTCTTCGTAAAATGTGTGAAACATTTGTAATAAATAATATAAACACACACACACATACATAAGTCTGGGGGAGGCCTTCATTCGTCAGTGGATTGAAAAAGGCTGATGATGATGATATACATACATATACATACACACACACAATAGAACTCGGTTATAACGGCCTCGGTTAATACGACAACTCGGATATAACAGCATATTCTTCAGGTCCCATCCCCGTTTCTACGATATTGCAATATATTCACCTCTGTTGTAACGTATTAACGCACTCGATTATAGTGGCAATGGAAGTTGGTAAGTAACAGATATTTGTATGCGTATGCACTGGGTCAGCACAACACATTTTTGTATGTGTGGGTGAGAATAATAGGACTAATATAATATAAATGTCATTACATAATTCAGGTTTTATTATTACCTAGTGTATAGCCCGTCGTCACAAATGACGGGAGGAAAGATGATCGTTCAAACAATTTAAGGAGATCATATTAACATCAGAAACAACTGTTTTAAAAATCGTTTCCCCCTCCCTCTCCCCCACTCTCTCTCCTGCCTGGCTCTACCTGGGTTTTTACCACAAATAATATATCCTTCTTAGAAACTTGCCTAATGTTTTCTTCAAAATGGTTTATATCCGAAGATTGTAGATCAATTCTTTCTATTTTTAATCTAAAAAAGAATGAAAGTCTGCAAGTCGAAATGTCCATTTTTACGTGTTACCTTATGGGAAATGGAAATTATTCACTGGAATCGAACCCAGGTCTTTCATCTCGAGTTCGATACATTAAAACGTTTTTATTATTATATCATAATGCTATCCTAAAAATTTCGTCAAATTCGGTTCAGTCGTTTGCGAGATATTAAACTTCAAAAAGCATTACACACAACGTTTGCTACAGACTGAGGCTTTTATTTATATGATTTTTGCTGATCGCCAATACATTGGCGGCCTGGGTGGGGAGCGATCCAACAGTGGAAACTCTTTACTCAGTGTCGTTCGCACAAGCCGTTTACTAAAACCAAGACAGTAGATGCCAGTTTTAATGAAACAACACTAAACAGAATGGTTAGCCAAGATGAACGTAGAAAATTTTAAAAGTTATGAAGATATCGATTCATATTCAGAAATCGACCATGATGTTATAACAAAAGAAGCTCAAACGGACCTAAACGTCGTGAGGGAAGGGCAGCATGGAAAGTGTAGCGAAGAAGAAGAAGATAAGAAATGATAATAGGATCAAGACGAACCAGTTCCCACGGTTAATGAATCCATGCAAGCAGTAAAAGTGATATCACGGTTTTATGAATCGAAGGAGACTAATGAAAAGACATTTAGTATTATTTACTGCGTTGAGGAGAACCTCGAAAAACATTTTAACTTGGCACATAAGACACAGATAAAAATATTTTTATTATGTTTGACGTACTTATTATGTCATAATGTAATATAATGTTTAATGTACTTACTAGATCATAATATAAAGTTTAGAATTTGGAAACTAATTCTATGCTTCCATGCACCTCGGTTATAACGACACTCAATCATAACGACAATAAATTTCCAGTCCCTTGAATGCCGTTATAACTGAGTTCTACTGTGTGTGTGTGTCTATATATCATCATCAGAGGTAGTCTGTCCGTTGACAGGTCCGTGATTATTCTAGGTTAAACTTGGTTCTCCATATACTCCTATTTTCCGCAGTTTTCTTCATGTCTTGATAGCTCTCTTTCCCTTTCAAGTCGTCTGCTAGCTGAAACCTTTTCCTACCTCTTTCTCTTTTTCCATCCAGTTTTCCTTCTAGCACTTCTTTAATCATGCCCTCTCTCCTCAGTTAATGCCCAATCCAGTTCGCCTTCCTCTTTCTGATAGTCTGTATAATCGTTCGCTTCTCTCCTATTCTGCGTAGTACTTCCTCACTTTTCACACTATCTGTCCATTTTATCTTCAGCATTCTTCTCCATGTCCACATTTCGAAGCTTTCCAAGTATTTAATATCATTTTTTCTTAGCGTCCATGTTTCTGCCCCATACAAACTATACTCCATACATAGCATTTTATCAACCCCTTGCGGTTTTTCTGCTTTATATTTCCCGTTAGTAGTAGTTTCTTTCTTCTGAAAGCGACTTTTGCTTTTGTTATTCTAGTCCTGATTTCCCCGGTTCATTTTGCTTCTCTCGTTATGTTGCTTCCAAGATATTTATAATCTGAAACTTGTTCTAATGGCTTTCCTCCAATACTTATGTTCAAATTTTCTTCTTCTTTACTTGATATTCGCATAACCTTGGATTTTTCTGTATTAATTTCCATACCGTATTTTCTACCTGTTATCACTAGTCTATTTATCATTTTCTGGAGTTCCTTTTCCTTTCTTGCTAGAAGTACTTGATCATCCTTCCTTCCTCCGATTTTGAAATCTCCCGTGCCTTCTAACAATTCCTGCATTAGCCTCTCTCCATATAGATTGAATAGAATCAGCGATAGACAACAGCCCTGTCTTACTTCTCCACCGATATGTACTCCGCTGGTGTCCGCATTCTCCAACCTGACCTTTACAACTTGATTCACATATAGATTCCTGAGCAATCTCCTGTCTTTCCAGTCTACACCTATATCCTTTAATATCAGCAGTACCCAATTTACTCTATCAAAGGCCTTCTGCCAGTCGACGAAACATACGCAGCAATCTTGGCTGTACTCTGTT
Organism: Uropetala carovei; assembly: GCA_036926305.1. Lineage (NCBI taxonomy): Eukaryota > Metazoa > Arthropoda > Insecta > Odonata > Petaluridae > Uropetala > Uropetala carovei. Next base: position 1,601,525 of record JAXCHB010000002.1, read on the forward strand.
GCTCTTTCTGATATGATTCTCACTACACCGATAGCATCTCTGGTTCCTCGTCCTTTTCTGAAGCCGAATTGATCTTCCCCTAGCATTTCTTCGGCCTTTTTCTCTAGTCTTTTATTAAGAATCCTCGTGATGATCTTCGAAGTGTGTGACAGTAGGGATATCGTTCTGTAGTCCTTACACTGCATTGCCTTTGGCTTCTTCTTTAGGGGGATCATTGTTACATCTCAGAAATCCTGAGGCCACTCTCCCGAGTCGTAAATCTTGTTAATTTGTTTCGTAATCACTTTTAATCCTTCCGATCCCATGACTTTAAGTACCTCTACCGGTATTCCATCGCTGCCTGTAGCTTTTCCTTTCTTTAGTTCCAGTATCGCCTTTTCTATTTCGCTTTTCATAATACTTGGTCCCAAGTTGTCTTCTTCAATGCAATTATCTTCTTCCAATTCCATTTTTACCGATCCTGCCTGCTTTTTGTATAGTTCCTTAATGTATTCTTCCCATACCTGTGCTACATCCTTTGGTTCTGCGACTATTCTTCCATCTGTATTAATAATTCCTTTACCACGAATCCCATTAGGCTTCTTATCTTCTAACTCCAGTGCCCTAGCGTACATCATATCGTACCGTCCTAACTTCTCCATCTGTTGTATTTCCTCACATTTTTCTTTTATCCAAATTTCCCTAGCTTTATCTGTTACCCTTCTCAACTCATTGTTTATGCGTCTATAATTGGCTCTACCTTCTTCACTGTTAACAGTTTTCCATTTTCTCCAGCATTTCCTTAGTGTTCCTGGTTTTCTGATTTTCTTCTCGTTTCCCAATCTCTTTATTCAAGGTATCTTTGATGCTGGCTTTCACTTCCACGGTCTTCGGTTTGTTTTCTAAATTTCTAAGGCGATCTTCCAACTTCGTTCTGAAGGCATCTTTCCTTTCTTTCAGTTTTTCTAGATCCAAAGTCTGTCTATCTCTTCTCGTTTTCCTTATTTGTTTCAGCTTTGTAGTTACATCGACTATTAGAAGGATGTGATCTGAATCAATGTCTGCTCCTGGTAATGTCTTAGCATTTTTTATGCTGTTCCTGAATCTTTGTTTTACTAGGATGTAATGTATTTGGCATCTAATTCTATCTCCTGGGCTTTTCCATGTATACAGCCTTCGTTTATGGTTTCTGAACCATGTATTAGTCACTACTAAGTCGTTATTAACACAGAATTCTACCAGTTTTTCTCCTCCTCGGTTTCTTTTCCCAAGTCCGTATTGACCGACAACATTTTCTTCTTGTCTTTCACCAACTATGCTGTTCCAATCTCCCATTATTATGCAGTTTACCTTTCCTCTTCCGTCTTCTTCGTAAATCTCGTTAATTTGTTCATACATCTCCTCAATTTCTTCTTCTTCATGAGTGGACGTTGGCATATATACCTGGATTATCAACATGTCCACTGGGACTGCTTTTAGCTTTATTGCCATCAACCTATCGTTCGTTGCTGTTATTTTTGTCACGCTCTTCATCATATCTTTTATAATTACCGGAGCTACTCCCCTTGCCCCACTATTTCCTCCCGAGTAAACTACCGTGAATTCTTCCGAGTCCAACTGTCCTTCTCCTTCCCATCTAGCTTCGCTCAGCCCTATGATATCAATCCTATTTCTTCTCATTTCTTCTTTCAGGTTCTCTAGCTTTCCTACCTTCCTCATGGTTTTTACATTCCAAGTACCTAAGCGTAAGTTACCTTCGACAAATGCTTTCCTCAAGGCAGTCCCCGCCCGGAGATCCGATTTGGGGACTATTTTACCTCCGGAATATTTTACCTCGAGAGAACTCATATTGTCCAACCATATAATCATTACTAGGGAATTTTAATGTGGTAGTGTCCCTCTTGCTTTCCACATCGCAGTACTGTAGCCGTTCAAACCGTCCCGATCACGCCTACAGCTCTATTGGATATAGACCCAGCCAACATAATTTGTTTTCGGCTCTATACCATACTGACAGTACTGCTGCCTACTGTCAGGCACCGATGATAGTTTTTTTGTGAAAAACCTCCATTCGCGGGGATCGAACCTCGGAACTTTGTAACGGAAAGCCGACACGCTAACCACTACACCACCAGTGCATATATATATATCGGGGACTCACCTCCTCTGTCACCGTCTGGGGATCCATTCTCCGGATCTGCTCCTTCTCTTTTCACCAGTCCTTGCGGCCTCTCCTCCTCCTCCTCCTCTTCGTCCTCCTCCTCCTCTTCCTCATCTTCCTCCTCCTCTCCCTCCTCGCCTTCCAACTGGCAGCAGTCCATCGCCATGTTCCCGTACTCTTTTCGGCTGAGAAGGACCAAAGATGAAAGTTAGAATTGAGAGAGAGAGAAACAAGTATATATATATATATATATATAACAACTTTTTTTAATTTAAACAACTTTTAGGAAGTTTATGGAGCAAAGATGAAACACCATCCCAACCCAAAGGTTTGATTCAATGATTTTACTGTCAATTAAAAATGTCTTCGTCTCCAAACGTTCGCATGATTTCTTCAACAGTCGAAATAATTTTCAAAGGGTTGATAGTCTTTTATAAGTGTGGCACTCTTTAAAATTGAAAGAACCGCTAAAATGCATGATGCAGCCGTTCTCTAGTTATTAGACGTTATTTATGGTGTATTAAAACTTACCTACCTACAAATATACCTATATACATACATATATATATATATATATATATTGCGGTAAGCTAATATAAAAGTTGTTAAAAGTCACTTTTTCATATCCTTTCATTAGTTACGCCTTCACGATGAAATTTCTGCTAAATGTTTTACCTTTTCTTAGATTAGCCAGTAACGGTTTTGCTCTATCCAGGCGAAGGTCTTATGTTAATAAGAGCGGTGATACTCAGAGGACGGGAATAAACGCGACGCGTGCTAAGAAGAATTCTCAAACTAACGCCACCGAGCGCTAGGCCACAAGGGCTTCGATATTGCGAAATTACTTATCCTGCAAGAGGATTTATAAATAGTTATGTCGGAAATTTTGTTAGAATATCGTGATTTGGATGACATACTTCATCTAAAATTATCGCACGCATTTCGAATGAAATAGGTTATTATTATGTACTAAAATAAATTTTTGTGAGTCGATCTAGAAAATGATGAGCGAGGTAAGCGGTAAGGTGAAGTAATACCAGCCACTTGAACCATAGAAGATAGTGTATTTAAAACCTAATTGCGATGAAACTTAAATATTATACTACTTTTGAGAGAATTATAATGCGATGCAGTTTATACTGACTTTAATTTTTGCCTTTGCGTGACCTAATTTTTGGGTGAGTAAAGTAGGCAAATGTAGATTGGTATAATTCTCAAATTCTATTATGTAAAATTCTGTTAAGACTGGATTTTATCGGAGGTTACACGGAAATGTAACTTTGAAAACAACGCCGTATGACTGTTTAGAGAATATGTTCAGCCGTCACACTGATAGTCACGGCAGACACGTGGTGATTTCTCAGAGTACGTCAGTCTACAGAATTAATTGGGTAAGTTTCGGTCTCACGATTTTGTGAAAAGTTCTTGAACTATGCTATCAGTAAATAAGCCAATTAATTTCAAAGTCTCTTCTTTGGGAGTCTTAATCGGATAATATGAAGTTGTTTTCCTCGTCGAAAACGTTTTCTCCAATGGCTGACCTTGATGTTGATAAGGCATCTTGTTAGCAGTCATCTGCTTTATTGCAAATAAGAATCTCTTATTTGTAAGAAATAGTAATGAAATAGGATTACCTTATGACGTAGTTGACGCATATGATGTTCTGCTCATCGGCGTTCTTGGAATTGCAGACCACCGTGGCGCAGGTCTGGACCCACGTGTATCCTCCGTGGCGATTCATTAGCCGATAGTACTGGCTCATCGCCTGACCCTTGTTGATGACTGTAAGTTTAAAAATATGAATGAATACGAGTAGCGTCTGTCGTTTTTTTATGTCTAAATATTAAATAGACACGCGAGTGTATTTATACCGATAGTTTCTTCCGAGTAGCCTATTCGAAAGATATTTCAATTTTGTATTTACGTTTCTTAATTTTTAAATGTATTACAGCAATTTTCAATGAAAGTGCACCTGTAGTTACCACAAAGCATATCTAGTTTGCATTGTGTCTCGGGGGCACGGGATGAAGATTCGTAGATACAAAATTTAGAATCGGCACATCCTGCAGATTATGCAACCCAAAAGACAATTACTGCTGGACGTGCGAATTACAGCAAAATTTCAGCGAATTTTTTAATTAATCTAGCTTCGTAATTTTCTGTTTCCCAAATCATGGTTTGCAGTTCTTTCCTCTGTGCATTTTTGAAGAAATTCTGCAGGAATCGATAACGTTGATATAAGGCGATGTACATATTAATACAGAGCGGGATTCTAAAATTAACGCGTGTACACAAGTGAGACAGCCCTCAACTTCTCATCCACTTTTGAGTAAGAAGTCATTTAATTCAAATAAAGAAGATTTCATTATTTTGATAGGGACCTTTTTCTAAACCTGTTGTTTTTTTCTGTTGTCTCTTTTAGTTTATACTTCTCGCAACCATCTCCAAATCCAGTTAAAATATAAAACAATATTTATGTATTCCTCTCTATGAGAGAGGAAGAATGGGCGATCTTTTTAACGAGTGATTCTTTCGAGTGGTTTCGATAGGGAAGGATAGGAGAGAAGGAAGGAGAAGCAGATGCAGTGCATCGCAGGAGACAAAAATGGCGACAACATATGGAATTAATTGTATTGACACGCATGGAAGGGGATAATCAAAATATCAACTCGAAATTACGAGTCAATGAAATATTATTGTCCAAAAAGAGGTCTGCGAATGCAGCGAATTACCAAAGAAGGTCAAATTGCATCACTTTTTTACGAAAAATTATTCATTTGATTTAAACTTCGGCGTTATTAGATAAAATTAAAATAGGAAAATAATGCTACAAAGGTAATATGAAAGATTTAGATCCATTTTCAGCTGAAGTAATATTAAATTTTGGGAAAACCATCCTAATACGAAATCGATAAACTAATAAAACATTTCTAAACTATCAGTTGCTTGAAAATATTACGGAGAGTTAAAAAAGATTAACATGAATCATCTGGAATCGGAATGACTCCGCAGCACTTTTTTTCAAAAGATATTTAATGGGAGCGTAAATATAGTCGAAGATAGCGAAGTACAAAGTGATACGCAGCAGAATGTGGAATAAGAACTGTAAAGTCGCAGCAGCAGGTGTTCCACAAGGAAGTGTTATAGGCCCACTACTATTCCTAATATATATAAACAATATCTGCTCGGAAGTTCGCTGCAATATCAGACTTTTCGCAGATGACACCGTCTTATATAAGGAGATAAAGAGCCAGGATGACCAAAAATCGCTCCAGGAAGATTGAAACGCCCTTTCAGCATGGTGTCAAGACTGGAAAATCGAAATTAATCACGGCAGATGTTCTCTTTTGAGTTTCTGGAAGGGCAAGAACAATGAATTATACTCGGAGTACAGAATTGATTGATTGAATATACAATCTGCGGAATACGTTAAATATTTAGGAGCCACCATTTGTCGTGATCTATCGTGGAATATGCATATTCGAAGGGTCGTAGGCACAGTCAATAAGAAATTGAGCTTCGTAGGCAGAATAGTAAGAAGTAGCACAGAACAGGTACGAGAAACATGTTATTTATCATTGGTCAGATCTCAGGTCGAATACGCTTCCAGCATATGGGATCCGTACGAAAAGGGACAGATACTTGAGTTAGAAAGAATCCAACGCAGAGCAGCCAGATTCGTAAAGCAAAAATATGAGCAAAAATTAAGCGTCACATCACTCTTGAAGGAGTTGAATTGGATGTCGCTAGCGCTAGGTTAAGTCTTCTGGAGAAATTTAGGTCGGAGTTTCTATTAGAGGAGGTTTCAGGAATATTAGAGGCACCTACATACATGGGTAGGCACGAACACGAGGATAAAATACGAGCGATCGACTGTAGGACAGAGCGATATCAGGGTTCGTTTTTCCCAAGGACCATATGAGATCATAACAGAAGAGTAATTCCTGCGAGAGAAGATATTAGATAGGCTTCGGTGCGCTGCACCCCCTGCCACCCACCAATCCAGGAATTTGCAGGGTATTATGTAGATGTACGTAGTTGAGAGCAAAGGAGAAAAGAGGAGAGTCCGTATTGGAATAGTTGTTCGTAGGGCCAAAGTGAGGAGAAGGCTTCGGAAACAGTCAGCCACTCCCTCCTTTCTCTCCTCCATCAGCCACTTCTTCCATTCTCTCCTCCTTCAGCCACTCCCCCCTTCAGCCACTCCCTCCTTTCCCTTCTCCTTCAGCCACTTCTTCCATTCTCTCCTCCTTCAGCCACTCCCCCCTTCAGCCACTCCCCCCTTCAGCCACTCCCTCCTTTCCCTTCTCCTTCAGCCACTTCTTCCATTCTCTCCTCCTTCAGCCACTCTCCCCTTCAGCCACTCCCTCCTTTCCCTTCTCCTTCAGCCACTTCTTCCATTCTCTCCTCCTTCAGCCACTCCCCCCTTCAGCCACTCCCTCCTTTCCCTTCTCCTTCAGCCACTTCTTCCATTCTCTCCTCCTTCAGCCACTCCCCCCTTCAGCCACTCCCTCCTTTCCCTTCTCCTTCAGCCACTTCTTCCATTCTCTCCTCCTTCAGCCACTCCCCCCTTCAGCCACTCCCCCCTTCAGCCACTCCCTCCTTTCCCTTCTCCTTCAGCCACTTCTTCCATTCTCTCCTCCTTCAGCCACTCCCCCCTTCAGCCACTCCCTCCTTTCCCTTCTCCTTCAGCCACTTCTTCCATTCTCTCCTCCTTCAGCCACTCCCCCCTTCAGCCACTCCCTCCTTTCCCTTCTCCTTCAGCCACTTCTTCCATTCTCTCCTCCTTCAGCCACTCCCCCCTTCAGCCACTCCCCCCTTCAGCCACTCCCTCCTTTCCCTTCTCCTTCAGCCACTTCTTCCATTCTCTCCTCCTTCAGCCACTCCCCCCTTCAGCCACTCCCTCCTTTCCCTTCTCCTTCAGCCACTTCTTCCATTCTCTCCTCCTTCAGCCACTCCCCCCTTCAGCCACTCCCTCCTTTCCCTTCTCCTTCAGCCACTTCTTCCATTCTCTCCTCCTTCAGCCACTCCCCCCTTCAGCCACTCCCTCCTTTCCCTTCTCCTTCAGCCACTTCTTCCATTCTCTCCTCCTTCAGCCACTCCCCCCTTCAGCCACTCCCCCCTTCAGCCACTCCCTCCTTTCCCTTCTCCTTCAGCCACTTCTTCCATTCTCTCCTCCTTCAGCCACTCCCCCCTTCAGCCACTCCCTCCTTTCCCTTCTCCTTCAGCCACTTCTTCCATTCTCTCCTCCTTCAGCCACTCCCCCCTTCAGCCACTCCCTCCTTTCCCTTCTCCTTCAGCCACTTCTTCCATTCTCTCCTCCTTCAGCCACTCCCCCCTTCAGCCACTCCCTCCTTTCCCTTCTCCTTCAGCCACTTCTTCCATTCTCTCCTCCTTCAGCCACTCCCCCCTTCAGCCACTCCCTCCTTTCCCTTCTCCTTCAGCCACTTCTTCCATTCTCTCTCCTTCAGCCACTCCCCCCTTCAGCCACTCCCTCCTTTCCCTCCTCCTTCAGCCACTCCCTCATTTCCCACTTCCTTCAGCCACTCCCTTCTCGACATCGCATCACCCTTTCCGGCACCACGAGGACGGCCACCCACACTCGTAGGATCGTTCATTAACTGTGGCAACTATCACGGTAAGGACCAACAACACAGTACACTTACCGCTCGCATTAATTGATGAATATCAGAATGCTGATCATTTAAACTGTATTACATTTCCATGAATAAAAGTTATATTTACTTTTCATTTAAACATATAAATATGAAAATCCAACTTGTTAAAATGTAAGACTAGACAACGCAGTAATAATTACCCCTAAATGAAAGTTTCGTATGACCACCGACTCCTTATACCTGCACTCCATTTTGCACCCCTTTCTCCTCTATTATACCAATCTCGTTCTCTTCTCCCCCCCCCCCCCCCCCACCTGCCTTCATCTTATCCTTCCCATCGCTCTTTTTAACCGAATCTTGCATTATTACTGTTTTCTTTCTGCGCTCTATAAAAATATCTAATATGCTTTATGGAAAGGGCTGCCCCGATCATTAATCGAATGCTAGTTGTTCGAATTTTGTCACTTTAAAAATTCAAGTAAATGTCCATGATGGTAAATATTTATTAAACAAGGGATTGAAATTCTATCTTTAAAAAAATTATAGCCACATATTTAATTCGTATGGAATTACGTACTAATAGCGCTAAATGTAATATATTATATAATTATAATATTTCTATAGTAATTAAGTAATGGAACGACATAACTTGCCATGGAAAACACTGGCATTTGGAGTAGGTTATTAGAAGAAAGAATATCGATATTTTGTCGGACGTCATCCATAGATATAAAATAAGTCTGGGGCGCTGCTTTTTGCAGACGACAACATTATCTAGAGATGAATAAGGAAAGAAAAGGAAGGGGAAATTTTGCAGGAAGACAGAGAGCGCGGGTAGCAGATTGGATTAAGTTAAAAAAATAATTATTAATGGAGCAAAGTGCAAGTACATCACTTTTGCAAATAAAAGGGCCTAGAGCAGTTTTCGTTGCATGCTTCGGTGGCGGAACTAGGCCCGGGGAAAGGTCCAGGGGCCCGCTCAGCTGCCAAATTAGTCCATAATTAGTAACTATAGACATAGCCAAATATCTGTCGAAAATCAGAACAGAAAAAAATCAATACAAAAAGTGAAACATATCAAAGTCATCAAAATCAATATGGCTGGTCATTTAAGGGGCTGGACACTTTTTCTTGGACCAGGGCCCGTTGCTTACTTGTTTCGCCACTGGCAAGCCTAATGGCGACACTGTGCAATAAAGTAGATAATTGCAAATACCTTGGCGTTCATAAAACTGAACCGTTAATAATTATTTAACTTATTTTATCCGCACCTGGTTCATACAGTGGGGTGCCTGATGACCCAACTAGGGATTGCAATCCCGGGATACCGGATCCCGCTAAATATCCGAGTCCCGAAATCCCGGGATTTTTATCAAGGAAATCCCGGGATTTCGGGATTTACAAATATTTAATATTAGTCATTTTTGTGCTGGGATTCGCTGCTTTAACATAACAATGGTTCAATTCTATAGCGAGACTAATCTGAAAATATTATTATAGTATTTATATTAATTGCTAATAAAGAATTATCCGGCATTGTTCGGCTTCAAGTTTATGTATAAATGAACCGAAATTTTTTTGTTAACGAATGAGCATTCACAATCCCTTGCTTCTTCATTCGGATCTTTCTCTGCTTCTATACACCAAAGTAGTTTGGTCCGACGACTTCCGTGAATCATCATTTTTTAGGTCAGTGGTTTCCAAACTGGGGCGTGAAAGATTTGGCTGATACAATATCACTTTTGTCGTAGTCGTGAGGCATACGTTGCACCGCTCTCAAATTCCATTCTAAAGGAGCCAGATCTTTTGCTTCCTTGCTTATCTTTAGGCATTAATCACATTCATACTCGAGTACCCTCAACGAATCTTCATTTCAGTTCAGTCCGACTACATTTAATATGTTTTTGTTTACGTTAAGGTATATTCTAATTTTGCCCTCGAGTTCCCATAGTACCGCTTTGGGGCAGTTTAATATTTCTTTCATCTCTTGAGCTCAAGTACTGTATCTCTCATTTACTCTTAACTAATTCGTATCTTCTTTATTGGTTATGTGGCTCCGAGATATCTGTGAATATAACGTAGTATTTTTTCATTTTTCTTTCTCACTGGGTTCCCATAGCATCGCACTTCACAGTCGAAAATCTGCTCCAGCTCTAGTGAGTTGAAAATATTTTCGCTCTTGTGCCGGTTGGAGAAAGATTGGCCGGGCACGTCGGTATAAACAAAAGGAACTACTCTCTCAAACGCTTTGCTCACGTTTAAGATAGAACGCTTGCTACGGCTAGTTGGTGGCATTCTTTGGTGTTGCTCGGCCCAACATCTTCGTCGCTGTTCGTCCCTTGTGCTTTATAATTTAAGTGCACCTGATTACACAGTGAAAGTTCGTTTTCGCATAGTAGCATACAATAAAACCACTGGCGTTTTATAAGATAATAATATGTTTTATTATTATTGTTTCACCTGTGTTGCTGTGGAAATGGGATAAATAAAACATTAGTTTCTGTAGCTAAAACCATGTTTTTAATATTTTTATAAAATTTAATAAAACGGGATCGAGATCGCGGGATTGGAAATTTAGAATCCCGGGATTGTGAAATTCCTCCGGGATTGCAGTCCCTAGACCCAACAGACAACCACAATAAAATTAACTACAAATTTTCTTTCACCACTTGCATGTATATTACAAATTAATGATCTGCATAATTATACAATATTAATACACACTCAACTTGAGTAGCATATACAGGTTAGCATAACAAGAAAATTAATTAATTTCACCTTAACACAAGAAGTCTGAAAGATTTTGAAAAAGCAATACTCAGCATGATGTCATTTCGTGTCCATATTAAGTCTTGGTTTATATGAGACGAAACAGGGTCCTTCTCTGGTAATGATAGCTTCTCTCCACAACGCTCACCACCGTCTTACACACATGTATCAAACAAAAAAAAATTTTTCATCGGGGACGCAACACTTCTCGAACTTCCCTTACGCACAGGCTCGCGACACACCACGCTATCCCTGTCAGCCACTCACAAAAAAAAGGAAACACGAAAATCGCCAGGTCGCTTATAGTCACGAATAGTCTGACTCCCTCTATGAGCGCGGTTCGCCAACTATTATGTCCTGTCCGCTGGAGGGAATTACCTATGGCACAATAACACAAGACCTAAAATGGGATATTCAAATTGAGAAAAATGTATAGCAAAAGCGTGTAAAGCTTTACATCACGTGATGCGTAATCTAAAAGTAGTAAGGCAGCAAATGAGTTAGAACATAAATCATTGGTTAGGCCTATATTAGAATACGCTACAAAGGTATGAGAACCTTACGAGATAACGCACTTAAAAAATATAGAGAAAGGCAGCGAGATGTAGCTATATAGGAAGATTCAACCAAAGCGAGAGAGAGAGAATGATAGACCTTTATTAAAGGCGAGAAAGTGAGAGAGAGTCACCGAGTTAAAATGCTGGGTTAGGAAACGCTTAAGAGCATGTAGAGCGACGTGGTGCTCGCCGAGGCATTTCTAGGTGCCCGCTTTCCTCAGCACACATGAGGTTATACGTAATTCAATGATGCAAGTCTTGAAAATGTCGTTATTGATATTTTCGTTTGCAATGCTGCCGAAAGCTTTGTTGATGTCGTAACGAACGATAGCAATAACTCATTTGCTTCATGAAAATAATCGTTATTATGAGAACAGTGGCCCGATATCCTGTCGCCTGTGACGAGATATGAGCCGTTTATTCCCATCCTAATTCGTCAACTCCAGCTTCTTTCCCTCCTCTGATAGAAAAAAGTATTAAAATCAGTTTGTTTTCTTTTTGCAGAGTTTAATTGTTTCAAGAATTAATCAGAATTATTAGTTATTAAATATTTGAATTATATAACTCATTGCGTCATTTCTCGTGATTTCTAACAATATTTTTATGCTTGTGCCCGCCTCTATATCATCCCAGAATAGTATGTTAAGTGCCCAATGGAGGTAAAAGGTTGAGAACCACTGAAGTAGAGGGTTAATAATTGGGGGATATATTCTAGGAAAATGGCGAAAAATGGCATAGAATGGCCTAAGGAGGATATGATAGAGAGGTCAGAGTTAATTGGAAGTAACGGACACGAGTTTTAAATTAAATTGGGGCCTCAAAAAACAAATATCGCAAAATATTATTTTCTTAATAGGAGGATTAGAAATTGAAACATGTTACATGAATACAAATTCTTGCCAAAAATGTTCAAATATTTAAGAATAAAGTAAGTTTGATAATAGAGAATATTGTAAACTGAAACAGATGACGATGGAGTTGGAGGAAGTAAAAGATTGGCTGATGGGGTGTGGTGGGAATCTCTTGAGCCCCTTAACTGCTACTGAAGGACCATCTTGAACTTAGAAAAATCTAAACTCCATAAAATTATGTACTAATTGAATTGAATAAGTTCTAGATTAAGTATTATTGTATTCGTTCACGGATAAATTAGATATTATTACATGCATATATACATTAGAATAAATGTGTGTAATTTTACTTAATGTATAAGTCGAAGATATTTGTGGGTTCACTATTGTAGAGTTCGTCGCCACCTGGCTTCAGCCTACTTGCGACATTAAATAAATAAAGTCCTTTAAAAACAACAAGTGAACTGACACACTGACAATCACTGCAATTAAGGGGAGATTACTCTCTCCCCGATGCACGCACAAGTTTTCTGGCAATTCATTCCTCACCAGTGACACATCGGAACCAACACACTTCAACTTCATCAGATATTAATCCTCGGATTAGCTCTCACACAATGTCTTCCTTGTTGGTCCTCTTAACAGCTTATTTCGATATCAGTGATATTATCGTAGGCAGTGTATCTATTTACATCTAACGAATGCTATGGTAAGCATCGTGCGATTTTTCGCTTCATGGAAGTACATAATTTTACTTACGGTCCACGTGGCATTTTCGAAGTTTGGCGGCGTCTTCTCCGTGACAAAGGGAATAAAGGTTCTTCCCCGTCAATTCATCCGCCGTGAAGTCAAGCAACTCGTTTACCCTGCCAAAGATACGAGGCATAGCGTGAGTAATGCTGCTGAAATGCTATCCTTGCACGCTGGATTTAATGCAATATGAAATTTTACAATTAAATCTAATGTACTTTCTTTAATTACACAAGGGAGTAACGCGAACATTAATATGATTATTTTCGAGTTAATTTTCTTTAGCAGAAATTACAGAACTGGGAAATTTTTGGTTGAATAATGGTTAATGTTATTATATCTTTGTTGATATACTGCAAAATTTGCCTATAGCTTTTTATATTAGTGCTATTTAGTTTGAAGATTTCATAGCATTTTAAAATCCAAGAGTAAAATAGTCTGTAAGAAAAAATAAAACTACTTTATTTCTATATTCAATGAAAAATAAAATCGAGGGATACAAATACGATAATACTCAGGATGATAAAGTTAAAAACAAGAAAACACCGTAAAGCATATCTGTTTTTCATATGATACAATAAAAATTTATGGGATGCTTCTTTACTACATCTTATATATAATCGCATATACTCGCATAATTTATCGCGTTGCGTATTCCTTCGATTTTGAGTACAAAATAAACGATTCTTTCCTCGCGTAATATCCTCAACTGTACTCAAACACAACGTCCTCGTGTGCTGTAATGATTTGTCGCTAGGGTAAATAAAAAGCAAATCGTATTGTAAATCGATGAAATTGTTTTCTTCTTATATCCCCATGTTATCCTCACTACTGACATTTCTAGTTTGACACTCGAGAGAAAAATAATCATTATTTTCACTTGCCAATAATAGAGCTGCAATGTCAGCGGAAAGTGGGAAAACATGCAAGTAAACACAAGAGTGTTTTCTACGAGAGCGCGGTTGAAATCAAAAAATGAAATGTCAAAACTTTGCGAGGCTTTCGATAGGACATTTCGAACTGTCTCGATTTGAGATGTGAATGGTGAACATTGCGAATCATACAGTCATTTTGTCTAAGGATACGGAGTAAGGAAGCAGCGGAATTCGTAAGCAGACGAGGGGAGCGTCATTGAGCCACCTGGGTTCACAGTGCGCTATCCGGAAGTCGAACATGACCCTGGTGACGAACATGTCCGACTCCAATCGGATCTCGTGGACGGAGGGCGGAGGCAGGGCAATCGCCAACGCCACCATTCCGAGAAGCGGCGGCGACGGGGACTTGTTGCCGGCAGCGCCTCCTCTGCCAAAGCTGTACTGTGGTCGAAGTCTGCACAGCACCAACACCACCTATGGAGGAGACGTTTCGAGTTTTTATCTGGAATATTTAAAAAATCTACAGCTTGTAAAAATCCATGTCAATGGTCACAAAAATTTAAAAAATTCTGAAGACTCCCCCTCGACAAAGTTCCGAGGAAAATGAAGTGTAGCCGGGGAATGTTCTACTGCATGAAATTTGACCGTGATAATGCACTCAGAAATCTGATATTACTTGTACGTTGTACTTATCATAAATACTATTGGCCACTTGGCAATGTTCAAAATGCACTAAAATTGTAAATTAAATAGTATTGATTTACCCCACATTGAAATGATATTCGATCAGAGGAACTAAAGAAATGTTTGTGACAAAAATTTGAGTAATCTGCAGTAACAAATTGGAGGAATTCAGAAGCAGTAATAAGTCGTTCTACGAATAAGATAAATGCATGCAAAAATATACAGATGCATTCTTGATATTTCCATACTGTTGCAGGTTATCTTACTTTTACAGAAATTCGTTGCTAAACATGAAATACTCCACAGAATTTCAATAATTCATATCAGTAATCTGACTTACAAAGTTTTATCGAAGAAAACAATACTCTGTGGTACCTGGTAATTGGATGAATTTCCACTGGCCTCCCTTCTGGACGAAGGTGCTTGCTGAAAAAGAATTCGAAGGTGTCTGGGATAGAACTCCAAAACCTTCCACTAGATTCCATCAAAGAACTTACTTGGCCACGGCTACTGTGAGTCTCACTGTTAAATATCGTTAAGTGATGTTTATTTTACAAATTTTCATGTCAATGACACGCTCTTGCAACTTAACAGTCAATTATCGAGACAATCTTTCTTTCTCTAACAGAAAGATTTTTCGGAAATTCATAAATTCTACAAATAGATTTAAATACAAATTTGATAAGTAGGTAGTTGCCTCTTAAAGAGAGTGTTTCCATGGAGTTGACGGTTAGTGGCATGAAAGTGGCCACATTGATTTGAAAATGAAATTGCTCATTGAACCAAATTTCTATAAATAAAAACTTATCGCAACAAGTACAGCTAAAATATAGTTACGCATAAAAATATAATTAATAAATTGCGACTAATATTGCGAGTTTAATCGCCATGCAACACGTATATAAAATATATGCTAAATATTTTTATTTATGACCCATTATGCGACATACATGCTATATATGTTGCATACTTAATTTTCAATGTGGGGCAATCAACTGTGGCTAAAATTTCACTAAGAATAATGACTTCGGTATTTTTATTTCACCGTTTTGAACAGGAGATGCGTTAACTGGAAATTTCAGTTTATTTTTAACATAGACGCGATGCTCTTATCGTCAAGTGAAAGAAATATTTCGTGTTTTTGATCTCAAGTGACTCTATCAAAGCGGACAATTGCCCTTTAATCGTTTTTCGTTCCCTACTCACCCTGTACCCTGACGACTTGAAGTGGCATCCCCTTTTGGTGAGAGTGGACTTCATACGGATGCAGAAGGCTCTGTCATATCCTTTGTACGGCGATGTGCTGTTGATTGCCATGAGCGAAGAAACTGCGGAAACGAGAGTAAAGAAGAATGAAGATGTTTTTAATAACAGAAGAGCTTTTAGATGAAAGGGATAAGAGGGTGTAGTCGCAGGAACCGATTCCAAAATGCTGCGAGCCAGCCAAAACATAGACTCGTAGGCAAACGCAATCGCGCAGTAGTTAGCATGATTTTGATCGGCAGGAGAAATCCACCGGATTATTTTTAAAAAAATATTATTTGAACCGCTAGTAGTTGAATGTCCATTTTTCTATAAGAGCGGAGGAATTTGTTGATAAAGATTTCGATAAATAAAAAAAATTCCAGCTAAGATATTAACAGGTAGTTTTTTCTTTTGGTAATTTTAATGAAAGATAAATAATTATCTTTGGAAAATATTGCACATCTTTAAACGTTACATTTAAAATGGAATAGTAGTTCTTTTATGAATGGGCTTACCGTAAAATTAAAATTTACTCAAAAGTTTGAACAATGTAAATTACTAATTTCTTTAAAATAATGTATTTATATCGCAACTTTAAAACGGAAATGACGCTTATCGCATTATGTTATGTACTATTTGCCGTTAAATTTCGTATCTGGGATACTTGTAAGAGGACATGGGGTTTATCCGAAGGGCATGTGGAGACCATTGGAATACAATCGAGGAAAATTGTTCTGCGGGTAAATAATCAATCAACGCTAGGGCCGAGAGGTAAGGGAGAGAGAGCGAGAGAGAGAGAGAGAGGGAGTGTCTATCTTGTTTCGGAATACTACATTCGCGGGTCTCCCTCGGAGATGGTCACTCCCTCCCCTCTTCCTCCTCTTAAGGGGACCGCGTCCTGCGCCCTCCAATTTATTTGCTGCTTTATCATTCCCTCGCCATCGCCACAAGGGTTTGCTTATTCAGTTCGCATCTCTTCTTTGCCCTTCCGTCTCCCTAGGCAACCACCCCCTCTCTTCTTCCCTCCCAACCCCATCCCCCTCTTTTGTGTTTACGTTTATCTCCCAACCGCTTTCGAGGACAAATGTCTCTTCTCTCTCTCTCTCTCTCTCCCTCTCTCTCTCACTCTCTCTCTCTCACTCTTCGCTCCGATGTTTTACGTGAAAGACACGGGTCGCATTATTTTTCGTTGAACGCGACCGACCAGTTGTCGAAAGCGAATCCGTATAAATATTGGCGAGCGCTATGGGAGAAGGCGTGCGATGAACACACTAAACATTTCAGGATTTACATTACATTTGAGTCGAGAAGTAAACACTTTTGCTACAATAGCTCTAGTGATTATATCTGAGACCGCTATGAGGATCGTTTCCCTGCGATTCTACAATCGGTTATCGTCTCCAAAAATTAGCTGCTACTGGCTAATATAAATATCTTTCTCTATTTTGAATCGTAATTAAGACAATTTGCTACTTGATTGTCGTACGATAGTGAGTTCTTTTTATTTGAAATTATTCAAAGATTTGCAAGGTTTGAAACATGCCACCAGCCGAAGCGAATTAAAACACTGATAGTTTCCTATCAGAGATTCCTCTACGCGGGACTACAAGTCTTATTCGTATCATTTTATAGAGATATATATAAAATGGCTTATTTAAAAGCTCCAATATATTATTCACAATCGTAAAGGGTTTACACAGACAGTGCAAAACAGTTATTGCTAACATTATCATAGATATATAGTGTTCCATTCACGTAGAGCGAAGGTTACATCGAAGTGAGTTTTTCGAGATTTTTCATAACCCGATTGGTAATGTATATCATTCGATCTCCTTATTTCAGAGCTTTATTCACGATCATTTTTTCAATTCTTCCCCCCACCTCCTCGCTTCCTTCTTATTGTTAGTTAGTCTTTTTCACTCCCTTTACTCCTTTTTCTCTCTCTCACTCACAATCCACGCTCTGGCCATTGTCTACGCATGAATACGTGCATTAAAATGCGCATGCGTACTTCGCATCGTACCCTTCCCCTCTTCGTTGCACAACGTCGCCTTTCTCCCTATCACCTCTCTCTCTCTTCTCCCTCCTCTCCCCTCCCCCTTCCCCTCCTCTCTCGCTTTCTCTTGTTAACAATTCGCCTTTCATTTGTCGCTGAAATTAAATAGCCACAGCTCTAAAAAAAAAAAAAAGGTACCGTGCCGCATTTCGCTTGAATGTACGGACTATTAAGAAGACGCACTCATCTAAAAACCTTTGCTATACCGACCTTCACGTTGTGTCGAATCGTTTATGCCCCGGGGTTGCCACCTCACCTGGTTTGACCCGGAATCTCTGGGTTTTGAGACTAGTTTTCGGGTCAACAACATAGTGAAGCAGTGAGGAATAGATCAATGAATATATACGTTCCTCATATTTTATGAATACTACTATTCAACTATTGTGTGTCAAACATTTGAATACAGCAAAGATAATACTTTTCCTTCTTCGCTTTATCAGAATCTCCGGGTCAAATTATGAAATCTCCGGGTCAGATTAGAAAATCTCCGGGTCACTGATGAATTTGAGGTGGCAACCCTGTCCATGGCTAGATATTTGTAAGGGCGATTATTCTGCTGGTTGGTTTGGAAGGTTGCTGCACAAAGAGACGATCCATCCTTATTCGCGGATTGATCTTTGGACCGCACGGGTCAAAAGGTTGAGGTAGTTTTTTCTCTAAGTGGAAAATCGGTATTGAGTAGCGTGTTTCGTTTCTAGTCGGGTTAATAGTTCGTGTTCGAGTCGGTCGCTATTAACGGACACTTGCGGACGCGATTGATTTTGCCAAAAAGATTTTTCTATTAAAGACAGCGTCAATGGCTACAAGACGGTTGAGAGAATCTTTTACGTATTTAGCTACGATGCAGTCGCCCTCGGTGGCAAACTGCCGTCTACAAAAAAACCTCATTTTTAGAAGTCACGTTCGGTGGCTAACCAACGAAGGCGGCTGCTACATATGTAGTCGAAAAGCCCACTTGGTTCTGTAAAACGTTTGAAAGCTTGTGGATTTGTCTTCGAGGTAGAGATAGGTGAAAACGGAAAATTTTCTGGAAACGGCACATTTTTCACGGCCCAAGAGAACGAGCATTTATAAATGAAAATAGGATGACTGTCGTCTCTGGAATGTTTTGGGCTGTAATGAAAGTGTCGTTTTGAGCCGATTTTTGAAACCTGGTGAAAATGCGTTCTTTGAGACAAAAACGTATTAAATTCAATTGGATTCCAGTTACAGGATAGATTCAACTCGGAAATTCACCAGCCCAAACTAAATTCTTAAAAGTTATTATAAACTGTTATGTGCCCAAGTTTTGGAATACCGGTCAAACTAAACGTCTAATTTCGACAACATACATCATCTCAGTCATCAGATTTTTTGGAAAATACTTTTCAATCAAAGGACATCGAATGTAGTTTATAGAGAAACTGGAACGGAAAACAAAGGCTACGTCCATACGTCGAGGAATCGTTGCTACGGAACAATGCTAGAGATCGACGACTCTGCAACCGACGGTGTCGCCTCGGACGGGAAATGAGAGAACTCTCCCCCCTCGTCTTAGGTGGTGGGCGGGAGGAAGAGCGAGTGGAGGAAGGGGTGTACGGACGCCTCCAAGAGGTTCCTTGCACCACTCTCGGCATTTTTCATCTCTCTCTCATCTCTAACGATCTTCACGACGGAGGCTTAATACCTCTGGGATACAAAAACAGCGGATTGAAAAAAACCGATCCTTTAGAGCGTTGAAAATACTCCTCTCTCTTTCTCGCCTTCTATGACTCCGTGGCCGTTCATTCTTCTTTTCACAAACTCGCGGCACCTTCTCCTCTCCTCTCTCTCTCTCTCTCCATCTCTCTCTCTGTCCTAAATGGGTTTCTCCCACTCCATCCTCACCTGCTTCATATCGCTCGCTGTAAGCGTGACTTTAGGATAGTCTGGAAGAACTATTTATTATTATGCTTAAAGCAATGCGTATTTATTCGGTCCATATTTTTTTAAAATCACCGATTTTTGGGAAACTGGCGTGAATGGGCTCTGTTTAAGTATATTCTGTAAGCCATTCTCGTTTTCTTAACTAAAATCCGCCCCGTCGCGTCGCTCCGGTTAGGTACACCTGAGATCATCCTCTTTCGCAATTATTTTTAAATCGGACTGACTCCTTCTGGTATTTCTTAAAAAGCGATTGTCGGGAATGTACTATATGATGATTTTCGAAGATTTTATTGGACCTCTTTGTCTGAATATTGGGAAATCCGATATTTTAAAACCAAATCTTTTTGGTGAGTGAAGTAACGATAACGTAATGGATGCCTGGCGCGCGCCGTTCTTCTTTGTATCGAGAAACTGGGCGTTTATTTCTATGAGTGAGTATCGAATCTTCACATCATCCATTGGTATAAAAACCACCATACAATTTAGATACGAACACAATTTAGCTAAATCTCGAGTGTTTGCGAAAAGTTAAACAATTCCTACCAACAAGCAATGTGAAGACCATCCCCGTAACTAGATATTTTAGCGCCCGGGGCAAACTTCTAAATATGCGCCCTCTCCCCTTTCAAGAAATCATTTTCTCTAGTTTATTTTGTTACTATTTGGATTTTTTGCGCCCCTTGCTTATTAGTTGCGCCCGGGGCAATGTCCCTCTTGCCCCGCCCTAGTTACAGCACCGGTGAAGACTATTGTCAATGACCACAAATACAAATAAACGTCGTTTAATCTAACATGTCGAAAAAACTTGAACGGAATATTACACGATTGTGAACAATCACTCGTTAAATTAAAGAGTAATAAAAAGGAAGATGTATGAAGCGTGGGTTAGGATATTTTTTAGCATTTGAGGCGTTGTCAACCACTGTCAAGGCTGTTCATTCTCAGTATCACTAAGTCATAAAAAGTATTAGAGAACTATCTACCTAATCACGAAAATTGTCTTTTCATTTCTCTATAGCTATCAGACCATCTCGTGCTCTAATGTGCTAAAAAAGACTGCATTTTTTGTCATCCTATCTGAACAACGTGAACGAGTTAACCTACTTTTCCTAGCATAACAATTACTGGTGTTATTTACATAGTAAAGTTGATCCGGGATAAAGAGAATAAACCAACTAATAATCCGGACATATGCGCGAATTTGTTCTATCAATACAGAATTTCAATATGCGACATCATTTGTGAGAATCATAATACGAGCAACGCCGAAACTGTTGTGCTTTCAATCTAATCAGACAAAACAAAATGGAATCAACAAACATTGGATATCGCATGATTAAAATTCAAATCAGGATGTTATCCATTCCGGCGCATCTATATCCATCACCTTCTCTCTCTCTTCATCCTTCACTCTCTCTCTCCATCTTCAGCCATTCAGCCATTCCTCTTCCCTTTACCTCTCTCAACCTCACTCCTCCTCAGTCCATGGGAATATTTTGGAGGTCGGACCAACTCGAGCGTGCATTGTTTTTCAAACCTCGTCCCACCTCCTACCCCCTCCCCCTTTTCTCTCCCTCCCCCTTTTCTCTCCCTCCCCCTTTTCTCCCCCTCCCCCTTTTCTCCTTCTCCCCATCCCTCATCACCTTCTCACTCTTTACGGGCTGCTGCCGAAGGGTTCCTCTGGCCACGCCTCTCGTGGCGACTACTCACTGCCCCCGACTCCCTCATATTCCCTCACGTCCCGCTCCGTCGCCCCCTCCATCCCCCTCCTCCCGCCCCCATCAAAATCCTACTCAGCCTTTCCTCCCATCCTACTTGTCTCCTCTCTCTTTCCTCTCCTCTAGCTTCCTTCGCTTTCACCCTCTTCGTCCTACGCCTCACTCTCTTTTACTAGGATGGCCAAGTCAGGTCTTTCCTAGGTTATTACGACAATTACTTTGTCTTTTTATAGAAATTTTCCGAAGTTGTAATTTGCTATTTTGCTTGTATGTTTTTCTATTTATTTTATTTTATCGTTCTTTTCTGTGAAATTATTGTTGCTATTTTAATTCTCATTTGTAATTGTTGACCCAGGATTAAATGTAAGAAGGGACTATATAGTCTCAATTTCGCCCTAATAAAGTCGTTTGTCTGTCTGTCTCTTCCTCGCCACTTTTTTCTTCCCTATATTCCTGAAATTGTTTAAAAAAAATAAAAAGACAGTTTTAGCATTGGTCATTCTGAGACAGATTTTATAAAGAAGGTCGTGTCCATTCCCTTCTATTTGCAGTAATTATTAGTTTGGATTTCGTGCTGCTATCGCATACAGCGGGATTGAATTTTGACTGAAACATTATGTCGCAAACTGCGGAAGGAGATGAAACAAAACATTCGAGCGAATGGACAAAATCGAAAATTGTGTAACGTCGTCGACTCTCGCCATTCTCAAATTTTCGATTATTTATCAAAAGCATTCATTTCGGGGAAAGTAAGGCTCCCTGACGTTCACTCCCGGTTGAAATTTCCATCCTACAAAACAAAGAGATGACGCGGCTCCGTACTTTCCTCCCATTGACTTGCTAAGTACATTTGCGAGTGTCCGTACCGGTATTTATGTTTCCTCCATGCACCAAAACAATACAGTTTCCACCCCCGTCGGCTGCACGCATAATGGACGACCGCTTCCTTACGCCGATCACGTTAGAGACGTTTCAGAGACGAACGTCCGCGTGTTGGAATGGACGCTCCATTAATATTACTCATCTCGGGCCGTTTCCACACCTTCGCCCATTTCTCCAACCGAAGCGTTTCGGCGTCAAACGCTCGTTTCCCTGGAAATTGCGCGCCTTCCGTTGAAAAATAAACCCTCTTTTTCCCTCCCTCCCTCCGTCTCTCCCTCCCTCTCTCCCTCCGTCTCTCTCTCCCTCCGTCTTTCTTACGTCCCGAGGAATTGGAAATCCCCCTTTGACTTACGCGAGGCCGGAAGTTTATAAATTCGAAAAAAAACCCCGTCTCCAGGTGCAAGACCATTATTCCCCGCTCATCCATTTAACTCCTTATGACTCCATCTCTCTCTCCCCTCTCTCTCTCTCCCCCTCTCTCTTCCCCTCTCCCCTATTTCTCCCTTCCAATCCCTCGTCTCTTAAAATTCACCTCGCAGATTCATTCATCTCCATCCCAGCCATTCACCCTCTCTTTCATTCTTCTCTCTCTCTCTCTCTCTCTCTCTCTCTCTCTCTCTCTCCTCTCCCTCTCCCTCCCTCTCTCTCTCTCTCCCTCTCCCTCCTCTTTCCTCTCTTTCCTCTCTAACACCCCTCTCTCCCTCACTTGCTCTCTTCTTTCTCCTCGCCTTTCCTCCTTCACTTTCTCTCTCATTTCCTCTCGTTTATCACTCTCTTCCATATCCCTTCCTCCTACTTCATTTTCCATTCCCCACCGCTTTACTACCATTTCAATTCTTATTCATCTCTCACTTTCATCTCCACCTTTCTTTCCTTCCTTAAAAGTTTAATTCATCCTTCGTTCCATTTGATCTCACTCCATTCACCACACTCTCTACACTGCCTTAGCCTGTTCTCCATTTATCTCTTCCATTTATTCCCATTCTCCTATTTCCTCTTCATAGAGAAGAGGTTTGCATCCATTTGGCACCTAGAACGCAATACGGTGCGCAGCCAATCGACTCGAGTTCCAACAGGTAACTTCAGAGACGCATTTGTTACGCCATGTTCTCTTTAATGGGAAAAGTTGCGGATAGATTAAATGCATTTCTCTCGCTGACTACACCGAAGCGTGTCAACACGATTAGAATCGCTGACGCCGCCACGAACATCGGCTGTCATGATATGCCTCCGGATTTTATTTTTGCTCGCGTTGTTCCTATGTATAATTCCCGAGAAAACTGTATCGTTGGTCCTATTTCTGTTTTAGTATTCTAACATAATATTTAAGTATGTATGTATAAAGTGTATTGGCGCTAACTCGAAGGCTGTAATCGAAACTTTCCTCTCTTCTCTGTACGTTGCCTTTTTCTTGACTGCGTTGTTTTGAATAAGGGTGCAGAAGAAAATAAACTCTTTCATATACAATAAAATAAGCGAGGGAGAGAGTGAGGCTCGAATGTAGGAGCCGCCGTACGCGGATCTAGTCACGCTCGATGTGGTTATTCATTCATGAGCGGTTTAAGATTCGAATGCAGGATACGATTAAATAATCGTCTTATTTAGCACTGCAGTCCGATTGCTTATCGTTTTTATCCTACAATTAAACTTTAAAAATTCTGTTTCCAACCGGTCCATAGGACCGAAAAATCGGTCGGGCGAGCACGCCCCAGAACGCGTGCGGAATCCCTCGGCACGTTCTTTCCGCGCGCAGAATCCTCCGAAAGTAAAATCCCCGCTCGAGCACGCGTGCCCTCGAAATGGCTCGCGCACCACGGTTTGAGGACCCTTGCCGCGTAGCGCCATTAATATTACGCTCGCCTCCAACGACAAACTCGCACGGCCGCGCACTGAATTTGGGATGGCCACGTCGATGCACATATTCCAGGAAGTTGAGGAATATCGATGGCCGAGGGAGGCGTCGATGCTTATCTGCCTCAAACAATCCGAAGGGCGGCGGCGGCGGTGATGAGCGAACGCTCATCGCCAATGACGAACGCGACGCCTCGCTATACGTGCGACTATTTCCCGATATGACGGAAGCCTCCCTCTCCTCTACCTCTCCCCCCCTCCCCACCATTCTCTCCCTCCACCCCCACCATTCCCACCCCCACCATACCCCTCCCCCCATACCCCCCTCGGGCGCAAGAGGGGACTTTTTCGGCGCGCCACTTGGTAAGCATTCAGAGCAGGGCGGAATTGAGGCAAATCGGTCGGATTTTGAAAAGGGGAAAGAGCCGCGGAAAAAGTGTCGAGAAAGATATTGTAGTGGTTGATGTGCGACCTGGGAAAGGACCGACGAAAATCCAAAACTTCCTTTTCTGCTCATGTAGGTAATATACAATTAAAAGAAACGTGTATATTGTGTTATGGAACTTATTCAAAATTTTCGGAAGTAATGGGGGTTTGTAAGAAAAGGTTGAGAGAGTTTGCAATAGAAGAGTAGCATTTATCTAAGAGGAGCATTTCGTTCCCTGTGGATACGTTTCGGCTGTTTATGAGTTGAGTGCTCACATTCTCCCTATAAACCACGCGATCCAATACTGTATTGCTTTCACAGAAACTGATCTAAGTTCAATTTATCCCTATAAATATATCTTGTGGTGCTAAAGGAAAAATGTCCATTCTTTTATAATAAAAACGAGAATTTAGTTTTTATAAGATTCAACAATTGGCCCTAATTTTATTTTTCAGAGGGGATTATATATACCTTTATTTTTAAATGGAATATTACACGTAATCTGGTTGTCATCCCTCTCCGTGGCTGATAACGAACCCGAAAATCTTCTCTACCGTCATGTCTCTCTCCATGTCTGTTTCCTCGACACCCACAGCGGTGCTCCGACTTTCAAGTGTCCTCACGGCTTCCTTTGTCGCCACTCGGAACTCTTTTTACTTTCCTCTAGCTTAAGCCCACGCGCACGCACACATGCACGCAAACGAAATCGCAGGCACGCAGACACACATAGAAAAGGTGATTGCCGTGAGAAATGGAAAGTTCTCCATCCATCATCAGAAAAATCCTTCCAACAATGGAGGCCATTTTAAAAAAATAACGAAACTAAAACCGTAGAAATTGTGCGAGGGTTATTCTGTAAAAACATTTTAAACCTTAAATTTAAAATTGTTTAACTTTTTTCAATAGAGAATTTGGAATCGTCGGTCTTGTTTTTAAGAGGGCGTCTCGCGACGATTATACGTTTCTCGAAGGCAGCCGTTCTTCTCTCGCTCCATCGTCCGTCGGCACCTCGTTAGCGTCGTGAAACGCACCAATAGGGGGATGGGAGAATAAGTGTAGGATTGGGGGAAGGGGGGAGAAGAGGGGGAGAGGCAGAGAGAGAGAGAGAGAGACTCCCTAGAATTAGTTTAAACAAAACTCTCGGGCACAAGAAGCGTCGCATCCTCCGGAACGAATTTTCCATTATATCCCAAGTAAGCCGTGAAACTATGCCGTGCAAAAGAGGATTCTTCCCTCTCATCTAAAACTCCCTTTCTCGCCTGCGCCGCATTCAGAGAGTTCGTTTTGGACCAGCAATCAATCCGTCCCAAGTCTGTGTTCAGCAGACCAAGGAGCAGCATCACGCTCCCTCCCCCTTTCTCCCTCCCTACCTCGTTCTCTCTCCTTCCCTCTTTCCCCTTCCCTCCTTTCTCCCCCCCTCCGCTTCCCTCCTTTCTCCCCTCCTCCCCTTCCCTCCTTTCTCCCCCCCTCCACTTCCCTCCTTTCTCCCCTCCTCCCCTTCCTCATCCGCGTTTTCGCTATTCCGACGATCGATTGATCGAGACCCAATACCGAGAACTATTTTATTCGTTCTCTTTTCTTTTTTCAGACTATTCGCGTCCGCGACGGATTCGCCAACAGAAGTAACGCGCTTTGCGAAACTCGTTCGCGGCGACGGATGCTACATACGTCGTGACCGAGCCCCGTTTCCATTTGCAAGTCAAAGCGAAAGTGATTCCGATTTGTTTTCCTCGGTGTTCTCGCGACTCGTGTGATCGACCCGTCGAATGGGAGTATCGAATCGAACCCGGCGCCGTGCGATAGGACGCGGCCGTCTCGACGCCGAGAGGCATAATATGAACATTCCGTCGCACTCATCACCGCAAATATTCCGATCTTCGGGAGAATTGGAGTCGAAAAAAATGAGAATTCTTCCCCTTTCCAGGAGCGTAGATATTCCGGCGTACGTTGGGATCTGTCGACCAATATTTAGGTAGAGCTCGATCATTTTACCGTGGCGAATATATCGTAACTTAACGGGAAAAATATACGTTAGATGGCAAAAACGAACTGGTGCACGCGGTCCCAGCACGCGCCGAATCATCGCCCTTTTTAAAGGGCTCGTTTCGGCAAACAACGGGCGTCGGAGCGAGTCGAAGAGGCGATGGTCGGGTGCGGCTTCGCGAGCGGCCACCACCGCTCCTCGGAGTCGGTGTGCGTCGAAGAACGCAAGTGGAAATGGTCCGTCCGTCACTTGGCTAGGCATATATCCCCGTAATCGAACGTAACTGTTGCGCCCCCTGGGAGAGAGGAGGAGCAGAGGTCTGCGTCGTCATCCGTTTTCCGAAAACTAGGACACGCGGCGGGGCGAAAAGAAAAGAAAATAGAAAAAGAGGCAAGAGACCACCCGTCGCGATCGAGCGCATCTTCGCACTGTTTTTTTCCACCGAATCGAAGCCAAGGCCGTTCTCGTGGAGTGCCAAGAGGAGGAGGAGGCGGTATGGGGGAGAGAAGTGAGATGAAAAAAATGGGGAGGTCACGTAGTGAGGGAAAACAATGGAAGGTATAGGGAAACAGAATGACTCGGTGCAGAAAAAAGGCGGCTGTTGGAGATGGGGAAAGGGGAGTGGAGGAAAGAGAGAGTGAGGGGGAGGGGGAAAGAGGGAGAGAGGGGGTGGGGGAAGATGGAAAAGGAGGGAAAGACTTTTCGGAGAGGAGGATCCTTATCGTGCCTGATTCGCCCACATTGCGACACACTGAAACATTGGCATGAAAGAGATAGGATTTGGCAATTTAAAAAAATGTCTCCGTAGTCAGGATTTTGACCGTGGGACACTTAGGGGACAATTTTCTTTGGATACATACATTTTAAGAGATATTCCGGCTGGCTTAAAACATTCCCCGAAATAAAACAAGTTGGACTTATCATGCAGAACAAATAAAACTCGTCGCATTTTTTACCTTTGTCGAGTGTTTACCCTAAAATAGTAATAAAAATTTTCTAGAGATATTAAATCAGTGCCTTATTCTGTATTCCTATATCTAAGGATATTTTCTTTTTTTATAGCCCTTGAAAACGTGGAGCAATACGTTTTAATTTATTTATATTATAGCGAGGTCCCAAATCGTCTAATTTTGTTCAAAACTCGGATTTGTGCAAATTTTCAACGCAAGATTTAATCTAAATGATATCATTGAGCGAAACGTTGTTATACAAGTAGAGACCGAAATGTTCGCGCTAAAATTCGATGCTATTCTCTCTGAAACGTTCCTCTAAATGACCTATTTGTTTCTTTTCGGTTTTGAAACCAGTTTAAAAAATTAGTTCTTCTTATTTTCGTTTTTTCCTAGTTTTAACCAGTTTTAAATATTTAAAGGTCTCTAATTTGGCCACTGTACAATTCTCAATGGACCAGGTGCTATCAGACGGGCAGCAAACACCATCACCCTTTCACTGCTGCACTCGACAATAATCGAGCTCTAATTTGTTTTGTCATTTCATCATCAATACTTTCTTTAATTTCCTCGAAATGAATTTAATTAATCCTTTCTTTTATATTTAAGTAAATATTTTCTTGCCACGGTCATTTTATTTTTCAGGTATTTTGACTAAAATTATCGTTTTTCATATGTCTGTTTTTATTATCGTTTCTACCAAAAAGGCCGGTGTTAGTACGAACAATATTTTGAAGGTTATAGATGAAATAAATTTGATAAAATTTTAGTGAAAGTGAATGTTATAGTGAAATATCAGAATGTGATAGTTCAAAGGAAAACCTGCCCAAACAGAAGAAAAATAAATTTTTGGAACCTGTTTTTTCGTGGTCTGACAATGCATTTCAGCCGTTTGTGCATGTGTTTCTTCCACAGAATCCTGGTTTCACCGCTCGAAACATTACATCGGTAAATTAAGTACAAGCATGTGAATATGAATGTGAAAGAAAGTGGGAACTGGTGAGCCAGAACTAGCCCAGCACTGCAGGTAGCATACCAGCTTAGTAGCGAAAGGGTTAAAGACAGTTAATTTATGAAAATGCTACGAAAATTTAATTGCCCAATAATTTCCGCTTTAGACCCTCGTTTCAATATTTTAGTCTTCATGTATTTTCGCTCACGAAGTTAAGATAGAATATCCGTTCGTTGAGGATACATATCATGTTTGGCAGTGCTAAAAAACTTATGACAGAATTCGATCGATGCTATGTTTTATGAAGCACAGTATCCTATATATAATTTTGGAAGTGTCCGTCCGTCCGTCCCCCTTCCCTGTATCTCAAAAGCCGTTTGTCGTAGAGATATGCGGTAAACTGCGTTTTGTTTCTACAAGCTATTAATAGGAGGTCCCTATAAAACTATTTTCGTTTGCTATAATATCCCGGGTTTGAATCCAGGAGACAATTATATGTTTCCATAAGTTTACACGGGATTTTCGATTTTTCAGAGTGCAAGGTTTTTTCCCCTCATACATCAAAATACGTCAATATGGACCGAGTTTATTCGTTTTTGCTTTATTCGACGGTTAATACGCTATATCATCTTATTCTTGCAATTTTTACATGTTACACGGTCGAAGTTTTCTGAAATACGCAATTGTTTTCGAAATTTAGCGGACATTTCGTACTCTTTCCGAGCTTTGCCAAGGCGACTGTCATTGTTGTCTCCGATTCAATTACTGCCAATTAAACCTTCAAATAGACGAAAGAAATGCGTTATTCGCTTCGCACTTTTGTTTAAGCATCGAAATTAATGTAGCATAGCAATGTAAATATTTAAGGATAATTATTATGTTGACTGCGCATAGGAATCGTTTCTAAGGATTTAATCAAGGAATTTCATCGTTTGAATGCTGGAATCTTACCTTTTTGTAAGTAAAACCATTATATTATACATCTGTAATGCTTATTAACGCAAGTAGGCTCACGCATACATTTAAAATTAGAGGAGAATTGGGACGTACTTTTTTAAAAACATATTGAAAGTTACATGGTTATCTTCTCTTCGTAACTAATCTAAATAAACGGTTGCATTTATTGTTATATAGAAAAATAAAGGACATATATTTCAATAATAAGATATAAAGAAAATTGTAAACTTAAAAGTTCGTGATCAATTACTGTGTAGCATTAATTTCCTTTCTAATATGACTTTTAAAATGCAGATTTCTGATTGACTTCGCATAATAATGCTCGACTCATGTATGGTGGCGACGAAAAAAATCTTGTAAAAAGTCCTGGGCTCGACTACAAATTAGGCATTTCTTTTTCCCATAAGGTAGGAGGGAGGGAAGGAGAGGGTGAGAGGGAGAGAGGGGAAGGGAGGGTGAGAGAGGGAGAGAGGGATAGAAAGAGGGTGAGAAAGGGAGGAGGAGAGAAGCAATTATTTTTTTAAGTTTAATTAAAGAAAAGTCGCCGCTCGGAGCGTGGCACGGGGTTGGGCCCCTAGTTAAGTTAACTTCATCCGAAAGAATGAAAGCGTTAGTTTCCAGCCTTTAAAACACGTACATATGCGTTGGGAGCGCTTTTCCTGCCGAAATCGTCGACTTTAATGACAACGAGTCGGAAGAAAGCGAAAAACAGCGGTTGCGCGGGGAAGGGGCGGAGTGGACGTGTGTAATTACGCCCTAACGACATTTTAAGCTTACGTAAAGAGGAAATTACGCAGCGGAATGTGTCAAATACGCAATTTAGTGTGGATTAAATTCGCGTTTTGCACTTTCAGCGTAGACACGCATCTCTGGAGCATTTTTCCATCAATTTTGAAGATGAGCGAGTAAAATTAGTTATGTTAATGCTCCGTTTCCAGGCTGATCGAAGTTTGAACATTTCTCACGCATTCGACGGCGGTTGAGAAGGACGCCTCCGCGAGACGATCTGTAGAAAAGAATCCAAGAAAAATCTGTCTGTCGAGAAGTGTTGTTTCGTGATGCGAAAATCAACTTTGATTCGAAGATGGAAGTGGGTACACGTTTTATTCTTTCTCGTAATTCTTTTGGAAAATGTATTTCTTGCAGAAGAAATGTTTTACCCACCGTGTAGGAAGCAAGATTTTTAAATAATGCCAATGTTGGCTTCAAACAGGAAACGCACATTGAATTTGGTACGGAGTCATTTAAAATCTTTCAAAGTGTTTTTGTCAACATTTTCATAACGCATAGCGACTCAAATAAATATTGGCGTTGCAGATCTAATGAACACGGCGCAAATGCTTCGAATCGTTTCCAAAATATTAATTCAGCTGAGCACGCCAGGCTAGAGCTATTTATACCGTTTTATTACATTTTGTCGCAAAAATGTTATATATTTATTTTCTCTGTATTAATATATACGTGAATGACGATATTTTAAAATAGTTTAATTTTTCATTTCTGATTACCCCCTCCCCCATAGATGGTCTCCTAGACGATGTCGTCCTATTGCCGCTCTAAAGTCGGCGCTCTCCGGAGAGCGGCAGGGAGGTCCCAAGCCCCGAGAGAGGCGTCTCTCCCCTCCCATCCTCTCCCCCTACTCTCTCCTCCCTCCCTCCCTCCCCCTTAAGACGCTTTCCCACGCGCCGTGCCATCGCGGTGACCCTTGACCAGAGTCCTTTTTCCGCAGTTGCGGAGGAGGCGGAGGGGAGGTCGCAGGGCCCCCGCGTGTGTGTGTGTGGCGGAAGTGCGGGTAGGAGGGGTGGGGCGAGAGGAGGGGTGGGGCGAGAGGATGGTTGGTGCAGTTTCCCACGGGGAGAGCGAGGTCAACGAGATGAGGAGGGAATAAATGTGTGGCGTGCCTCTAAAGAGGATCGCTGGATGCACCCCACATCGAACAGCGAATAACGGTGAGCGCGTAATTCCCATTTGATCGGCTCGCATGTGCATTTCGATATATTTGTAGGGGTCGAGTTGGGCGATTCATGCAGTTCCTTTTGCGATCCTTCCTTTATCTCATTGTCGTGACTTCCTGTCGATCATAATTAGTTTCATAGTTTTTTAATTCCGGAAAATGGAATTTAAAGAATCAAAGACACCTAGTATACGAAGCGGCTGAGAACGTGTCTATTTGAAAATTCGCTACGTGGTTATAAATAGGGTTTAAAATAATTCCAACTGACAAGAGAAGAATATTTGAAGTGAATAAGCAAACGTTCGATGGATGGCACCCTGTAATAAGTTTAAAATACGATACCAAGTGGAATTTTTGGATTATCTAAAGTCTTCTTCTACTCACGTTGTTGTTACTACCGAGTCGATTAAAAACAGTAAAGCGCTATTTGAGTGGCATGAACCGTAAGGACTTAAGAGATCTATAAAAAGGAGTGGTTTATTGAGTGTAAAGTTTTACAGATGTACCGTTTGCTCTATTCATGCGCCAAATTTTATTTAATAAATAAATATAAAATTATTCATAAATGACAATGAGCCCTCCGGAATATGGAATGGACACACATATTGAATACAATATGCCCATTTGTGATTGCATTATCGATAACATAAATATCGATTGTGCATTATCGAACAATATCCGGAAAGAATTGATATTCAAAAGCCATTTGTTTAAATAACGATGAATTGCGGTTATGAGGTAAAGTCCTAGGGCCTATTTCATAAGATAATTTATAATGCCCTTCACCGATTTCGTACTTTTCTTAAAGGTGAAAATGAAATATAGGCTTTGGGAAAAGAATTCTATTCCTCTTCAGCAGCTGAAACCAGATCTACCAAATGTAAACCATGTCTAACCCTCATGCAGACGGCCCTAATCAAAATTAGGCTTTTCCCGAGTCGTAGGATTCCAGATATACCTATTGCCCGAACGGACAGACAAATCAAATGCATAAGCGAATGTTTTTAAAAAAATCCCAAAAACGCCCCACCCACTAGAGATAATTATTTCCTTGTGGAAATTCTGCAAAATAATCGAGGGATTATGATGAAATTATTATTATTTGCTGAGATGCAATGACAAGCCGATTTATGCATTTTTGTTTCAAGTCGTTTTCACGGATGCAACGTGCGATTTCGTCTTGAATCGATAGATTTGTTTTCCAAAACAATTCAACGAATTCCGTTTATAAAGTTCCCGTTTATAAGAGCGTAGGTATGTACATGCAGCAGCAACTCACCGTCCGGATTGGCCGTGGATCCGGATCCCGCTGTCGGCCCGTCCTCGGAGACTCCGCTGGCGGGGGAAGCAGCTAAGGCGGCCCCGCTCCCTCCCGGGGACGACGAGGCTAGACCCAGGCCAAGGTGTTCGGCCAGCTCCGCGTGGTCCTGTTGGTGAATGTATTCGAAGATGCTGCTTCCGGTCATCTCCACCTGAGGACGGGAAATGCGACCGCAATTATTAATTGGCCTCTCGATTCATCAATGGGAATAAAAAGTGTGAAATCAGATTGCGACAGCTGAAAAAGATACGCGAAATGATATGGCGGCATGTTAAAACAAAGGCAAAAAATCAGTTTTCACTAGTAGTTACGGTGTTATTGTGAAAATTTGTGGATCCAGAATTTCCTTTGTAATTTAAACCGATATAAATCAAATTGCGATTTAAAAATGTATATAACGAGTTAAGAAATAACTGGAAAGGCAGATTCCAAAAGAGATTTTTATAAGGTATTTTCATTAGAAATTTAATAATAAAAACAGAACCCAAAATCGATCAAAAGTTGTCGAAAACATATCTCGCCGCAGTAGCTTAAGTCTCTATCCCTTTTCGAAAGTAAATTGAACGTATTTGCGCTTCTCTTTGATTGTTTTAGATACGAAAACTAAACGAAAATTTACCATAGTTACGGACCCGTATGAATAGTTTTCAGCGCCTTTATTCTAAAAACAAATCGCTTATATGTATTCGATTCATCCGTCCACCTGTCTCCTGTCCGTATACAAAATAACTCAAAAATGACAGACGGTTCTACATTAGGGCTACATTTGGTGGATCTAGAACAAGTAGCTGGGGAGTAATAGGAATAAATCTACATAAAAGTATATGCGGCTACGAATGTAGGTAACCGGCAATGCAGCGATTCTTTTCTCCTGTAGAAAGATTGCTGTCGATGAAAAAAGTTATTTGCACTGCAATTCTTGCCTCGCTTGTTTTAAAATCTTGCTAAAAAATGGACGGATCCCAAAATCAATAGGGTCCATGTTTGTCACAAGTCGAAACTGTTGTTAAAATGTTAACTTCGTAACTCTTCTCGTTGCTTCAAAATTTGGTGAACGGACGGACAAACGTAAAAGATGTTTTAAAGCGCTTATAAGAAAACTATATTAATATAACAATGAATCTTTTAGCGCTTTGTTGATAATGCAGTGTAACGTTCCGAACCGCACATTTCAAAACCTGGTTCCTCGCGAAAACCTACTAATTTAGAAATTCTGCGCTAAAAGCGCTTATTTTGGTTGTGCATCCTTCGATTGAAGCTTTCATTTCTCACAGTCCACTCAATGTAAAGTTAATAAGGTTTTCATTATTGGAAAGGAAAAGAGGAAAAATTAGATAACTATATTAAATAAAAATCTACTTCATTCTTTATTTATTAACAGACATTTCATATTGCTTTGTCAGCATTGATCAATCTTAACCGTAGAATGTTCACGTCTATTAGACCAACGTTTTTGGTCACCGTGACCCAAAACCCAAATTTTTCGACGAATATCTTCTGATTTATTATTACCTATATTGTATAGGTTCATAATCTGGTCCTGTGAAACCAATATGAACCTCCGAAAAACCTTATTTAATGAAAAAATAATTGAAAGAATTGGGTTAAAAATGAAGTGAAAGCAATGCTGTGAATATCGGACTTAAAAGGAAAGTATTTTCATTAAAATTTTACCATAATTTAAAAAAATTGATGTTATACACTAATTACACATGTAAATACGACCCGACTTCAGAATGTCTGCTTTAAACACTTACATAAATACAGATTTTCCGTGATAACAGCATACATGTTTTTGACAAATTGAGAATGAATGATTGGTCTTGGTATCTTTTTTTTATTAGGACAAAAATCGCTGCCAAAAACAAATTTAAAATTTTTGTTAATTTATTCCACCATAATTACAGTTGCTGGTTTAATGGACAGTGTTTTATGAATGGCATCCGGACTGCTTCTACGTAAATAAACTTGTACAGCATTTAACTGAAATTATACAAATTTTTGCCTTATCAAATGTGGATTATCTGTGTACTACAATTGTCCCATTTATCACGGATATTTTACTGTATTACGTTTTACACAACTATTTGCTTTCAAAAATAAATGTTACAAAAAAAACGCCGTGGAAAATTTTTCTACGTAAATAATCGTACTGGGTCACCACAACCCAAAAGCCTCTGTATTCGGCAAAGAAATTGAGAGATTAAGTTATGAGTCAGTATGGTTCGTATTACTAGGAAGGTACTAAGTATAATAAATAATCCATGGGGTCATGGTGACCCAACGCGACCCTTCTAGGGTTTAAGCGAATGTAATTGCTAAATATACAACGGCTCTAAGTTTCTCGGTGGTGAAGATTTCTAAATTGGGAATGTTGCGAAAATCGTCGACTTCCTTTTCCCTGCGTAACTGATTTTTTGGAGATTTTGCTGTTAGTTTTTAGACATTATAAATGTTTCTGTGTCGTGTGGTGAGAGTTTGGGAATTGGTCTGGGGTGTCACAGTGGGAAAGCCTCGTTTCACAAGCGAAGGATTAAAATAATGCAAAATGATAAACAATTAATAAACAAGGAAAGTTCAGTTTCAAGTGTCGAATTCAATTTTCGTCGAAAAACTACTTTCCTTCGGTATCCTCCCG
The DNA here is from genome assembly GCA_036926305.1 of Uropetala carovei. Classification (NCBI taxonomy): domain Eukaryota; kingdom Metazoa; phylum Arthropoda; class Insecta; order Odonata; family Petaluridae; genus Uropetala; species Uropetala carovei. The sequence continues at coordinate 1,636,606 of JAXCHB010000002.1, forward strand.
CGCATAGCCCGGGTTTTTAAGATTCCACTATTGGCAAATCGCCATTTTGATTACAGCCTTAAAGGTGAGCTCGATAATTCTTTCTCGAATCAATTTTCATTGTTTACCGCCGAAAATTTGTACGCATGTTTATTTATTGTATTGTTCCGCATTATTTATATTTAATAAAATCGAATTTTATATTGATAATTATAACCGGCATAATACGCGATGTATGTCTCATAACTAAAATCCGAAGAAATTAAAACGGTTTGGTCGTGAGCGGGTCTTTTAAGTACTTATAAAATATCTTTGAGCCAAAAAAACAAACTGTAGGTTTAGATGATTTGAAAATGTTAAATACACGATTAAAATCTTAGTTTAGATTCGAAAGTGATTTTCGTGTTTGTTCGGAACGGTTTTGGAGAAAAGAAACTAATCTCGATTCTTTGATCCGTGTGATCTCTGAATTCGGTGAATAGGGGCAAATATATGTTTCGTAAAATATCTTAAACCATTGCTCCTCAACCGGTGTATCGCGACACACTACTGCGCCGCGACAAAGTACTCGATGTGCCGCGGTAAACTTTGAAAACATAGGCAAGGGAAAAATACTATTTATGCTCTTCTAATATCTACTATTATTATAAGACCATAGAAGCCAAATATGTCTTATGGTACGATTTCTTAGGCTGTTTCTGCTACTTACAACCAAAACCAAGTTGCTATTGGAGAATTGGATTTCTTCTAGAACTATTTCGTAATCCAGCTAATCGATTTGAAAAATTCAGATTTTAGCAATAATTGTGAGAATCTGCGATTTTATCAATTTCGTTGGTAGAAATGTTCTACACGTTGTCGATAAATTTTATTCGGTGTGCCGCGAAGTTCGAGAGCACCGAATACTGTGCCGTGAAATTTAAAAGGAACACTGCTTTAAACGTTAATTTTGAAGAATTGCTGGATGTGGCACCTCATGACCTTCGATCGTTTCGAATCCGAAGTTTATTTAGCCATAGGTACGTTTTATATGAACCGGGTAATATATAGAGAGACCCTCTTAGCTTAATACACATAAAATAATACCATTAAGATAATCTTCCACGTGTGACCCCTCTATGCTTCGCGGTGAACGATTGTTTAGCGAGCGGGGATGCGGGGGGGAGAGAGGGGGGGGGGGGGGAGGGGAGGCGAGACGAGGCGCGGTTTCCGCCCACAACGGAGAATCGAATGACCCCGCCTCCGTCCTTTCTTCCCATTTCCACCCCCTCCCCCTCCGACACCTACCCTTTCCCCCCACACTGCCTTGCTTCCGGATAAGGTGTGGCGCCACGGAGGGGAAGATAGATAAGGAGGTGACGTTGGGGGAGGAGAGGGAGGGAGATGAAGAGGTGGCGTTAGGGGAGGGGGAGGTGGGCGAGGGAGGAAGAGGAGGGAGGGTAAGGGAGAGGAGAGAGATGAGGGAGGGTAAGGAAGGGAGGGAGAGGAGAGAGATGAGGGAGGAAGCGCCGTCGCGAGAAGTGGGAGGGAACGCGAGAACGATCCTCGACCAATGGGGAGTGCTCGTTTGGGGGTCACGTGACGCGGACCCACGCCCTACCCGCGGCATATGGCCGCGTATGGCTTCTCTCTAAAGCGGCACCTTCTCATTTATCAAACTCCGCCACATAACACGCTCTCTCTCTCTTTCTGCTGTAATGAAAAACTGCTCTTCTCTTAGTATTCAGACGATGGCGTATTTTGCTGTTCGTTGGAGCTGCATCGCTCGAGCTTAATTAAAACCTTATTCACTGAAATAATTCCAAAATAACCATCAAAAGGAAATTTACATATGCCATTCACAAGTTTATAAACGCAAAAATGCAGATACTTCTCAATTTTGGTCATCGTTTTAAGCAGTGTATTGAAGCGCATTGGGGAGTTATGTCCGCGGATGACGAATCTTTTAAAGTGATCGATGAGTTTTCAGAACCTCTTAATATTCTCAATCGCTTTCACATCGCCACCAGTTTTACCGAATATTTAACAAAATCAATGAAGCGTTTACTCGATCGATTGAAAAAAGCATTAAGATAATTGATTGATCAGATTAATATTTGCTATAAATCACACCGAATTCGGGTAAGTAAAACGAGGAATAAGTTGCGTTTATACATGTCCTCTGGACGAGTTGTAAAATAATTCAGGCATAGGTGTGATATTTATTTATTTAGTTCTGAATTTCATCATAAAGGTAAAAAGAAACTGTTGAAACAAATCCAAGTGGATAATATTGACATTAATTTTGGAAGGCATATGAGAAATGAACTTTTAACGTCAGTCATTTTCGTAGGACCTTTTTAAGGCAAAGTATGATCTCTTCTTCTTGCTTTTTCTTTAAAGAAAAGACCTTACAATATGATATCAGTATAACATTTATTTATATCAATTTATATTAAGATTTAAAACGTAATTTGTTTAGGTAACAAATCCTACGCGTAAGAGTGAGCGCTATAAAATCTTTGTTTCTAAAGGTTAAGCACATGGTACCGACGTTCGCGAGATGGGTGTCCCTAATGTTATAGGGCCCCTGGGTAGATGCCCACTTAGCCCATTGGTTAAGGCGGACTTGGGTTTTCGGCTGATTAAGGAGAAACTGAAACGTAGTTCTCACAATGAAGAAAACCAGATGAGTCCATTAATTTATTTGTTTCATAAAGCTTATTTTTGTAAGTTTTAACCGTAAATTTTTAGATATTCGGCTAACAATATTTCGTAGTTTGGAATGCATTAAAAATGTCTTTAAAGTCACTCTCAAATACAAAATGGGCTATGATTTCGTATGTTTATGTGTATGTATAGTTTCTATTGCATTCAATATTCCACTTTAATCGACTAACATCCGACAAAATTTTGAGGATGGATCCTTGGCACTACGTCCTTCTCGCTCCTTCCGCTTTTCAGGAATTAAAGCCGAACGAAAACAAAAAAAAACGGCAAAACGTGGAAAAGTCGAATCACGTAAATCACCTCTGTAGGAGAGGGAGAGAGGTGGATCTCTGGCAGGAGGGAGTCGATAAAACACGTACACCAAGTGGAACACTCGTCTGATAGTTTCATTTGGTTCGACGAATGCGGTCGTGGGTGGGTCGGGTCGGGTTGGACGGAAGCAGTCGAAAAATGTTTAGTGGGGGAGGAAGGTTAGGAATAAGAGAGAGAGGCGAAGATGGAAGAGAGTGGTTAGCGATGTAAGAAAATACGTTTCCTCTCTGAGAAGCGACATGGCTGCCGCCAAGAGGCTCATGGCTGCGTGACAGGGCCGAAGGAAGCGACCGCGTGTTTCACGAGACACGTGCTCTTTCTCTCTCTTTCTCGAGGAGGCCATCTTGTTCACCGACCTCGGCCGCCGCGGCTTAAGTTTATGGGAAAAAGCGGGAGCGTGCGCTTCGACTTCCGCCGAGTTTATCACCGTGGGAAGGAGACACGAACGACCCGACCCACCATGACTCTACTCATAGGAAATTGTTTCACCTTTAAGTATATTTTTAGCTCAGGACGCGCGCAGCTGGTTTCCCTCTTAGAGAAAATGCTTTCTTTAGTGAGGTGTGTCCCTGCAAAACGGTTATATAAAGACAGCTGAGATCCAGTCCATCGTCGTTCATTTCTCACCATCTATTTGCTAGAATCACTAAATTTCCCGTTCTTTACCGACATTTTAATTTTCAAACATCGAGGATATACCTAGTTAAACAGAGAATTTCTCCCCAAATGAGATATTTTGTTTCAGAACTATGGTTAGTAGAGATTTTATTGATTTACGGTCTTATGCCCAATATTTCTATGTCATTTACTTGCGCTACATTGGAACGCAAACAGTTTTATTTTCAGACTTAAGAATTTTGGGAAGAATCCTTTATTACCGTAGAAGGATTGAGGGAAGAGAAATGAGCATTGGGGAAGAAACGCGAAAGGAATGCAGCGGAAGATTTAAATACGAGAATCGATAGCCGAAGTAAAGTTATTTATGAAACCACACTCCGAAACGCAACCTGAGATGCAGCATTCCAGTCGTCCTATTTTCTCTTACTATTTAGTTAGTCTCGCTTCCTACCGTTCTTTTTAAAAAAAGAAGATAGTTTCTCATTTATATCTCGCCTCAGCTTCGCTTCCGGACGCAAGAGTATTCCCATGGGAAGGCCATCCACCCCCACCTCGGGTCCCATCGCGGCCAGTTCGGCGGACGCGAATCCGTTCCAAGTATTTGGGTTAAAAGACGGAATCATTCATGAGACATAGTTGCCACGTAGTTGTTGTAAACGACGCAATGGCGTCATTAAGTTCACCAGTGCGCTATCCATGTATATTCATCGGACTGCGTATTGTTTTTGCTATGGACGACGCAACATCGTTAGATTTAAATAAAGTTTCTTTGCATCGCGTCGGCCTCACTTCGTAATTGAAATTGGGTCGCACTCGTGCTGTGATAGAGATGGGGGTAGTGCGACGTCATCAGTCCGCGGTGCTATTTTTGAGCCGAGGGCCAGTTGTACGGAGAAGAGGTCCTTCGATGGACCACTCCTCATTCCATCCGTGAATGACACTGACGGACGCCTTCGAGTTAAACCACGCGTATCAACAGAGATATTATGCGTTCACAGTTGTTGTTTTTGGTTCGAAAAAGGGATATTCAAGTCGAATAAAGCCTTCGAAGTAATACCGCTATAATTTAATTTATCATCCCCTAAAAAATGTAATTTTTAAACTTCGGAATATTCGAAAATATGGAACAGGAGTATAATTGTGCAATTATCGGCATTCGAGGTTCAACGGAGATGCAGTGAAGTAGACGAGCGATAGCGAGGGCTATCTTGATGGCGAATAGAGAACTCGAGAGCCGCGAGCGTATTATTCACGCTGGAAACTTTCAGACGGGTTAATCGAATTCGGCCGAGAATACTGGCGAAGGAAGAAAGAGCCGTTATCTTTATTTGCAGGTGGAACTTAATTTACAAAACGGGGCTTCGTTTTGGATTACTCTGTTTGGAGGCCGCGTTGTGTCCGGATAGTCACCTAACAATTCCACCGTCATACCCCCTCTATAAAACTAGTGACAGTGCCAGACGAAGGAAAAAAGAAAGAATAAGGAAGGCGAGAAATTTCCTCTACACAAGCGCAATCCGGAATGACTACTTCCCGGCGAAGAATTACATAACGGCTGAGCAGGGTCGGCCCGAGGTACGGGCGAGCAGGGCGACTGCCCGGGGCGCAAAAGTCTTGAGGGCGCTATGTCGATCATATATCTATGCATTACTTGCAGGTAGATAAATATAAATTTATATCGCGAAACAGGCTATAATATTTATATTAACCATTATATTTTTTCATCATCAATAATTTTTACACAGCGATAAATAAATTAACATGTACTTCGAAAATCTCTCAACAAGTATTTACGGAGGCGGAATGCTATCTCGCCAGGGGTGCCAACATTCCTCGGGTACTGCTCATTTGAACGGAAGCTACTGAATCAAACCGACCATTGTTGTAAGACAGTGGCAAAATATTTAACAAATACGTGGTAAAATTACTCCAATTTATTAGATAAAATTGTATAATCATAGCGTGAACGAATTAATTATCTGATTTGTAATTTTAACGTGTAAATTATTTTCCATATGTAATTTTGCAAATGATGAAGTTCAAAGGAAGGAAAGCTGAAGTATTACATTTAATACAATTCGTCAGTACCAAATAAATCAGTTTTTATCGAAGTCATAAGTGTTCGATACCAGTGCCATAAGTAGGGTATATGACGAACATGGTATTTGCCATAAGCGCCGCTTGCAGAAGGCGCCAAACGTTCCCGAAAAAAGTGCCATAAGTTAATTTTCCCATAAACAAGTATTATTTTAATACTCAAACGTTGATTTATTTATAATAAAAACGCTATTATTCTTTATTAAAACGAAGAGAAAAATATATCCTACGTAACTAAGGTGTTTCTTAAAATTTTTCCATATGCACCATATCGCCAAAGTACGTCTCTGCTCGATACTAATTTCTAATAATAGTATGACATTCACTGATTGATAATAGTATACTAAATGCTTAAAAAAACTTGATATAGTTCGCAAAATCAAGCAAATTACGAATCTTCAAATGATAAATTCGATCGAAGTATCATCCGAATAAACAAATAATCGTTTAAAATTAGTCATCGTATATCTGCTTAATTTAATCTCGCCATCAAAATTTTACACTCCTATATATGGGGTACAAATGCCTTCGAATAATATTGTTATACTATATATATATATATATCTTATATAAAAACGTCGTTCTGTAAGGAACGCAAGATGAGCGACAGCGAAATTTAATTAGACGACTTGAAAATATGTTTTGTCAGTTAGTTAATACTGAACGCATTCTATCACAATATATTTCTGGTAGTTACTAATATTCGAGTGGCACATTTATTTGTTAGTGTAAATATCATACCTGCTTATGAAGAAAATAACATAAATATTTAAAAAATAACCATGCTATCAGAAATACGTGACGATAAACGACAAGTTGTTGTCATAATTATTAGATTGGAAACAAAATTGCAAATGACGTACAGATCATATTTATACTTCTTAATATTAAATTTGGTTGGTATCGGTTAACTATCGATAGGTTGCTGCCGTACATATGGCGCTGACCTATCGGGCAGAATGAGAACTACGGCCTGTGGCGACATTTACGTACACAATCACTTATTTGGATTTAATAACTTTCACGCAAAACTGATCAGGCCTGTCGCGACATTTACCAACCCGATCACCGGACAACGGGGAGGGTTAGTTTCGTTCCAGCGAGGCGAAGGGCACGATAGCGCCCTGAGACAACTGATATAAAAATATCGCGAGCCGAAGGCTCGCCAATATCCTCGATTACCAGGCAAAAAAATAAAGAAACAATTGAATAAAGAAAAGTTTTAGCTGTTGCCAAGGTAGGGGAGCACAATAGTGAGCCTGTTCCAATAGGTTCCATGTTGAACAGGTTATCTGCTTATATTGAAAAATTTGAAAATGGTTCCTTAGGAATAATTTAGGAATATTGATGTTGACCCATAACAATTATAAGGCTTATTACTTTCTGGAGCATTCGGGTATGTGGAATTTATATTAATTTTTTACGTTTTAGTGCACATAAAAGTTGGAGTAATTAATGTTTATTTTAGTTTAACGTAATACTTAATTCACGAACGCCCGTCATATTTGACGGGTAATTACACTGGTATATATATATATATATGTGTGTGTGTGTGTTTATATATAGGTATATTAAGCTGATAAGAACAGATACTACACTTTGGGGCAAACTTGGAGGAGGGAGGTAGTTGTCAGGGAAAACTGGAAAAGTCTGGGGGAGGCCCTCATCCGACAGTGGATTGAAAAAGGCTGATGATGATGATGATATATATATATATATATTGTAAATATGTATATATATATATATGTATGTATGTATATGTTTATGCATATGTGTATATGTATATGTATGTATATATATATATATATGTATATGTTTATGCATATGTGTATATGTATAAATATATATGTATGTATGTATATATATATATATACACACACACACACAGGGCCTGAGAGGTGAGATGGGGCCCGGGCCAGTCACAAATGTGGGGCCCCACCCCACTCCGAAAGCCATACAAACATATGAATAAAATCAATAAAACACGCAAAACAGATTTTTCAGCATTTACCAAAAGAAAGATTTATGTATATAACAGAACTTATTTACATTACCGATTACAATGCTTCACAATTTAAATATAATTTACATTTATTTGAGATATAATTTGACGACCTGTATAACATTACCCGAATTGAAAATTGAAACGAATTAAAATTATTTTTGAAATGCTTTTCGAGCTATATTTTTTGCAAATTTCTTTATTATTGAAAAATCTATTGTCCGCGCAACGTCAGAATTTATGTGAGGAATTGATAGCCCATTTAGCCTTTCTAAGAAGCCCTTCTAAGAAGCAACAGAAGCGGATAGACTCAAAAAAATTCTAAGTGCTACAGATGAATTTGGAAACAACTCAATTAAATTAGTTTCCATTATGTTCTGTAGCAAATTCGCTGGAGTTGGTTTTGAATTAAAGTTTGTTCTGTAAATTTTCTTCATAAAAACAAGTTCATCGCATATTTCGTGTGAAATTTCCTTAGCATATTTCTGTTGTAATTTTTGTGCTGAGGCTTTTATTTGTTCGTCAGTTAAATCCTAAAAAGTTTACAGGTTTCCAATTAAGTTGCAGATTTCTCGCAAGGATTCAAAACGCCGTGTCAATCCAGATATAACCGAATCAATAATACAAAAAAAAAAACGTCGATTCTCTGATGTTTTTCGGCGTCGGACTGTATTTTAATGCTGCTAGTTGTATGAAACTCTATTGAAATTTCGGAATTTCCTGCAATTTCCTTTGACTTTGAAAGTATTTTATCCCATTCCCCACGGACTTGTCGAATTTTTGAAATAAGGTTGTCTACGTTTTTCATCTCGACATCCAGAGTCGCATTGCGAGCTTCAATTAATAAATTTGTTTGTTGCAGTAAGGTTAAAATTTAAATCCATACCGTTGATTAAAGAATACATTCGAATGTATCCAATTGTTGATCGGTTCTTATTTGCGCCAGGGTTATTTGTTCAATATATTAGAATAAATATACTGAACACATAACCTTTAGAATAAATTTTGGGGGCCCCTCTGGGCCTGGGGCACGGACCAAATGGCCCTGATGGCCCCCCTCTATATGGTTCTGTGTATATATATATATATATATATATATATATATATATAAAGAGTAAGAGCCGACATAATTTTTAAACGCAAAAGTTCGCACCCCTGCACCGATTTACGTGTTATTCTCTTTGGACAATATTGGGGTAAATACAACCCCTAAAATTTCTAATTATATATATATTTAATTGTTTAAATTTTATGAATTTTTATCAGCCACAATAATAAACTTTTTTGTAATTTTCCATGTTTTTTCTCGCTGGCACACCATTCCCTAACTTCCTTAAAATTTTCAGCTCCCTAACTTGACCGAAAGTCCGTAAATATAAGTTAATATGTTTAATATTTAGGAATTTTTAACGGTAACAATAAGAAACGTTTTTGTAATTTTCAATTTTAATTACTGCCAGAACACCATTTCCTAACTTTTTCAAAATTTTCAGATACCTAGCTCAACAGAAAATACATAAACGTTAGTTCAATTATTTAATATTTATGAATTTTTAACGGCCGAATAAAAAAACATTTTTAAATTTATATAATCCCGTTTTCGTTATTTGGCAAATTCTACCGTTAAAAAAATTCTGTTTTGTAGCTCATTTAGAAGTACCTAAATCGTGATATCTTTGTTTAAATGTTAATATTTTTAATGTACAAGAAAGAAAACGTGATTTTCGATTTTTTTCTGTAGGTTTTGTCACTAGACCTATCTATGTACCAAATTTCAGGTTTCTAGCACAAGTGGAAGTGCCTTATAATTTTGTATCCTCCTATATATATATATATATATATATATATATATATATATATATATATATATATATATATGATACTAGTTAATGTGTGCTTGCATGCATTTTCGGAGATATTTTGCTTTTTACTTTTTACTTTCTCCATACGTAGTAATGGGAAAGTATTGTATTCATGAAAAAAATCGACTTCGAGATTTCAACGGAAATACATGTTTTGAGGTCCCTAGAACACGTTTAGACTATTTTCGGAATGATGTCTGTGTGTGTGTATGTGTGTATGTTAGTGTGGGCGCTCTAACTCAAAAAGTACGTGCCATATCGTTACCAAACTTCATTTATAACACTTTAACATTAGCAGAAAGAACTGATTAGTTTTTCGGCAATAACGGATAACCGGAAGTCGAGGTTTATTCGAAACCCGATTCGGTTTTTGCGATATTTCTTCGTTAAAGCATCATTATTGTATATACAATTCTATACAAAAGTTATAGAGAATGTAATTTCCTACAACTTTCATTTGAAACAATTTTCTAAATCAGTTATTGTTTAGGAGTTATTTATAAATAAGCGGTTTTTCAGTTTTCTCCTTAAAAACATCGTAAGGACCAAAGTTGTAGAGAATGATATTTCTTCCATGTTTTGTTTGAAACAAATTTTCGCAGAAACATCCATTTCGGAGATATTTTGCTTTTTCTTAATACCAGTATAGACCGCCAGCACCATGTAGCGGTGAATTCTGTAAACGTTCAAAATATGTGTAATTTTGGGCAATAAGGACGACTGTATTCTTTTACGATACGAAATGATAATTTTGCCTCATAATGCTATTCATAATAATTTAAATATCTACACCCCAAATATTGAGAAAGTCATGTGTTGGCCACATCAGTTTTTTTTACGACAGAATTAAAATCCTTGTAGAATTAAAGCAAATTTACAGTGGTTATTCAAAAAAGTGGTAATATTCTGGGTGGAAACAATCGGCTGCCTAGGCAACGAGCTTTCATATGGGATTCAGATACCTAGTATATTGTGATCACCAAAAAAATCGACTTCGAGATTTCAACGGAAATACACGTTTTGAGGTCACTAGATCTGGTTTAGACAATTTTCGGAATGATGTCTCTGTCTGTGTGTGTGTATGTGATTGTGGGCGCTCTAACTCAAAACGTACTTGCCATATCGTTACAAAATTTCATATATAACACTTTAGCATGAGCACAAAGAGCTGATTAGATTTTGGACAATAACGGTTAACCGGAAGTCTACGTTTATTCGAAACCCGATTCGGTTTTTGCGATGTTTCTCCATTATAACATCATTATTGTATAAACAATTCTGCACAAAGATTATAGAGAATGTAATTTCCTACAACTTTTATTTGAAGCAATTTTCCATAGCAGTTATTGTTGAAGAATATTTATAAATAATAGGTTTTTTCGGTTTCCTTCAAATATCTCCTTAAAAATGTCGTAATTGGCCATCTCCGTGAGGATCGAACTTGTAGAGAATAATATTTCTTCCAAGTTTTGTTTGAAACAAATTTTCGTAGAACCATCCATTTCGGAGATATTTTGCTTTTTCTTAATTTCCAGTATACAGCGCCACCACCATGTAGTGGTGAATTCTGTAAATATATTCAGAGCATACCTAATTTACGGAATTAAGGAAGACTGTATTAAAATCCGTAGCTTTAGGAGTAACTTTGACATTCATTTATTCTCCAGACGACTGTATTCTTTTACGATACGAAGTAATAATTTTTCCTGATATTGCTATTCATAATAATTTAAATATCTATACTCCAAATATGGAGAAAGTCATGTGTTGGCCATATCAGATTTTTTTTAATGCCAAAATGTTAAACTACGACTAATGGAGGAGATCCGATATTGATAAAAACCACTTCTTACTCCATACGAAGTAATGGGAAAATATTGTGATCATGAAAGAAATGGACTTCGAGATTTCAACGTAAATACACGCTTTGATGTCCCTAGAACACGTTTAGACTATTTTAGAAATGATGTCTGTGTGTGCGTGTGTGTGGATGTGTATGTGCGTGTGTATGTGATTGTGGGCGCTCTAGCTCAAAAAGTACTAGCCATATCGTTACCAAATTTCATAGATAACACTTTAGCATGAGCACAGAGAACTGATTAGTTTTTGGACAATAACGGTTTACCGGAAGCCGAGGTGTATTTGGAACCCGATTCGGTTTTTGCGATATTTCTCCATTAAAACATCATTATTGTATACACAATTCTATACAAAGGTTATAGAGAATGTAATTTTCTGCAACTTTTATTTGAAACAATTTTCCATAGCAGTTATTGTTTAGGAATTATTTATAAAAAATTATCAGTTATTTCGGTTTTCGTCAAATATATCCTTAAAAACGTCGTTATTGGTAATCTTCGTTAGAACCAACGTTGCAGAGAATAATATTTCTTCCAGGTTTTGTTTGAAACAAATTTTCGTAGAACCATCCATTTCGGAGATATTTAACCTTTTCCTGTTTACAGCGCCACCACTATGTAGCGGTGAATTCTGTAAACATATTCAAAATATACCTAATTTACGGCAATAAGAACGACTGTATTCTTTTACGATAGGAAATAATAATTTTGCCTTATAATGCTAGTCATAATAATTTAAATATCTATACCACACCAGATTATTTTTGAAAGGTGAGAAAGCGGGTTACGGGGAGAAGAAGGCTGTCTCGACGACTAGCGATTATTAAGACAACGTATGTTATACGAAGCGGAGCTGAAACATGTTTTACATCTGCTTTCGCTATTAGTTTTCTCGTTCAGTAAACGCTAAAAGAATCTCAAAGGAGTAGGTTGCGCATTTCGTGACGATGGAGGAACGAAGAAGGGTGCAGAAGTGGAATTGCGTGTAATGGACAATTAAATGCGAATGCCAAAATCCCTTTGCGCGGCTACCACTCTCTCATCTCTCCACAAAGTCCGCGTATCGTCGAAATTGTCCGAGAGCAATAAGAAGCGATCATTAAGAGAGTTCCGATGGATGTAGTAATCGTCTTCATTGAAGAGTCTGTCACCGGTGAATAGACACCGAATACGACGGTTGCTTTGTTTCCGAAACGAGAAACTAATTTTCGAAGGCCATTTCAGATATCTAAATTTTCAAACTGGTTCCAGCCATAATACGATCTCGATAATTCCCTTTGATTCTGTGTCTATTGCTATGGCGAACAAAAGAAGGTCGCCACGGAGTTACAAAATGGCTGACGATCCTCTTTAGCGCAGCTCGGGTTCATTCTCCAAACTGCGCCATCGCTCTCCAGCCACTCTCTCCTCAGAGGGAGAGGAGGATGAGGAGGGGAGGGAGAGGAGGAGAGAGAGGAGGGAGTGAAGAATGGAAGGAGTGAGGATTTGAAAGGGAGAAGAGGGTCATAATGACCCCATGGTTCTCTCCCTTTCTATTACATTCCTAAGATCCTCTCCTTCAGTTGGCTTACTTAGTCTAAAACCGTCTCCGCTCCTGCTTTCCTATCTCTCATCCCTTCGCGCCCTCCCTCTCCTACTCTCATACTGCCCTTAATCTCCGCCCTTAATTCCCTTTCGTCAACCTCTCCTTCTCCATTCTCTCTCTCTCTCTCTCTTTCCCTCCTTCCCGTCTCTTCTTTGCACCGTCGCGACAACAACGCAATTTTTCCTATCTTGAACAACATTTAATGCAGTTAACAGCGAGGCAGTTGCAATCCTGAGGGTTCGAATGGCATTTTATTTCTTCCCCGAAATCTTAAAAAATTAGAATAATTGTTTCTATGTAGCTATAAATCATTACGCCGAAATGGAATAAATAAAATGAAATAATTAACATTAATTGCCTTAATTTGAAATATTATGGATTTATACGTAAGGCATCTTTCTTGATTTCAGTCTCCTTAAATGTCAGGCGAACACTATTTTTTGCATCGATTATTAATGGAAATAAAGTCTACGGCGTAAAAAATGGCCTTTCTATTTCAAACAAAAAATACGTTTCTATGAAATAAATATATCAGTATTTCAATTCAAATTTCTTAATTAGTTTACGAAAACTTATTTTTTGATCGGCCTACTGACGATGGAATCGTTTATTCCGAAATACGCGTATTTAGGTAATTTTTAGAAAGGAAGTACGCGTCTGTGTTGTTTTGGTTGGTGTGTATTTGTGCATGTGTGTGAACAAAGAAAAAGGATCCCTGGCGTTGGAGTAATTCCCCCTAATTCCGGAGCGTGTGAGATTGCGTGTGTGTTTGGTCACTGGCGTCGAGTAAATTTCCCCAAACCAGTGTGTGTGTGAGTATTTTCCTTTTTAAAAAAACATTTGTATGACTATTTGAAGGTTCCTCCTTTCATTTTCATTGATAAACCATAGGGCTGATAATTAAGATTTTTTCTTTATAGTAATGTCATTGTAATTTTTTGACCTATATACAAATTCTTTTCTTACAATTATTAGAATTATTATAAATGATTAAAATAAATTTTTTGATTCGCTTCGTAATATCAGAATAATTTTTTAGGTCAACACGGAATCCGAACTACGTAATTTGTCATTTACATGCGTAACAACTTTGAAAGAAAATCAATGCATTTTTATTTCCTCAGATACCTACTTCTTAATATGCACTGTTTATGCGAAATACTCTTTGCTATTCCCATCAATTCGTTTATCTACGCTGAACTCTATTTAACTGTCTTGATAGAAGCTAAATTTCATAAAATCTATTATAGCTGAAAAACTACAAAGGACGTAGGTTCGAAGCATTCTCGCTGAGGACATGTGCTTTTAGTTATTTGTCCCTCTTTTTTCAGTATTTATCGTTACTTATTAAAGGCATGCCGGCCCTGGTGGTGGCCTACCATCACTAAGGTCGCGGGTTCGAATCCCGCCAAGGGCATGGATGTTTGTGTCGTTTTCATAATTTCATATTTCATCAATCATGTGTGTGTGTGTCTGATGTGGAAGGCAATGGGAAACCACCACATCATATGTCATTTCAAACCAACCTCAGGGTTGAAAACTATGGATTAAAGGCATGGTAGATGTTAAGGTTAATGAATGGCTGTATTTATTTCAGAGGCATCCCGACCGATTAAGCATTTTTTTTACGTTTCTTGCGTGCATTCTGAATATTTCCCCCTGTGCTTCTCCTTTCGCCGTTTTCCGTTCTCTTCATTTCTCTCTGCACTCCTTTTTCGAATGCTTCTTTCTTCCCTAACAACTCCGAACCGCACGCACATCGACGTTATAGGTATAAATTACTCGATCCCGATGTCTCCTCGATTAGACAGACCACTTCGCTTGCAAGATTTTGAACTGGAAATAACACTTGCTGATGACGCATGGAGATATTTCACGGTAAAATGGCATATGTGAAAATCAGCTTCTGTAATATTAAACAGAATTTTGCGGCACAATTTACCTGGAAACAAGGTGTTATGTTTATAAATACGCGTATGACAACTTTTTGATCCATTCGTTTGTACTGCATCAATATACATTTATTAGAGGGATAATTATTGTCCTAGTAACAAATAAACATTTCCAAATCGTTGATACATTTACTCAACAAAATTGTATTTGCAGCACCCTTAATAACCGTCCACGTCACTCAGTTTGCAAAACACTGATCTTCAGCGTCGCAGAGTCTCATCGTTTGGCAGTTGGAATTAAAGAGGAAAAGATGGAGGAAGGTATAGGAAGAGGGAAAATAGACAGGATAAGGGGGAGGAAGAGGGAATAGGAGAAGGGTGAGAGGAATAGGAGAAGGGTGAGAAGAATAGGAGAAGAGAGGAATAGGAGAAGAGAGGAATAGAAGTGAGGTGGAGATTGCGTTATCCTTCGCGAGCGCCGAAACTTAGGAACCCTAGACTCCCTCTCCTCTCTCTTTTCCAGCCCACCCCACGCAGCTCTCTCCACCTCCCTCCCTCCCTCCCCCAACGATTCCCTCTTCCACGAACCACCTCCGACGCCACGTACGCGCCTCCTCCGCCCCCCTTCCCTCCCCCTTCCCTCCCCCTTGCCTCCCCCCTCCCACTCCCTCCCCACGGCGAATTCGCGTCACGTATCTCCCTCTACGTCCAGAGTCGCGCCGTACATTTCTAATGGAGGAAGCGGGTAAGGAAGGAGAGAGAGAGAGAGTGAGGGAGGGAGATGGAGGGAGGGAGAGAGAGAGAGGATAAAAAAGGGAGTGAGGGAAATGGCCGATAAGGAAGAGGAAGGAGGATTGGGGGAGGGGAGAGGATGGGAGATGGAGAGGGTTAAAGAGTAAAGAGGATTTTCGTAGGAAGTGGGCGAGGAATAGAGGAAGGAGGGAAAATAGAGAGAGAGAGAGAGAGTAAAGAGAGGAGTGGAAGAAAGAGGAGGGAGGGAGGGGAGGGAGGATCGAATTGTGAACTGGAGTTTGTTTTCAGAAGTGGAGAGCTGGGAAAGTGCTCGCGTGGTTATTGATTATTATTTAAAGAAGGAAATGTGAAAAGTGCGATGAAATGTTTTGAAGAAATGTCATTAGCTGGAGCGACCATTTTAATTTGCTACGAAAGGCGGCATTCGATTCTAAAAGATATTAAAACAAATATATTTTAATTTTTACTGTTAGGTCCAAAAGTAGATGTTTTTTCATCCTTGTGACTTTAAAGGTTGCACCGTTTCCATACTCTTTAAGGAACATCAGAATGATATTAGCAAGATAAGATTCATTCCATTAGCAATATTGTATTATAACTAATAAATGATCCGTTGTAAGCATAATTTATAGTTTAAAAAAAAGATAATCCCGAACATTATGGAAAGCATTCTGTTGAAATGCTGAAATTCAGCAGAGACCTGAGAGAAATGTAATATCCGTGTTATGGCATTTTCATTTTGAAATTATTATGCCTTATATCTCAGTCAATTCATAAATCAAGAAATTTCTTCGGGCTGCAAATAAATTTTTAAAGATTAGGATAAAAGGATAGCTCCACAAATAGATGTTTTCTATTACTTGTTCTCGAATCTTCGTTGGTAAGACTAATTGTCCTATAGAGAATATATGAAATTACCTAAGGGAATGCCACACTTTGTGTAGAGATAGTATTTAATCTCGGATATGCAAGGAACGACAGCGATTAAACGAATGTCTATATCCAAGTAAGAGTTCGCGTGTAAAATAGTTTTACAGCATCTACACAGTGAGAACCTGGTATTCAATTTAACCAAATATTTCGAATGTATAGTTATTCGTTTAACTAACACAACATTACTATCGCTGAGTGCCAATATTTTAGAATTCAATAAAGATAATTAAAACATAATTCCGAATTAATATCAAACAAAAGATGAAAAATTCACCCTGAAAGAAATCACATTAAAAAAATTCCCAATTCTAAAATATATCGGATGTTAATTATTTTTCAAAATTTGTTATTCGGGAATTTAGTTTTCTCCTGAACTATATAACACATCCGACCGTTAGATGGAGGCGATATTGTTGCGACAAAGAGATGGGCCGAAATGATTAAGGGAAGGCTGGCGCCGAGGCTATCGGGTTGGTCCGAGGGAACAGCCAACAACCCCTTCTCGTCCTCCTCTCTCATCTCTCCTACCCTCTACTCGAGGCGCAATCAATACCACGAGACGTGTTTCGCACATCGTTTCCGTTTTGTTTTATCTTTTCCCGGGCGATGGGAGGAGCCTTTTCCGTGACGTGTTACTCGACGATAGGAGGGCCGAGGAGAAACACAAGGGAAGCGCAATTCGTTCATCCATCTCACCTAATTTCCCTTGGCTCCATCCACAGCTCTTCAGCTGCCAGTTTCTTCTCAAAATATTCACTTGCTATGCAATATTACAGCTTTCCCACGCCGATTAGCTTATCGAGTAACTGATAAAAAATGCCTTTTCATTTTCTCAACCACATGCCGTGAACATTGCGAATTTTAAGCGAAGATCAGCTAGGATGAAACTATGAGAATAGCGCCGCACCGACCGCAATTTCAGTCTAGGATAATTTTTAGGTATTAAAAAACGGTTTTCATAAAATTCATCAAGAAGATATTGTTTAAAAGCGGTAACGTGTTTTAAACAGTTTATTTAATGGTTTTGTAAACCAAAACTAAAATTATTAGTTGGCATACACATACACTGTCAGAAAGAGGAAGGCGAACTGGATTGGACATTACCTGAGAAGAGAGAGCATGGTTAAAGAAGTGCTAGAAGGAAAACTGGAAAAAGAGAAAGTGGTAGGAAAAGGTTTCAGCCGATAGACGATTTGAAAGGGAAAGACATGAAGAAGACTGCGGAAAATACGAGTATACGAAGAACCAAGTTTAACCTAGAATAATCACGGACTTGTCTACGGACAGATTACCTATGATGATGACACATTAAAGAGAAAAAATTGGTCGAATTATGCTTACAAGAACTTTTTTGTCAGTTTCAGAAAAATCTATTTTCATTTATTCAAGAGAGAACGATTATATTAAATGAATTGATGTGTCCAACACATGACTTTCTCCATACGTAAGTTGTCAACTAAAATCAAATAAATACGGTGATAGGAACAGTTCAACTTACATGCTTCAGCGCTAGAGATTCAGTTGTGACTAACACGCTCGCGAGCTGCCCACTAACCGTCAATTTAGAAGAAAATTGAAAATCTCTTGAAATATTCTTCAAATGAAAATTTAGTTCAAACAAGAGTTGTAGAAAAAAGTAATATCTACAACGTATAAATATATATGTTAACAAGAAGTCAGTTTTAAGCGAAATATTTAAGAAAAACTAAAATTTGACAGGAGTAAACCG
Organism: Uropetala carovei; assembly: GCA_036926305.1. NCBI lineage: Eukaryota > Metazoa > Arthropoda > Insecta > Odonata > Petaluridae > Uropetala > Uropetala carovei. The sequence goes on from JAXCHB010000002.1 coordinate 1,654,936, forward strand.
CTACTTCCGGTTGACCGATTGTTATCAAAATCTTTTAAAATCTGAAGAATATATACTATATAAAATCACAAATATAGAATTTCATGTTGATCTGATGAATAATTTTTGAGTTAGAGCGCACGCAAAATTTCTGTCACACACAGACGGACACACAAACACAGACGTCATCGAGAAAACGGTCAAAACGTGTTCAGGGGACGTGCATTTCTGTTGAAATCTCGAATTTGATTTTTTTATGAAAACAATACAGTAATACCTCGATTTACGACGCTTCTATTTACGCCGATTCACTTTTACGCCGGTTGCAAAATCAACTCCCAAAAAATTTTTAATTTTGGAAAAAATGTAGAAAAATTGGAAAAAACTATGTATTAAAGTTATCTTGCAGCATGAAGCAGTTTCGGACATCGTTGCATTCAATTGGAATGCAGAGTGCAGTTGTTTGATCACTTGAGTGGAGAGGAGATGGATTGCTACAATGTACATTAGAGGTCTGCACGGGCCGAAATCTTCGGCCCATACATATTTGAGCCCAAGCCCGGCCCGGACCGAGACTTCATCTCAATTTCGCACCCAGGCCCGGCCCGAGGTCCAAATTCTTTTAAACTGGCCAAAATTCGACCCGACCGTCGAAACTTTGTACATTCTTTGGCAGGGATGCTTGATTAAAACATTTTCAGGTGATGACGAATTTAAATCTCGAAAAAATTCCTGGGTTCGACTCCAAGGAAGGCATTTCCATTTTACATCAGTTAACATATAAAACACGATTTTTTTACGTGCAGGCTTTTATCGTTTTGGAAATTAAAATTAGAAGTAATTAACCTACGACCTTCGGATATGAACCATTTTGAAGAAAAAAATATAATGTTTCTTATTCCGTTCATCTTTTTTCGCCCACATTTCGAAATCTCCCATGTTAAACGTGTAATTTACTTATTTTCCTTTCTTTTGCAATAGTTTATTAAATTTAACAAATTTGTAGTTATTTTGTAATTTCCGTTCTTTTGCGATAAATTTATAATTATTAAATTACGATTTCTTTTGTATATTTGAGATTGCCTGCCTAATTTAGCACCATAAACATTGGTAGAATAATATAGCGTGCTAAAATACAGAATTACCGAATTTTATTGGTTACACAGCAAAAGCGAATGAAATCCTCATCCCTGTGCTGTCGCCAAATATCCTATTAATGAGGATGGTGGAAGATAAACGATAAAATTTTCTTTTTGTTTCGCAATATTAGACGTTTACAGTATTCACTCACTTTTTGTCGAGAAAATTACGGCGAAAATGTTCTGAAAAACGGAGGATTACGCAGTTGTCTCTCCTAATCTTCCAATCTTCTCTCACAAGAGCACTTTAAATTGAATTCTCACCGCATATGCTTACGAGATGCGAACAAGCCCTAATTACATACGTTTTCATCTAAAACATCGTTTAAAATCCGATTTTTAAATGCTATATGACGCCGTTCCTTCATATACAGCGCTTAGGGCCGGGCCACACGAACGGCTCTTCGCTGTTTTATTATTATTATTATTTACTGTACTGTAATTGATTACTTGCATAAAGAATATTAATATTTCATTTTCAGCATTTAAATTACCAAAAAATACTTTTAGCGGTCACTATTTGTATTCTAGGAACCTATCTCATTTAAATACATTATAATTTTACCTCAATTTGCGCCGCTTCACTTTGCGACGCTTCACTTTGCGACAGTGCTCCCTTGGAACCTAAACCCGGCGTAAAGTGAGGTATTACTGTACTTTCTCTATATGTACTACGTATATGGAGAAAGTAAAAATGGTATAATAATTATATTTCAGTACATCTTACCTGCGAGAGACCGAGGTATATGGAAACCGTCTCAGAGATGTAGAGGAATCTTCCATCAGCAGCCAGCGTGAAAGCGAAACCGTCCAGCGACTGCAATGGGAGAGAAACAGGCTCTTAAAGAAAATAGAAATATCGGAAAATTGCCAATTTATTGAAATATGAGAACAATTTGTAAACCATGAATCTGATTGAATGGCCATCAAGTTATAATAATTTTAATGTTCCATGCTTGCTATAATCGTACGCGCGCTACGACTCCAGTTCGATTGGTATTTAAAATGTACATAGTCTTTATCCGAATGATAGTAAAATAGCAGTGAGAATAATTTTGAATGATTTACGATTTGTTAACTTATTTTAAATTGGAAAACTCTATTGGCTATATTACGACACTAACACGAATAAGTCAATTAGTGAAATGGCGCTTATAACCAACGGATGGAGTTTTGAAAACATAGTTGCATAATAATTTTTCGATATTGTCTACTTTTACTATCATAAACTTAGGTACGATTTCACGGAATAGTTATTGCAGGTATTTCATATGTTTTAAAACATATAATATGATTTGGAAAGTGAATTAATCAGGCACGTATGCCATGAAGAAATTCCGTCCTTTCTATTATGAGGCAGCATATACGAAAATCGTAGTTGTTTTAAATATAAATATGATTGATATATGAGAGATAAATATAACTTAACTATGGAAATCATTCCCAACGGAAATTTTTTCGCGTAAATCGTATTCCGAACGATAGTTCATGGATCCATTGTGAAACGAAAATTAGCTGAATCTACGATAGCTCAGAAATACACTCGCACACAGCTACAACGACCTGTGTAATGCTTACATAAATGTATAAATCTTTAGTTTTGTGGGAGATTTCTCGGGCGCCCCTTTTGGATGTTAGAGTAACGTTTAAAATGCGAAGATTAAAGGATTTCGGCTTCGTTAGAGATTGATAGAAAGCAGGCGGCCGCATTACATCCGACGCAATTCACATTCTCTTAAGACGTTGCAGTAAAAAATTAAGGTTATGAGGCACATTCGAGCTAAAAGCACAGAGTTAAACTTTGCAACCAATTAAAAATAATTTTTTAAATATGTAACAAAATTTCACTGGATTTGTAGAAAGTATTATTTAGTAACATTAAGACAATTATCAATCCACCAAACCATACATTGATTTGTCTATGAATTATTCAAGAATGAGTGAGGCAAAACAAGTAACAACTAAAAATTTCGTCAAAGGCTCAGAACGCCAATTTATTTGTGCAGATCTTCTAAAATGTTTATCTCAGACCAAATAGATACGATATCTAAAGTTATTTTCTCCCAGAGAGCGGAAAAAATAGAAGGATATCGAGAAAGAATTCAGGAAAATTCCGCCATTTTGGAGGAAACGCCGTCCGCAATGTGGTGCGGCAACGTGTTCCGTAGTTCGTGACGCGCGGCGCGAATCCTCGCCAAAGCTAACGAAGAGGCGGGCGATAACAAAAGAGGGTCGGGAGCCACGCCTAACCGCATCGCGTGCACACTCGCACTCCCTCACACACGCATCCTACTTGAGGCTTCGAAGAGAGATACGGAGCGTAGACAGCGTTACGGACAGCAACATGAACGATAGAGGGAGAGAGAGGGGGGAGAGAGAGGGGGGAGAGAGAGGGGGGAGAGAGAGGGGGGAGAGAGAGGGGGGAGAGAGAGGGGGGAGAGAGAGGGGGGAGAGAGAGAGAGGAGAGAGAGAGAGAGAGAGAGAGAGAGAGGGGGGGGGAGAGAGAGAGGGAGAGAGAGAGGGGAGAGAGAGAGGAGAGAGAGAGAGAGAGAGAGAGAGAGAGAGAGAGAGGGGGGGGGGGAGAGAGAGGGAGAGAGAGAGAGAGGATAGTGTCAGAGGCGCGCGCGGGAACAGTCACCACTGCGGACGGCTCATTCCAGGTCACGTGATCGCTGGCAAAACGTTCTTAAGAATCCGACGGGTGAATTTGTAGATATGGCTCGTGCTTACATCGGTAGGTGCGTAGTTAATCAACAAGCGTCCCATGTACTATGTATACCGATGCGAATGAAGTTCTCTCTGGTTTGAAAGAAAATTTCTTCCTTTATCTGTCATTTTAAGTGCCTAATTTTGCATGGGAGAACGCAGTCGGGGCATTACTATTTTGGAATATAAAAGTTCGATTATTTTCCAACCTCGTAGATGAATGGTTTTCAAACGCCATCTCTAGTCTAGCCAATCCTTTTTACGGAGGCGTTAGGTGAAAAGGTTTGAGAACCGCTGTTAAAAAGAATCTACCAATTCTATTAAATTTGCTGTATTGTCTGAAAAGTTTAAATCGACGTATTGTACGTAATCACAAATCTTAGTCTTAAAAAAAGCCTCGCAATTACTGAAAATATTTTAAAAGTAGACGCTGAATTCGACTTGATTCATTTCTTAGTATTTTATTTAGCACAATGAAAAAGATACAGATTAATTAGTACCTAACGCACATTCTGTCTACGAAAGAGTCGTGGCCGCTTTGTTAATTTTAAACGGCCGCAGAAAGAGATAACACAAATGAGCGAACGAAAGCAGAAAAGAAGAAAGAGAGGGTCCATTGAAAGTATTGCATTGCATGTGGAGCAGCGCCCTATAAGGGCACATCGACCTCACCATGTAATATCCCTTAACCAACATCCAAGACCTCGTAACCTTCCATCAAAAAGGCTTCCTAACCTCAGTCCCCGTCGGAGCCTCTCTCCCACCCCCCCCCCCCCCCCCCTCCCCCCTCTCTCTCTCCATCCGCCCCTTCCTCCTGCGTGTGACGTCCCAAAGTCCTCCTGCCGCGGAGGAAGAATGGCTGCGAGGCATCGTGAGGAGAATACAGAGGACGAGGAGGGTGGGGGTGGGGGGGGAGATAAAAGAGGGGAGGGGAGGGGGGGAGATAAGGAATGGCGTATGAAAGGAGTAGCGGCGGATGAGTGTCGGGGGGAGGGTGGAGGGGGAGGGAGGAGATTGGTGGGTGGGCGGGCCAGGTGAGAAGAAGGGGATCGTCGACTTTTTCGTGTGTCCCTAAAAGCAAAGAGGGGGCAGGAAATGGAGAGGGAGATGGTGGAGGGGGTGGCTCTTGGCCAATAGGGTGATGGTGGGTGAATGACACGGGTGGGACGGGGGAATGGGGAGTCGAAGGAGGGGCGGGAAGGGGCGAGGAGAAGTTTTGGGTTGGGTAATGTCTTTATTTGGCAACTCTCTCTGTAATGTATTGCGATGGCCGACGTCTTAACGTATAAAAATGGGTGACATGAGTTTTGTAAAATTCTGACGTATTATATTACTATAAAGCGAAAGTTTTGTTAAATCGCTTTTCTATGCATTCATACTCAGAAAAATCAATAAGGTTTTCTTAATTTCACAACGTTAACTAAAAGTCATATTTAAAGTTAAAAATGGCTACCTTAATACCTAATTTTAGAGCGTTACCTCGTTTTAGAGTCATGTTAATACGCGACGCGTTTGAAATTATTAAAATTTGTAATGAAGCAATGCAGTTAAATTCATTACGAGCCATTTGTAATGAATTGTAAGAAACATCATCGCCTTTTTTTATCAATGTCTGTTGTAAATATTCAAATTATCTCTCTTTATTTATTACAGATCCATGAAACGAACATAATATTTAAATTTATGCTAAATACCTAATTGTACATGAATAAACATATTACTTGCAGGTACAGAAATGAAATGAAATCGCATTGATCGATGAAAAATATTGGGCAACGTGAAACCGAAATACGTGCCTGCGTCGATGGATGCCTAATCTGCAGGATCACACGAAGTGATCCACAATTACTGAAAACCAGTCAATAGGTTTCCGAAAAACATATAGTCAAAATAACTGAGATCAATATAAGCAATCGAATTCCGTTCATTCGATTTGTCATGTATCTTTTATGTTTAACGGAGAATGTTTCTCAGAGAAAAGCACGAGATTAAATTTTTTATTAGTTCGTTAAAACTATCTGTAATAATGGTATCTACAGATACACGAATTTTTCACTTAAAGTTTTATTTTTTAGCCCCATAGCTCTTCGCTCATCTTTCTTCAAGCTCCAGACCAGTAACTTTGTTGTCGTTCACCTACGACCGGCTTCCATTCGTACGAGCCTCCAGTAGAATACTGAATATCGCGTTCTCTTTCTATCCTTTCCTTACGAGAGACAACGGACGCGCGAGATGGTTAACGTCCACGTAGGGGAGAAAGGCGCCCTCCACTCGCGGGAGCGTTCGGCTCTAATATTCCACGGCGATTCGAGACCTGAAAAATTTCCTCTCGAAGCGGCCGCAAGGCGAAAAAGTTGACCTAGGGTGTGCGAGCGAACCCCCTCTTTGGAGAGGATTAGGGTGGGCGAAGGGGATGAGAGGGGATCGCACGACGGGAGAGAAATGGATTGACTGATTTATCGCATCCTCCGTCCGAGGGATAAGACCAGACTATGAAATCCTCTTCTCTCCGTATGAGACATGCCGGTCAGGTTTGGGTCCTTTTCTCTGGAAGCGGCTTCCAGTCGGCCACCGTTCACGCAATCATAATGCACGGGTGGAGGGGAGTGCCGTAGGACGACCGCGTGTGCGTGTTCGAAGGAGCGGCCGTGGATTGGAAGGAGGGGAGAATGGTGTGGCGCCCGTTGACGGCGCCCTTAACATGGACGGGGCGTGCCAGCGGCTGCTGCTACCTCTCTTACGATACTACCCACGCCGGAATTACGTCATTTCTCGCGTGCTTTTGTTTTTCCCTCTCTCAGCGAGATCCTCGGGAGGTCGACTTAAAAATCCGAGTTGTCCGTACGAGTGAAGAGGTGTGCGACGTTTCGCTAAATCATTCGGGAGGCGCTTCGGTCGATATCATGTCCGTTGCGTTGGATGTTTTAAATACGACTTACTAATTTACTGCGAGCCTTACTGCATTTGAATAGTACTCATTTATCAATTACTCGTACTTGTTAACGTTCACGAATTTCGTTTCGGTGGGAGGGAAAGTTGATTCGTGGAAAAATACAGGTTACTCATAAAGATACAGTCGGAGTTTTCTCGATTAAAAAAGCTTGTAAATTATTTATGATATCTCATTGGTGACATATTCGTCGTGTAACGGTATAATTTATTTTGTAAGTCCACGGATTAATTATTTTGAGAGTTAGGCAAATGAAAGACGAAATAAAATAAGAATTTGTTAATGTTTTAGAAGGGATAAGATGTATGGAGTGAAAGATGAGAGGGAGATGGAGAAAACGATGGATGAAAAACGGAGAGAGTTTTAAATAGGTTAAACATTAAGATAAGACCCTGACATGGGTCGGTTTTGCACGAAATGGCTTTCTTGTATTTTCAAACCGATTATTATTGCTCAAATTTTAAAACTAATCATTTCTTTATGCACTGATTAATGTGCTTGTGCGTATGTTATTCATGGCCTAAATAAAAAGTTCTCGAAGTGTTTATCTGTAAAATTTATGAAGTTATCTTCAAAATAATCTCATTTTCTATCAATTGCTACCGATTCTGAACTTCAGGAATTCAGGAATTTCTCGCTGAAGTCTATGAAATTTGGTCTTTTGTTCGCACAGAAAGGCACATGCTTCATCCTTGGGGATGACTTGCATCAGGAACTTTGATCTTGTCGAGTTGCTCAGAAGAAATTTCCTCTCATCGCATTTTCTATTCGTCGGCTGCATTTTTGGATCCATTTTTACGACGACAATAAAACCTAACACACCACAAATGAAACGTATCATGCGGTTATAACCTCATGCGATATCGATAACAACCAAGAATCAGAGAAAGGTTTTTTAACGACTCCAGCTGCATATTGTCATCACAAAGTCTACCAAAAAGTTCGAAAACTTTTGATTTACATCTTGTAATATGGCTGCGCACAAATCAAATGATTATTTTTGTCAGATTGATAAAAGACAATTTATAGAGAGATTTCATAAATAAGTCAGCGCCTGTTTATTGACGGTGAAAAATCTTAGAAGTGTACTATTTCGCTGTATATCCATATCTATTCATTCCTCAATTCACATAACACAGTAGCAAAGGCATACCGCTCTATTCCTTAACGGAATTATCATCTGGATTGTGTAAAATATCACTTTTTATCACAAATATATTTCCTATAACGTCCTCAGAAAAAAAACCATTTCCTAGGCATGATCTGATCCACAGACATTTTCTCCTCTGTTCGAGCATCACCTCGCCCTCCTCAACGTTACCTTCTTCTTGTTTATCTCTGTGACACGCGCCTACCTCAGTGGCATTTCTCGTACGATATGGCGAATACGGCAATATGCCCATTGGAAGGAAAGGGTGAAGAACATGGCGGACACGGAAGATGTGGGAGAGGTTGAGTTGGGTGAAAGGCAGAGAAGGGGAGGAAGGGGGAGAGACAAATAGGGAGGAAGGGGGATAGAGGGATAGGGAGTAAGGGGAATAGGGAGGAATGGGGATGGGGATGAAGGGGGATAGGGAGGAAGGGGGAGAGATGGGGTGGAAGAGGAAAAAATAGGGAGGAAGGGGGAGGGAGAGGGAAGAAGAGGGAGAGAGACAGGGAGGGATGGGGAGTAAGGGGAATAGGGAGGAATGGGGAGGGATAGGGATGAAGGGGGGGGGGGGGTAGAGGAGCGATGATGGAGGACGAGGCGTTCGGATCGGAATAAGAAAGTAGGAAGGCGAGGGAAGACCGGAAGCGAGGGGTGGGCCAGAGAGAGAGAGGTAGGTGGTTGGACTTTATGGGTGGCGGGGCAGAGGGAGAGAGGGTATGTGCGCGGCGGGGGCAGGGTGAGGGTTCGGGAGGAGGGGGGAGGGCGGAGGAAGCCCCTCACAAATTGTCACAGAGAGGGCGTCCCAAAGCCACCACCATAAAACTCCGGTGTTAGCGGAGGGAGGGTTGGGTTGGGAGAGGGGCAGGGGGGACTTCAGGTGACGGCGTCCCTTCCCATAATGCACTTCTACCACGCGGCCTCCTGCCACCCTTCCTTTTCCCTTTGATGATTTCTCACTTATTCCGACGTCGACTTACGATCTCGTCGTAAAGAGACGAGTGAACGCCGATGGATGTGAGAATTGAATGCACGACTCCAAGAGAGAGAGAGAGAGAGAGAGAGAGAGGAGAGAGAGAGAGGAGAGAGAGAGAGAGAGAGGGGGGGGGAGAGAGAGAGGAGAGAGAGAGAGAGAGAGGGAGAGAGAGAGAGGGAGAGAGAGAGAGAGGGAGAGAGAGAGAGAGGAGAGAGAGAGAGAGTGGTTTTAATTTCTTGTGATTTTCATGAAAACCAAGGCTACGCATAAGACCAATTTCGCTAATAATATTTTCTTGTATTAAGAATAGCCCTATAATTAGGCAAGCGAGAACAAAACCTTTTGGAAACATCTAGATTACGGACGATAGCATTAAATAACAGATATACTATACTAGAAATTCTATTCGCAAGAAATTAAAGAAGTTTCATCGTAAGTTTCTTGGAACATACAGAATTATTTAGAAATTAACAAATGAAGTTCGATAAAACTTGGCACTTTTGTATATAAGATAATGGTAATTGAGAGTTGGCAGGATTTATAGTTTATTTCACAACGCCACGAGATAGGAAAAGTTTATTCTCATCATTATGGAATCTATAAGGGGAACCAATATATCAGTAATGTCTGTTAAAAGGCTATTTCTATAAAAGTTTGAACTCACTCTATTTAGAAATAAAAATATTGTGAAATTGGTTTAAAGTTAAGAGATGAGTTTTAGGTCCAGTTTTAGTTTTTAAGATTTTACAAATAGAATTACCTCTTCAAATATAAAAGTAAAAAAAGCTACTTTATAAAAACCATTTCATATACGATTATCAGACAAGTAGTTAATAGGCTATAATGCGAACATTTAAACTTAGAAATGCGCATTTTACGCTCTGTGAATGCACTAATAGAAAACTCGGCCCGAGAAATGTAATAAATCAGAATAAGAAGCTTCGCAATAAGCTATTTCTTCTCCGAAAAAATAAAAATGGTACTTACTCTGTCTACCCATTGATCATTTTTGAGCCTCTGTTAAAATATTGTGACAATTCTCAAAGTAAAAGTTGCTCTCGCTTGGAGTAATTGATGCTTCTTTTTCTTTAAACAAAATAGATAAGAGATACTGAATAAATCTCAGCTTAACAAAGTGATTGGGAGTTAAAGTCACCTGAAGGATGTGGGTCCCTTGGTGTTGCTCGAATATCTCCATGGCGATGCCAGCGACCGTACGTGGACGAAGTTGGCCTCCTGGAAGAAACAGACGCAGAAACTGGATTAAAAGGAGGTATTTGAGATTAAATTGCATGAAAAATTATTCTTAATTTAACCAAGAAAAATGAAAAGTATTCGGTACAATGTTGGTCGGGTTATTTCCGGGAGAGATGCCAAATTACGAAAATATATTTATAAAAAAATTAGAGATTTTTTTAATCGCAGTAGTCTGCAAACATTCTTATTTGGTTTAAATTGAGTGAGGAGATGCTCACAACTGATTTCACGGTTGCAAGTACTTCTTCTCAGCCTCTAGTCCATAAAATAATGCCACCTTTACGATGCATTATTGAATGGGCAGTTTGGCGGAAACTTAGGGTAAATATCGATATATTTGTGTTATCGAACGCCATATAGTTATATTTTGAGAATTTATGATTATTTAATACTATTTATGACATCAAGCTCGATAAAAGTATTAATTCTGATGAACGTTCTTCGAACCATTTTTGAGTAAATCGCCATTTTGTGAGACTGACCTTCGCTACATGTCTTATTAAGACTTCTCTCTTCGAGGCTATATGTAACACAAATATCCAACCACGAGATTTCGTAATGTTCTGTTAAACCTTTTAGTCCTCTAGAACAGGGGTCACCAAACTTTATTCTTGAAGGGCTACATGAGGCTTCATGTACGACTCTGCGGGCCACATATCACCTTTCATATGACTGATCGGGCCGTGTGGAAATTTCTAAGAGCGTGTTTCGTAAATTTTTTTGATTCTGTAATATGTCATGCCCCTATATGAAAAGTATTTTGCATCTATGACCTTGGAAAATATCGTTTACATATAAAAATAAGTTAGGAAAGTGTAAAAACGTATCAGAAATGGGCGCGTTTCGTGCAATGGAGTATAAGAAAGAAATTATGGCTAGACTTTACGTTCCCCATTGTTAGAAGCGACGTCTCCAGCAACCGTTGTTTATTGTTTCTTTTATTGTTGAATTACAGCCATCTTTGTTTCGTGCGAGATATTTTTAGGAATAAATTATACCCAGGTAAAAATGGACGAAAATATAAATTTAAAATACTTGATGAAAATGGAGAATGAAGGTGATGAGTGAGTGATTGAATGATGTATGAATGTTGGATTGATAGGGAATTCGTATACATGTGAAAAATGTGAAAGTTTGGTGGGATCAGTGAAGAGGAAGGATGTTTCTGACGGGCTATGTGTGGCGGTGTAAGGTATTTGGACTGACGAAATTTAACACTGAGGTTAGTAGCTTTTTGACATATTATTTACATTGTTTTTGTTACTTTTTATGGTACAAAAAAGGCCAGACTTTACGTTACGTCAACTATGACTGATTGGACTGTCTCGACATTTACAAACCCAATCACCGGACAATGGGGAGGGATAGTTTGGTTCCGGGCGAGGCGAAGGGCACGACAGCTGATGTAAAAAAAACAAAGCGAGGCGAAGGCTCGCCACTATTCTCGAAGACAGATTTCTCATTTCACGTCGGGTTGGTACTCCTTTTCACCGCAATTCAATATGGCGGCACCGTCGCTTCTAACAATGGGGAACGTAAAGTCTTACTGAAATTATGTACCTGTACGTAAGGGAAATTGCGTTTTAAAGTTCTTATATTCATCATAATAATCCATTTTCTTCCTATTTAATAATATTACATGCACAGGTAAGGAAATTAAACGTTTCTTTGTGAGATTGTTTATGTTAGCAACAATGATGAAATAACCATGCAAGAAATTTTCCAAGTTCAACTCGAATTAAGACATTTTTGTTTGATTTTCTCGATAACGGCTACTCCTACGATAAAAATATATAGGAAAGGAAATACTCTTTTTTATCAGTTCTACAACTTTTATTTGAAAAATATTTTGATATGAACAATACTTTACGTGGTGTGAGGAAAATTTAATTTTTCGTCTCCAGTAAAGTGGTATCCCTGATTGGCGTACGCGATTCATTTTTGCAATTTTCTGGGTGTCTTATATCAAATATAAGCCTTGATTGTAAGTTCTTAATATCAATTTTCATGAAAATCCGTTCAGTAGAAGCCGAGAACGAACATGCAGACGGACGGACGGACGAACAGACAGACAGACGGACAGACCGACGATAATAGGCGCTCACGCTGGAAGCGAAACGTGCCTATAAACGATGTCTAATGAAAACCCCTAAAGGCAAATACACAAAACTTAAGGAAATTGATGGGGTAAGGGACAGATATGGCCCGCGGACCGTAGTTTGAGGACCCCTGCTTTAGAACAAATACAACTGGCTCAGAGAAACCTAAAGCCTACATATCGAGACCTCGGTCGAATATTTTCACCTACCCAATATTTTCCTATTTCGTAATTTAGAAAAAACATGCATATCCGTCTGTGGGTTCGCGTACAATGAGGAATATACCACTTGGAGGATATATAATAGATATTTAGGATTTATGCCAAAGTAAAAAACAAAAATGACGTTATCGGATGAAATAAAATAATCAGGGCTGCTTCTCTATTCTTAATAAAAATGAAGTTATTCCTTTTACTAATTCAATGTTTACTTTTCAGAAATTCTATCGCTAAAAAATATAAAAATTCCCGGAGAACACACAGTTTTGATAGGATACATAGATTTGAAGGAAATCGCAACAAAATATTTGCATTTATTTGTTTATAATCCATTTTAGTTGTGCGTTTAAGCGTATTATTGACACACGAGACCAAATGGCAACTGTGGGCCATATAACACTATAACGACTACTAATTTTTACTTTCTTCATATACGTCGTATAGAGAAAGTATTGTTTTCATGAAACAAATCGAATTCGAGATTTCAACGGAAATACACGTTTTGAAGTTCCCTGAACACATTTTGACCATTTTCTCGATGACGTCTGTGTATGCCCGTATGTGTGTGACAGAAATTTTGCGTGCGCTCTAACTCAAAAATTATTCATCAGATCAGCATGAAATTCTATATTTGTGATTTTATATATACTAGCTGATTCTCAATTGATTTATAAAAATGATGAAGCATGTAAAATAAGTTGATCTCAATAATTCACATTTAACTCTAAAAATGCATTTCCTTACACAATAATTGATCGCGAACTTTGTTTTTTTATTCAAATATATGTCCTTTCTTTTTTATATAACAATCAATGCAACCGTTTATGTAGATTATCAATAAAGCGAATATACCCATATAATGTGCTTAAAAAAAATCTCATTTAATTTTAAATTTATGCGTGGATGTATAATATAATGGTTCTACTTACAAAGAGATAATATTCCTGCATTCAAACGATGATAGGAAGATTCAACTGCTTTGATTGATTCGTTAGAAACGCTTCCCATACGCAGTTAACTGAATAATTATCCGTAAATATTTATGTTGCTATGTATAAATGTTGACATTGCTACAGCAATAATTTAGATGCTTAAACAAAATGCGAAGCGAATAACGCTATTCTTTCACCTATTTGAAAGTTTAATTTGCATTAATTGAATCGGAGGCAACAATTACGGTCGCCTTGACAACGTCCGGAAAGAGTACGAAATATCCGCTAAATTTCGAAAACAATTGCGTGTTTCTGAATGATTCGACGTTGTAACACGTAAACATCGCAAGAATAAGATAGTATAGAGTGTTAGCTGTCGAATAAAGCAAAAACGAAGAAAATAGGTCCATATTTACGTATTTTAATGCATGAAGGAAAAAAACCTTGCACTCTGTAAAATCGAAAACCCCGTGTAAACTTATGGGAAAATATAATTGTCTCCTGGATTCGAACCCGAGACTTTATGAAAATGAGAATGGTATTCTAGGAGCCTTCCTAGCTTGTTGAAACAAAACGCAGTTTACCGCATATCTCTACGGCGAACGACTTTTGAGATACAGGGTGGGACGGACGGACATCCGGCTATTATAGATCTAGATTATTAAGATTTGAAAAGATTTTGATAACAGTCGGTCAACCGGAAGTAGCGGTTTACTCCTGTCAAATTTTAGTTTTTCTTAAATATTTCGCTTAAAACTGAATTTTTGTTAACATACATATGTATAAAGTTGTAGATATTATTTTTTTCTACAACTTTGTTTAAACTAAATATTTCATATGAGGAGTATTTCAAGAGATATTTAATTTTCTTCGAAATTGACGGTTAGTGGGCAGCTCGCTCCCGTGGTAGTGACAACAATTGAATCGCTAGCGCTGAAGCGTGTAAGTTGAACTGTTCCTATCGCCGTATTTATTTGATTTTAGTTGACAACTTACTTGTGGAGAAAGTCATGTGTTGGACACATCACTTTATTAATTATATTAACATACAGGGTTTTAAATGGCATACTCAAGTCACACAATTCAATAAAACGGAAATTTAAACTCTCTTAGACTTTCATATTACTTCATTAAATTTGGCATTAAAAGTATGGAATTTCAGTGTGCTAATAAATGTCTCTTTATCAGTTCTTCTACCTTCGTGGAAATAAAAATCGAAATTTCAATTTGTAACCATAGCGTACCTTTGCGTGTCTCCCCGCACACGGCGTAATTGAGCAGACATATTGCGACCCCAAATTGAGGTTTACGAACAACTCTAGTTTGATGGTCTGCTTTCATGCTACCAAAATTATATTATCATGTACGATTAGCATATAAATTTATGAAGAAACTAATGCTGTGGTGGGAGATGTCTCCCTTTTGTAAGGCAGAGAGACAGGCTAAGAGGAAAAGGTTTATACCACAAATGGAAGTGTCGCTTTGGTATAGAAAACTGGCGGAGAACTCTTGAGAGATAGCATAACAGAGGAGAAATTAATTTTGCTATGAAAATGATTCGGCCAGGGCACGAATCTAGTCTCATGTTCGATAGGTCTAAATGCTCTATCACCCTGGCCAATCTAAAAAATTACAGCCGCTTAATGTGCTTTAACTCTTTTTCATTTAATCTTCATATTTTCATTTTCTTTTTGGCCATTCCTGATTATTTGCTAAGCAAATGTCGCTTCTCCTGAATCCATATTTATAATCACATTCGTTCGCGTTTTTCCCACCATCTGTCGGTGTGTCTGTCTCTCACGTCGAGACTGTGTTTTCAATCTCTCCGTCATATTTCCGTTATATCATTAATTGCTAAACTTCCTATGAATGTAGACTCGAAATAATGCGTTAGTGTCATCTTTAAACCTCAGTAAACAAATCATTCAGTCCATATTGCAAAGCAATTAATAAATAAACTGACATATTTACTGGATTAAAATATAACTGCAATACCGACAAAACCTATTTGAAAACGATCGGCTATTTTATTGAAATATATGTTGCGAATACGTTCAATGATTTGCGAACTACAAAGAACCCGTAAATTTTCTCAATATACGCCCCAAAGTTTTCTCATCCCTTGTTAAGCTCACATATTCACCTTGAATTATCGCATTTGTACTAATGGTTAGTATTTAAGCGAACTTGTTATTAGACTACATCTTTCGGGACAATGTCATTTATCCTATTGGCCTATTGCATCTGCACGTTACTGTTCATTTGCTTATTTCGTAAGATAAGACTGGTCTCTCGTGCCACGAGAGTCAAGTGTACTTTGCGCTTCGTAAGAGGGAGTGCGAGAGGAAAGCATCTCCTCTAGAAAGGAAGGGGGGGGGGGGGGACGGGGGGTATGAAAGAAAGATAGCAGAAGGGTACGAAAAGGGGTTTTCTCTGAGCGTGTGTTGTGCTTCCGCCCCTTAACTCCCACCCTCTTTAACCCTTCCTCGCAATCACTCCGCCGATTCCGCCCCGATGGGCAATCTCCATTCGAAATGAAGGTCTCATGGTATGATTAACCCTTGCAGCGGAGGTGAGGGGTTTGGCCGAACGAGCTTATTCTGCGGAGGAGAAAAGAACTCGGGTTGACTCGGAATTGTCTTTTTCGGATAGAAGAGAATGCGTTTCTCTCTCTCTTTGGATTTCTCGCCGCTTAATTCCACACGGAAATGAAGACTTTGTCGAACATTATTATGTTTCCCAACCTATAAAACTTTCAGTTAAGTGCCGTTTCTTATTTCGTGCGGTCTCATGCCGGGATTTCCCCGTGCAAAACAAAATTTAATGTTCACGAGGCACTATTACGGTAATCTTTCACTAGATGATACTAGTAGCGATGGCGTATGATAAACTTCTTTTTCGCGAGATTAAGGAGAGTGCGGAGTGAAGGAGGGGAGGGAAGGGAAGGGGGAGAGGGGAGGAGAGGGGGGGAGGGAAAGGAGAAGGGGAGAGTGACAATATAAGGGGCGGACGAAATCTTGACAAAGTTCCGAATTCTGAGCACGCGCCTCGCCATGATTCTGAGAAAGATCTCCTCGAGGGATATGATTCTGTACGGACAAAGGAGGGGGGGGGGAGGGAGAGAGGGAGAGGGGGGGGGGAGGGGTGCCTCGAGATTACGTAGACGAGGTGTACGTGGCCAGGGCGGGAGGAGGTGAGGAAGGGGGGCGTCCCGAATAGAAGGAAGGACAGGAAATGAAGGGAATAGGGAATGATGAGATATCGTTCTGCGTGAAGCGCGCTAACGGGTTAAAGGGGGGATGGAGGGAGAGGTGTCGATAAGGAAAGAGAGAGAGAGAGGGAGAATGTTATGAAGGAGCCGCTGTCATGCTCGCCTCGTGCGAAGACATAATTGAAGCCGTCCTCTCTCGATGGCTCCCAAAGAGTCCTTTATTGGTGGCGTTATTTCAAACAAAGCGATGATTTGAGATGAAGTATTTTATGCTTCAGTTTGATACGATCTTGAACGCTTACTAAACTTATTTCAGTCCAATGAACGACACCATGCAGTTTGATCATTTTCTAAAAAGTTATCGGTTTTGATGCTCCATTGAATTAATAATCATAATAGATGCGACAGATATCCCTCAACAGGCTAATGTTTACAGGATTTCTTCCTTGAGCATCATCATTTTCTCGATCTCGTGTCTTATTTGGTGAATCTATACCATTTAAATTAAAACGCGTAAACATACTGATATAGGTTTTTTTACGAGAATATGTAACCCATGTAAATACTACAGCTCATTTTAAGATCTAACATAAGACAAAGAAGTATTGCCGACAGTTTTCCAAGTTATCCTTGGATTTCTCTAAATAAATACGCTAGCTTTGAATGTTAAATTATCTCACATTTTGGCGCAATGGTCAGAAGCAAGAAGCACTGCGGAGATTTGTAGTGAAAAAGAAGCCACACAGGTGACTCAGATAGAGAGAGAGAGAGAGAGAGAGAGAGAGAGATAGGGAGGAGATCGTGGATCCCAAAAGCAAATAGAGCAAAAGGAAGAGTTCCTAATAGACGTCATGGCTCTTCTATTGACACCGGAGGCAATATCCTCTCCCGCCAATGTATCCCTCTTCTTCCCACGCTGACCCATATTTATTTTTCCCTTTCCCTCTCACACTTCGCTCTCTTGGTGCAATCTCCCTCCTCTCCCCTCCCCTCCCTCTCTCCTCTCCCCTCCCTCCCTCCGTATTGGACATTGGTAATGCTTTGGCGGGCCTGATTAATAGTGGAAATCAATTCTAAATTCGAGTATCAAGATTAACATTTCAGTATTAATTACTTTATTACCATTATTTGGATTAAAAAATGTGAGTTTATGTGTTAAATTTTACGGATCTCTTCTTTATCACTGTTTCGTGGACCACACAAAACGCTGTCGGGGGCCGTGTGCGGCCCGCGGGCCGGAGGTTCCCCCCTCCCCCCCTTCCCCCCATACCTTAGAAGAATGGCCTCACTGTAAGTCGAGGCAAAACTGCTGATGGCCAGTAAGCGATGGGGAGACATAAGCCGTAAAGAAAACACTTAAATTCGAATATTTCTCTCGGGTGTTCAGTTCAAAATTCAGTCGGTAGCGAGCAGACAAAGATTCATTGCTAATGACGGGCCGGATGCGGCCCGCAAGCCGTAGTTCGCCAATTTGTGCCGCGTTCTGCCTGACATTTATAGCCGCAGCAATTATATGTAGCGTGTTATCGAGTCAGATAAAAACGGGTAGATAAAATTACGGGAATGCGGCGCAAGAGGCGCTCTATGATCCATTCTCCTTCCATTGAAAAGACGTGGTTTAGATCGACGGTAAAGGGTTTGGGGGCGGTGCGAGATCTCTCTCGATATTTGAACCAACATGAATATCGGTGCTGAGGTAATTGAAGCGCAGAATAGCATTGCCAGAGTAGAAAGTATCGAATGACAAAGGAAAATTAAGGAATTTTATTTCAGCTTTGAACAAAAGGATGGCCAACATGAAAACATGATTAATGTATGCAGTGTATCGTAATCAAGGTCTAGAATTCGATGTAACCGAAGCAGTTTGAATGTGAGCCGTCTGTCACATAAAGCATATTGAACGAAATTGAACTTAGACAACTCTGAGATAATGTCCTGATATATATATATATATATACAGGGTGTCCCAAAAGTTCGAGTACATAGGACATCTTTGTTATTTTGCAGAAAAAAGAAAAAGTGTAAGAGACCAAAGTTGTTTGCAATAGGCTACTTTTCGGCTGAAGTGTTGAAATTTTTCGTCTAGGACCTTCCTTTCGGCCGCTACACTCTTGGCTCGTCAGTGGTAAAGTGGCTGTGTGGGTGTGGAACATAACGGAGCACTTTACCACTGATGAGCCAAGAGTGTAGCGGCCGAAAGGAAGGTCCTAGACGAAAAATTTCAACATTTCAGCTGAAAAGTAGCCTATTACAAACAACTTTGGTCTCTTACACTTTTTCGTTTTTCAGCAAAATAACAAAGATGTCGTATGTACTCGAACTTTTGGGTCAATTTCCGCACCCGCACAGCCACTTTACCACTGATGAGCCAAGAATGTAGCGGCCGAAAAGAAGGTCCTAGACGAAAAATTTCAACATTTCAACCGAAAAGTAGCCTATTGCAAACAACTTTGGTCTCTTACACTTTTTCGTTTTTCAGCAAAATAACAAAGATGGACTATGTACCCGCCAAAATAACCGCCAATATTTGGGAGGTGGGGGAAAATGCCTTTCCTTTGGTTCTTTACTTTTACACCGTCAAATGTAGACAGATAGGTTTTTTTTAAGGCATTTCTTGTGAGTAATCCAGTGCGTGCCCCTGTTGCACTTAGGCGGTTTCGTGGAGGGCATTCCGAGTTCCTCGTCTACGCTGATACCTTTTATGGTCATAGAAAAGGCATTTTACCTCCCAGCAGTTCATTCTTGATTATTTAACAGTCCAAAGTGACGTCGTCGTGACATCTTCTGATATTGGCGGGAAATTTTCTATCGATTTGGTCAGTTTAGTTTGAGATGTGAAAGTGTTCGGATGTGACGAAGGAAGTTTATCTGATTTCCTTTCGAAGAGAAGACGATGCAGTCTCTAAAGATATGTAAGTATTTTATGAACGTTTGGCAAATTTATTCGCTGAATTAAGGCAATATTTAATGTTAAATAAATGTTCTTTTGGTAAAATTATAACAATTTTTAAATTCTCGCGAGAATCAAAGGAGTTTCATGGTGTCTACGGAGAATTATTGCAATATAAGCTACATAAATGGTTTTCCTAGCCATTAGCCTATTTAAGACTCATCTCCTATCGTGTTTAGGTAGTACCAGTGAATTTTTTTCTCTTGCCATTACAGCTGATACGGGGTTGTGATTCCCACCAATTTCTTCAATTTCCAATATCAAACCTTTACCATTTATTTCATTCGTCAACCCCAAAGTGCTTTTCATTTACCCCCTTTTGCACGTCCCTATGTGGTGTAATGGTCATTCTGTGAGGAAGTGCCGTGTATATTTGAGTGTGAGGAATTTTTCTCATCGTTGGAGGAAAGGGAATTATTTCTTCTTCCACCGCTGGAACGTTTACACCACAGCAAAGATAGGAAAAGTTCGTACCTCTCATCGAAGGAATAAAATCCTCGATATCTCCCTTTAATTTCAGGTCTGGTTGACTGGCGTTTAGGTCGTCGCAGGCAAAGGTATCCGATTGATACGAAAATTAGTGTGCTCAGAATTTTCAATTTGGATATGACGTAATTATAAATGGGTTGAGTGAGTGTAAGCCTTTCGTTAAATATGGACGAATGGGTTTTATTATAGCAAGTAAAAGACGATTCGCCAACTATATCCCCGCACCGAATTAAATGAGTTCAACTCACAATCAGTTTCGTGCGGTGATATTACCTGTACGTAAGGGAAATAGCGTTTTAAAGTTCTTTTCTTCATCATAAATAGTCCATTTTCTTCCTATTTGATAATACTGCATGCACACGTAAGGAAACCAAAGGTATTTTTGTGAGATTGTTTATTTTAGCAACAATGATGAAATAACCATTCAAGAAATTTTCTTAGTTCAACTCGAATTAAGACTTTCTTGTATGATTTTCTTAATAACGGCTACTCCTACGATAATAATGTATAGGAAAAGAAATACTCTTCTTTACCAGTTCTGCAAGTTTTATTCGAAAAATATTTTGATATGAGCAATACTTTACGATATATGACGGAAAGTTCATTTTTGTCACCAGTAAAGTGGTACCCCTGATTGTCTTACGCCATTAATTTTGGCGATTTTCTTATCAGCTTTGATTTTAAGCCCTTAATATCAAATTTCATGAAAATCCGTTCGGTAGAAGCCGAGAACCAACATGCGGGCGGACGGGCAGACAGACGGACAGGCCGACGACAATAGGCGCTCACGCTGGAGGCGAAACGCGCCTAAAAATTAAAATATCATAATTAGTCATCGAAATTCTTACACTTTCTTTACTATCAAACGGCTGCAGAAAAGAAGTAAATACTATATTATGGGCACATTCTAGCTAAATGAATACTTACGCTCTTGTCCCCTTCCACGCCTCTCCTCTTTCCAACTAGTCTCCTTCCCCTCCTCTTTCCACCGAGAAACAGGACAAGAAAGAACACATTCCGTCTGCTTCATCCTCGAAACCTTGAGAAGCGTACCGTATGGATGCATATAGTGACTATATTTCGCCAGCTTGTTTATCCTCTCTTCTTGCAGTTTACCCCGCTATTCTCTCCAGCGCATGCTCGCAATGAATGCGTTAAGATAAAAAGCTTGCCTCCTCTCTCGTCGCCTTCCCATTCTCTCTTCTTCTCGCACTTCACCAATGGCGATGAAGCACTCCCAATTTCTACTTTCTCATACGAAGCATCGAGAAAGTATTGTTATCGCGAAAAAATTCGACCTCGAGATTATTACGGAAATATACGTTTTAGGTGTCGCTGAATCCGAAAAAGTGGTTTTTCGCTATGCCGTCTGTCTGTTACTGGCTCTGGAGCCTAGACGGTAGAGCGAAAATGAATGAAATCTCGTACTTAGGTATTTTATCATACATAGTAGAAGCTATGAAGAAATGGTTGACATTGCTCAATAATTAAGAGTAGTTTATTCTACGCATTTTTGACAACAATTCGATTTTCTCAAAAACGGCTATAACGATTTTGATCAAATTTTGTACAGTTATTTGAGTTTACGTCTTCAATAATACTGTATAGTTCATATTTCTCAAAAAATGAATATAAGGCTAGTTTATTCTATGCAACTTTAACAATAATTCGATTTTCTCAAAAACGGATCTAACGATTTTGATCAAACTTCGTACAGTTACTTGAGTTTACGTCTTCAATAATAATTTATAGTTCATATTTCTCAACAAGTTAGGAAAGTGTACAACGTATCACAAATGGGCGCGTTTCGTTCAATGGAGTGTTAGAAAGAAATCATATACCTGTACGTAAGGGAAATTGCGTTTTAAAGTTCTTTTCTTCATCATAAATAATCCATTTTCTTCCTATTTAAAAATAGTGCATGCACACGTAAGGAAATTAAACGTTTGTTTGTGAGATTGTTTATGTTAGCAACGATGAAGAAGTAACCATGCAAGAAATTTTCAAAGTTCAACTCGAATTAAGACATTCTGGTTTGATTTTATGGATAATGGCTACTCCTACGATAAAAATATATAGGGAAAGAAATACTCTAGTTTTCCAGTTCTACAACTTTTATTTGAAAAATATTTTCATATGAGCAATACTTTACGAGATATGACGAAAATTTAATTTTTGTCACCAGTAAAGTGATACCCCTGATTGGCGTACGTGATTCATTTTTGCGATTTTCGTATTATATTTGATTGTAAGTCCTTAATGTCAAATTTCATAAAAAACCGTTCAGTAGAAGCCGAGAACGAACATGCGGACGGACGGACTGACGGACCGACCGACGATAATAGGCGCTCACGCTGTAAGCGAAACGCGCCTAAAAATCGAAAACGCTTAATTTCTTTCTTTTTGGTGACGATGGTTTGTATATTCTTGAGAATTGAAAGATCGCGCAACATTCAACGAATTATGAAAGACATGACTAAAGGCAGGATTTCCCAAACTGTGTTCCGTGGAACCAAAGGGTTCCGCAGAGGCTAAACGGGGTTCCGTGACATATAAAGAGACCCGATACGCTCTTCCTTCTCTTATATACAGCAGGAAACACGAGCCTCACTTCAAAAATGTTGACGGTAAGATACATAAGTTATGTAAATAAACATTACAATGATTTTAAAGTTAATTTTATTGGGATTTGGGGTATTACCTCTTAGTTAGGGTTCCGCGACAAAAAATATTCGAATGTAAGGGTTCCGTGGTTTCAAAAAGTTTGGAAACTGCTGAATTAAATAGTCTCATCTAAACATCGAATCAATATTTACAAGATCATGATTATGAATCTAATGTGACAAGTTTCTGAAAGGGCATAAACATAAAAGACATCGAGTGGCATAGTTAAGTGAACCACAATAGTTCTCTGGAGGAAGAGGCGATCCCCCTTTGTAAAGTGTAGGGCGTGGTGGAGAGCGAGTGAATCTGGGAAGGAAGACGCGGTACAGCGAAAGACAATAAATCATAAGGGACTCCGAGAGGGAACAGGAGAGAGAGGGAGCTTATGTGGAAAGGGAATAATCGGAGGGAGTAAGAAGACAAATTCGAATCTGCAGATAAGTGAACGGAATGGACCCGTGTCAAGGAGCGATATTGGCCAGCATGGCCTTGGGATAGGAAGAGAGTGATGGAGAGAGGAAGGGAGGTAGGGGAGGGGAGGGGAGGAGCGAGGGAGGGAGGAGGCAGGGGAGAGAAAAAGTCTATTGGAGTTTGACGAATCGGGCGAGTGAGGCCTTGTGGGGTGAGAGAGCGAGGAGCGGAGCGCCCCCACGCGCGACGGGGGGGATGCGAAGGGGGCCATAATTCACGGCTTGCCCCTCCGCCGAGAGGGGCTTATGTTCTTGCGTGAAGCGGACTCGAAATTGCGGCATTTTTCAAAAATTGAGACTTTGAAATGATTCTCGAGTCGACCGCAGATATCCCCGGAGGGAAGTTTAGAGAGCGTCTTGCGGGAGAAGGAGGTTTACGATGCAAATGGATGGAAAGACATACGAGGGTTTTTTTTTAAAAGGAGTGACGCTATCGCAAGCATAGAAGAGATTTTTTCATAAAACTATCATAAATGCCTTTTATTCATGGGGCCGAAGGCGGGCGCCTCGAAGAAAAACTCTTTATGATTTGCAGCTTAGGAAAGTTCATTTTAATTCGAAGAATTATCGCTTTTATGAATGAGTTTCCTTATAGAGGCTAACAAAAAGATTTGTTATTTTTTAATAAGTAGGATGTAAAAAATGTTTACTGGAAAGTGTTAACCAGGTGAAAAACGAAAATGTGCTTTCGAATTGAGAAATGAGAAACAGTTACTGCAGATATAAGAAAGAAATTAAGATTTGATATGATGGCGATCGAGCGCGGTGAGATGGGCTTTGTAAAGTGTGTGTGTGTGTGTGTGTGAGAGAGAGAGAGAGAGGCCATTCGCGCTAACAATGGATGCTGATGGAAGGAATGAGAGAGAGAGAGGAGGGGGAATGAGTGAACGGTGACTAAGCGATGTTGGTGGAGAAGGAATGGGTAGTGGTGTTGAAGGAGAAAGGGGGGAAAGAGAAAAAGGGGGGGAGGAGAAAGGGGGATGGGAGAGGTGAAAGGGGGGGAGGAGAAAGGGGGGAGAGAGAAAAGGGAAGAAGTAAGGTGAAGAGAGCGAGTGGCAAGGGGGAAAGGGAGGATGGCAGCGGCCGGGAATAATCCGCGGGGATGGACACTTACATTAGATGGAGGAAGGTTCTCTTTGGTGTGGGTTGGGTTGGGTTGGTGGATATAAAAGGCGGTGGAGAAGGGAGAGGGAGGAATGGGGGCGAGGGGAATGCGGAATGGGTTGAGCAGGTCAAATATGGATCGGAAGGAGTGGATGGGGAGAGCATATGGGAGCATAGGGAGGGTGAATAGATGGGCAAAAGGAAACGGGAAAGGAAACGGATGGATGGCTCTTGCACTGCGGGAGGACATAAATATCACGTGATAGATTGAGGCAAATTATTATCGTATTTGGACGAAATTAAGAAAGGGCGGATTTCAATGAAATTCAGAGAGACAATTAATATTTTTACTTAAAATAATTCGGATTGCCCATTGCGTTTTGTTTGTAGAATAAATTTTAAGAAAGGCGAATGTAAATATTTATGAAATGGCAACTTTACGCCAGTGAAATCATGTTAAATTTAAGTTTATACTATATTCCTGATTTTTGCACGCTAATTTTATTTTTGATTTTGCTGACCCGTTGCTAATACCACTAATTAGTGAGTCTATTTGTATGCACATCTGATAGCATATTTTATATATATATATACATATATATTGCTAAATACATTACGTTACGTATATACTGCTAAATGGGAAAACGATTTAAAATTTTAACAGACAAATGAAAAATTTCAACAATTTAATAGTAATTGTTTTTAGTTGAAAAATAAAAATACGTTACATTGGATGTCCCATTTTTATTTGTTTTGGCTGTCATTTAAGCAACCGATAATGAACATAATTTAAAAGAAATGTTTAACATACTAGCGCTGGAAGAATAAATTATTATTTTAACGCTTGTCGATATTGTGATGAATTTTATTATTATAATTATAATTATTATTAAAATAATTTCTGTTATTAAAATTATTATTATTAAACACATCGCCACACACTGCACAGTTTCTCCATTATTTTAATGAATAAATAACACGACCGTGTAAACCTTAGCTCTCATCTCTCGTGTTTAAAACTTTACTCCAGATTCATAAATTGCATAAAAGCCGCACTTTAGTGTTAAAGTATGGTATGCCATATTATTCTTCGCCGTTGTCTCCACCATTATTTACTATTAGTATTAAAGATCCGAACATCATGTTTCCCTTAAAAATCGGTGTGACATCGATGATGATTGAATTGTGTTCAGCCAAAACTCATTTTAAATTCCTTTATATTATATAATGGGTGTTTTTTCAGTTACTCGTGTTTTTTTGGGTTGCATTTCTTAATCATAATTGAAATAATTTCAGGCATATATTTGATTTGGTTTTTTAATTATCTCATATATATATATAATTAAAATTAAAAGTTGAAGATTTTTCCAGCAATTGGCACAGCAAAGCTGCGCTATAAACTGCGTTTAACTAAAAAGAAACACTTTTTGACAAATATTCCTATCATATTCGTCGGTGAGAGGACATATTATTCGATTAACAATGAGTCTTTTATGGGACGAATAACCATGTCTTGCACGAGATATTATATTATTAGAGAAGGTAATTCGTGGAAGACGAAGAAAATAGATAAAAAAGAAGTGTTGAGGAAGAAGGAAGAGAGAGAGAGAGAGGAAAAAGAATCGAGGTAAGAGGAGGAAGAGGGAAGACGAGGGTTAAAGATAAGACGGAGGGAGGGATGTGTGTGTATATATTTCATTTCAGACAGATACAATATTGGTCAAACCGGAGAGGATTCCGCCCACCCCTCCATTCCCTTCCTCTCTCTCCCTCTCTCCCCCCCTCACCCCCTCACCCCCCATCGCCCTCTCGTATCTTCTCCTACTCACATTTTCCTTCCCATTCCCGAAAAATTGTGTTTATGTTTCGTATCGTTTCAATGTTACTGTTAAAACCACTTACTTAATGCAAGAAATGCGATATTTAAAATAAGTGATAATAATTTTAAAGGAGTGCGCAATACATAACGTTGCTGTTTCACGGAGAAATTATTACCAAACTGCTATCATATCCTCTTTGACTTTTCTGCTTTAATTTCATTTTATTGATTATGAAAGAAGATTTGGTCTGATTGTAATATTTTCTTAATTGTAATTTTTCACGACAAATATTCAACGAATATTTTGAACTGGAGGGTTAGAAATAGTATAATTCGTCTAAGCATCTCTTCGAATAGAAAATATTAAAATAAGAACAAAATAGCCTAATCAAAAGTGTGAAATTTTGTAGAATCTTTACAGGAAATGAACGACTTTGCTTCGTAGTGATTATAAGAAAATAGTAGGAGCAAGCTGTGGAGAACATCGAAATGTCTAATATACGCCCTTTAGGAGGCCTTGGTCACTTCAATTAACATTTGCACACGATACTTACCTAATGATACGTATTTATAACCGATGAAGGTACAGCAAATCGGCAACATGTGAAGAGAGAGAATTATCTATCTCCTTTAACTCTCTGCCTTTCCTCGCGCGCCTTCGTAGCAATACTTTCTTTCTCCCTCTTTCTCTCTCCCTCCCTCACTCCCCCCTCCGTTACCTCTTCTCCCTCCCCTACGACCAAGCTACCTATATCCCCTCTTCGGAATCACTCCGTTTTCTTATCACGTTTCATTTATTTAGGGAATTCCTTCTTCCCCATTTCTCATCATGAGATTTTATTAGCAGCCCTCCTCCCTCCCTACAGATACACTCGCTCGCTCTCCAAGCCTTCGCCGACGAATTGTGCCGCAGAGTACATTATACAGAAATATACAAAACTATCCTCTTTGAACCGAGAAATGCTTGTATTTCTTGTACATATAAGAGCTTATAAACATACGTTATCAAATTGGTCATTGCAAAATTATTTATTGATTAAACTACAATGGCGCGCCTGGAATGCACCGACCGGTAGCTCTGGTCGAGCGAACAAGGTGTAGCGTCATGTTAGCATTAAACATTCAAAAAGCATACAATGCTTCCGTAAGAAATTACGAATTAAGGACGTCGAGGGATTATCCTCAATATTAGAATCGCGTGAATGATTTAGCAAGCTTCATGCAACAGTCATAATTGAACATGATGATGATGAGAGAGGGAAATGGGATATTTGGGCCATAAAAACCTTTATTATTCCGTTGGTATCTGTCGTGGTAGCAGGAGAGGCAGCCTGCTTGCTTCTGCGCGTCCGCAGGTCCTGTCACGATCACGGGCGCGTGCAATGCAATAAATCATTTTTCATAATGTATTAAAATGCATACAAATACCCGTCCACATATTACATTTCATAGGCATCGTCTTTAGTTTAAACTATTCATTAAAGTTAATCGAAAAATGAAAGGAGCGATCGAATGGTATTATTTGTCGTAATTCGAACTGTTGGTCGAGGAAAGAGGGAAGAGGCGGAGCCACCGTCGCTCCTGCTCTCCTCGCCCTCCGACCGACTGAACTCCACACACGCACGCGTGTACGCATCCGGATGAATCGTCTCACGATATTCAAATGAACAACACGAATTTATAAACATTTGAACAGATTTTAGCCGATCAATAAGAAGAGTTCCGAAAGCAATGCGTTTCTGTTTTATTTTGCTTCATTCCGATCTATCTCGAAGTTAAACATAAAAGGAAATATAGCTGTTAATGCGAGTGTTACCTACGCAACAAAGCAAATGGACAGCTTATACAATTTCAAATTCAGATACCTAATAAGAAAGAGCGGAAAATTGCACGCATATTATTTCGTGAACAGTGAAAAGGATATCGAATGAAAATACACAATGGAAATATTTAAATGCTTGATATTGAGTTATCTACGCAAGTAATGAACGATAATAATGATAAACATAACAAAAAATAGCATTTCAGTAATTTATGCCGATTTTTGAAAATCCAAAATGGATACAAAAAAACATTTGGATCTACAGAAAACCAAGTTCATGTTTTCAACGTTTTACTAAGTTCACCAATAGCGCGGCTTTGATTAAGGTAAGGAGAAGGCATTCCATTCGTAATGTGCTTTGGAACGAATCGGAAAGTCACTCTGCAAGAAAATATAACCGTAGTTATAAGTAGGGACGTTTGGTGAAGTAGAATGGGAAATGGAGATAGAGACGGGAGCGGACAGCCCAAGGAAAAGTGACACTGTAAGTACTTTCCCTCATACATCAAAATACGTCAATATGGACCGAGTTTATTCGTTTTTGCTTTATTCGACGGTTAATACGCTATATCATCTTATTCTTGCAATTTTTACATGTTACACGGTCGAAGTTTTCAGAAATACGCATTTGTTTTCGAAATTTTGCGTATTTTTCGTACTCATTCCGGGCGTAGCCAAGGCGACCATCATTGATGACTCCGATTCAATTAGTGCCAATTAAACATTCAAATTGACGAAAGAAAATCGTTGTTCGCTTCGAAATTTTGTTTAAGCATCGAAATTAATGACGCATAGCAACATAAATATTTAAAGATAATTATACTGTGGACTGCGTCTGGGAAGCGTTTAATCCAGGCATTTCATCATTAATTTTATGCTGGAATATTACCTTTATGTAAGTAACACTATTATATTATACATCTGTAATGCTTACTAACGCAAATAGGCTCACGCAGAAATTCGAAGTTAGATGAGAATAGGGACGTACGTTTTTACTTTCTCCATACGTAGTAATGGGAAAGTATTGTATTCATGAAAAAAATCGACTTCGAGATTTCAACGGAAATACATGTTTTGAGGTCCCTAGAACACGTTTAGACTATTTTCGGAATGATGTCTGTGTGTGTGTGTGTGTGTTATTGTGGGCGCTCTAACTCAAAAAGTACATGCCATATCGTTACCAAACTTCATTTATAACACTTTAACAAGAGCACAAAGAACTGATTAGTTTTTGGCAAATAACGGATAACCGGAAGTCGAGGTTTATTCGAAACCCGATTCGGTTTTTGCGATATTTCTTCGTTAAAACAGCATTATTGTATACACAATTCTATACAAATGTTATAGAGAATGTAATTTCCTACAGTTTTCATTTGAAACAATTTTATATAGGAGTTATTGTTTAGGAGATATGTATAAATAACCGGTTTTTCGGTTTCCGATAAATATCTCCTTAAAAACATCGTTATTGGTAATCTTCGTAAGGACCAAAGTTGTAGAGAATAATATTTCTTCCAAGTTTTGTTTGAAACTAATTTTCGTAGAACCATCCATTTCGGATATATTTCGCTTTATCTTAATACCAGTATACAGCGCCAACACCATGTACCGGTGAATTCTGTAAACATTCAAAATATACGTAATTTACGGCAACAAGGACGTGACTTCTCTTACGATACGAAATAATTATTTTGCCTCGTAATATTATTCATAATAATTTAAATATCTATACCCCAAATATGGAGAAAGTCATGTGTTGGCCACATCAGATTTTTTTAAATTTAATATGGAAAGTTACATAGTTCTTCTCTCTTCGTAGCTACATTTACGCAGATAAAGTTGTACATTTTGATTAATCATATAAATAAAAGAAAATATGTGTTAGTTTGTTTGAGTGTTAACGCTGTAACTCCAAAACCAATAAAACTAGAAAGCTGAAACTTGGCATGTGTACTTAGGGAAACCTGAGGGTGTGCACCTCAGGCTTATTTTTTAATTTTTGGCCAGGAAGGGGGGAGTCAAAAAATTAAATAAACGGTCATAAAAACTAAAGAACTGAAACTTCGAATCGGGAACGAGTGCAGCATATTTTTCATTTGCATTTTAAAATTATTTAGAATCATCGTACGAAATTTAAAAACTCGGATCGTTAAAGGTGTTTGTTTGTCGTAGAAACAGTTTTGCTAACATGTGCTGTCGATTGAAAAGATGCGTTTGATTTCATTTAAGTAGTTTAAATGTGTGTACATTGATAAGTATATTTTACAAGCTTTTTTTCGTGTTCTATGTTGCCTGCTCCGGGGTCGGAATTCCAAAAAATCTTTTCATATATGCACCAGAAGGAAAGAGTAAAAATATTGTATACCAAAAAGCACTACCATAAAGGGTGTGAATAAAATCAGTTTTTTATTGTTGCCTATCCCGGGTACCCCAACTAGTATTCTTATAAGTGTTATTAGTTTTATAAGAGAATGTTTGTTGTTGGAATCGTATAAGCATGATGATGTGAACAATCACCCACCGATGTGTTTATTGGGGTTGCTATTTTAATTAACTCCTAGCCAAAGCCTAAACTCAACTTTAAAATTTAATATTTCATTCACGCCTATCCGTCACTTTTGAAGAGCAGTTAAACTAGTGTGTGTGTGTATATATATATATATGTGTTTGTGTGTTTGTGTGTTTGTGTGTTTGTGTGTTTGTGTGTTTGTATGTTTGTGCCATGGGCAAATAATCAGCCTTTCCTTAGCCACAGCCACATCATCTTCCGAGCCATCCCCTGCCATACCTATCGTACCCTATCCCTTAATCCAGCACGCCCTCGCCTCCCCTCTTTCTCCTTTGTCTGTCCCCCTCTCTTCGAAATCTCTCTCCCTCCCTCCCATCGCCCCTCTCCTCCCGCACGTCCGAATCCCACAGCTATCCCACCAATTCCGTGGGCAAATATGAGGTGTTTAGGAGGGACACAGATGTTCAATTTTTCGGGGCTTTTCTGTCCCAAGACCGTCGTCTCAAACCCCTTGGAGGAAAGGGGGAGAAAATGAAATCGGACGGATCACACTTAAAATGGACCTCCTCCCCTCTTCTCTCTCTCTCTCTCTCTTCTCTCCCTCTCTCTCCACTCTTTCGCCAAAGTGAAGATTGTCTCGCTGACCGAGATGTGTGTTTTTTTGCTGTCGCGCCATGGGGAAATCGCCCGTCTTGGGTGGAAAATGACGTGCGAGTGACTGAGCAACAATATCTGAGGATCCACTCAGCGCTTCCTTTTCCCTTTCTCCTCGCATCTCTCCTTGAGCGAACGCTCTTTCACGCTCGCCCTCGGCCACAATTACCGTGTTTGTATTCTCTCCCTTTTCCTCTTCGATCCCTTGACAGCGGCCGAAGTCAAAAGCCCCGAACAAAGAGTATTATTATTATTATTATTATATAAGAAAGGAGAATTGCAGTGGTGAATTCTTCGGATCCTCTGACTCTTATTATTTAACTTTTTCGTCAACACGAATCTCCAACATAAATGGTTTCCATTTCTACCTATTTGATTATCGTTCTTTCTCAACGTATTTAGGTAAATCACAGCTGCTCTTCTATAATCTACGGTTTGTTGTTTTCGAAAAAAAATAACTATCATTTCTTCTGATAAAATAAAACTAAAAGTTATGAAAAAGTCTTTGATGCATTACTCAGGAACTGTAAATATCGATTTTTGAATCTTTTAACCGACGGACAATTTCTAGAAATATTCCCATAATTTTTCTTTATATTTAATTCGTAAACTCACCGATTAAAGAATTCCGCATTTAATCGATCATAAGCATCATCAAAAACTCCAAATTTACACTTCAGGGCGGAATGAAAGCCTTAACTTTGGAATACAGACGCTGCGGCGTTTACGAGACAGAAAGTCATATCTCGATCTCTATAGATTATCTTTAAGGAAGTTTTAAAGAATCTATAGGCGTCGATATAAATTTATATTTCGAAGATAAGAATGTATCGTCTCGGAGTCTTTTTATGCATCAAGGCTCGCATCAAAGTCCATGTCTCGGTAGATAACAAACTTTTAAAACTGTAAGTTTTTCTGCCTCAAATAATTTTCCTCGAGTCCATGTACGACGATATTTTACGGATTCCAAAGGCAAAGCGTCTAAAATACGTCACGTGTGTGAGGCAGTCGTGCTGCTCCGTGCAGCATTGTCGTGGGGAGAAAAATAAACACCTGAAGGGGAGAGGGAGTCGTTTTAAAGGGTACGTCTTTTAAAAACGAACTCAGCCGCATCGCGCTTCTTACTTTAACGCCGCATTTACTTGCGAATGTGACGCCATAGAATTCTCGTGAACAGAATGCAAAAGAAAGGGACGAACTAAACTTTAGGCGATTTCCCGGTTTGATAGGAAGAGGGGAAATAAGCGTTGAATGCGTCTCCGCCGCCTCCCCTCCGGCCCTTGCCGCCTCTCCTATGGCCCTCACAGCCTCCCCTCCGGCCCTTGCCGCCCCTCCTATGGCCCTCACAGCCTCCCCTCCGGCCCTTGACGTCTCTCCTATGGCCCTCACAGCCTCTCCTATGGCCCTCACAGCCTCCCCTCCGGCCCTTGACGCCTCTCCTATGGCCCTCACAACCTCTCCTATGGCCCTCACAGCCTCCCCTCCGGTCCTCACAGCCTCTCCTATGGCCCTCACAGCCTCCCCTCCGGCCCTTGCCGCCTCTCCTATGGCCCTCACAGCCTCTCCTATGGCCCTCACAGCCTCTCCTATGGCCCTTGCCGCCTCTCCTATGGCCCTCACAGCCTCCCCTCCGACCCTTGCCGCCTCTCCTATGGCCCTCACAGCCTCTCCTATGGCCCTCACAGCCTCCCCTCCGGCCCTCGCAGCCTCTCCTATGGCCCTCACAGCCTCTCCTATGGCCCTCACAGCCTCCCCTCCGCCCTTGCCGCCCCTCCTATGGCCCTCACAGCCTCCCCTCCGGCCCTTGCCGCCTCTCCTATGGCCCTCACAACCTCCCCTCCGGCCCTCGCAGCCTCTCCTATGGCCCTCACAGCCTCCCCTCTCTCCCAAACTCAGCGTAGATCCATAACGAAAGTCATTGATGCCAAATGAAAATGCAAACA
The DNA here is from genome assembly GCA_036926305.1 of Uropetala carovei. NCBI lineage: Eukaryota > Metazoa > Arthropoda > Insecta > Odonata > Petaluridae > Uropetala > Uropetala carovei. Next base: position 1,687,974 of record JAXCHB010000002.1, read on the forward strand.
TGCACCCTGGACTAAAAAGAAAGTATGTAGAATGAAGATACAGGCAGTTTCCAACTTATGACGATTCGACCTCCGATAAACCCGGACATACGACATTAATGCATTGACAGTACCTCGAAATCGACATACGATATTCGAGTCTACTTTCTTGTGTGTATTTTCCGGCCGATAGTGTTAAGTTGGACGAGGGGTCAGCAAACCGCGGCTCTTTGAGGAATGACCTGCGGCTCCCGACACCCACTCTCTTGCTTAAAGCGCATCAAACGACAATGACGGCCTCTATTGATATAACAATATAATCGCTTTCAATAGATGGATCCAAAATGGGCTGTTGAGTAAAAATTTCATTTTCAACTTTCTCATTTTCATCTATAGTCCTAGATTAATTATCTGAAAGAATCTCTCTTTTTGCTTCATTTAAATGTTTATTTATACTTTCATTGAATAAAAACTTAGGTAAAATATTGTTTTGTTTCTCAAGTTCTTTTTACGAATTATCTCCAAAACATCATTGTATGGATATGTGTGTGCAGTTTTTAATTAAATAGATGCCATTAAATATGTCTTGAAGGTATATAATACATCCTAATACATGCTCTGCGGCTCGTCTTATGTTGGATTCTATACAAATTTGGAAAAAATGGCTCTTCTTGTCAAAAATGTTGCCGACCCCTGAGTTGGACGATACGACTCGTCCGTATTTTAGCTATTGATTGTTCTGTCTTTAAAATGTGTATTATACAATATATAACACTCATGGGTTCTTATTATAATTATTAATTTATAACCTAAATATGGCTTGGTACATATTTTTTCCCAAGTCCTGGAACGTACGTATCCCAATTTATAACATGTAAGTCAATGGGAAATTGATATTCGACTCACGATGCGATTTTCAGGAACGCATTAGAGTCGTAAAACGGGAACGGCCCGTATATATTAGAGGTGGCCGATCTGCTGCTCGAGAGCCTCACGCGGCCATTTTTGCATCGAGTGCGGCTCTCTTACTCATTCGGAATAGAATCACATTCGATTTTAGAGACTCGGAAACACAATTAGCTGTCGAACGAATCAAAGCAGCGGGCAAAGCGAACATCGCTACAGAGGGTCACGAACTGAAAAAACTGTCCTATCTTTATTCGTTTTCATTGAATTAATTATAAAATTGTTTTCGTAGGTATCATTATTAATGGTTTTGTTAATTATGATTTAATCTTATATTTACTTAAAGATGCGTCCGTCCGTCAGTTGATCAGTCAGTGCGTACCAGTGCCCTGCGACTCAAAATTTTTTTGAACACACCCTAAAAATTACCACTTTTTTCCGATAAAACTATAAATTTACACTAATTCAACTCGGATTTGAATTCTGTCTTCAAAAATAAGAAACTACAATATGTATTCTATCCGATAGTTTAAGTCTCGAGTTCGAAACTTTACGGGAAATAATTTGAAATGCAAATTAAATACCTCTACACCGATTTACGTGTTTTCTTAAGGGCCAAAAATGGGGCAAAAAGAGGCCAAAATAATCCCTCAGAATTGATTTTTCGCTAGTTTTGGATATTTTCCTTCGGTTGTGACCAAAAACCTAAAATTCTACCAAATTTCAAGTTTCTAGCACATCTGGAAGTGCCTCATAATTTTGTATCATCCTATATATTAACTACTATAATATATTTTGAAGCGTGTGTTTATTTGTGTGTTTGTTCATGGAACTCCTAAACGATAAAAGCCAGAATAAACAAATTTGGTACGATTCTTCCTTACATCCTAACTTAGTGAATGGTCAAGGTTTGGTCAACCGGGATTAATCGGTGCTGCCAATATAGGGGATTAATATTTTTCCATAGGATAACACGTATGAATCCATTTCTTGACTTGCAAGATATTCTTCCTTCAAGCATTAAAATACGTAAATAGGGACCGATTGTTTTCATTTTTGCTTTATTCGACGAATAAAACTCAATACTATCTTATTCCTACGAAGTTTACTTGTTACACGGTTGAAGTTTTCAGAAATACGTTATTTGTTTCGAAATTTTGTGGATTTTTCGTACTCTTTCCGGGTGTTGCAACGCGTTGCCAAGGCGGCCGTCGTTGTTACCTCCGATTCAATTAGCTTTAACGAAGCTTACAAATAAACGAAAGTTTAGCGTTATTCGCTTCGCACTTTTGTTTAAGAAACAAAATGATCGATGTTTATGGATAGCAACGTAAATAGATACTGATTATTATTCAGGAAGCGTTTATTGATGAAAGGAACTGAACCTTCTTTCGTCTATTGAATACTGGAATCTTACATTTTTTGTAAGTAAAATCATTATATTTTACATTATAATGTTTATTAACGTAAATAAGCTCACGTATCTGGTGTACATTTACCGGAGTCAGTGTTCAATCATGGATAACTATACGTTGCTTTTTCACCGGTTTCTTGCTTACAAGGCATAAAAGTAAATATTTCATCGAGGCATAATTACACAAGAAATGAAGCTGGATTTGGCGAAAGTAGTATGATAGGAAATAAAATTATCGTAATATTGGAATGCAATAGGCTCGAAAACGGATTGTTACAAGCAAATATGATTAATTGTTAAGAAAAGCTAATTGTAATTTAAAAAGTATATGCTATATATTTTAAAGAGTTTGTATGTTTCGCTGTAGTAGCTTCACTAAATCCGTTGAAATTCAACGAGAAATTCCGCTAGTATGATATATATATATATATATACAGTGCTTTTTTTCTGGGGGTACGCGGGGATACGGCGTATCCCCACCTTTTTTTAAAAATATTCTATTGCTTTTATCCTAAATTTTAAGAAACTTACAAATTTCGTGTTAATATTTAACAAAAAAAAGTATTTTTAGAAAATTGCGAGTTTTTAGTTTCCCTGTTACGTATTCTTGTAAATTAATATTTATTTGTCTATGTTTCAATCTGTGTTGCATGAATGGAAAAAAATTTCCCGCGAAAGAAAGAAGGCAACGGCGCATGCCATAGATATCGTCGCAGTATCCTAGATGGCAACAGGGTTGGGAGGGCACTGACCCTTAGGAATCCTTGCAAAGGGACGCGCAGGGTAGCGGGAAAAATCGGCGGAACACAGAGTGAGCGAGAGAGTACCGTGTGCGAGCATTTGTGTTCTGATCGTGTGTGAATATCGTGACAATATCTTCTCTATGCTGTCAGCTGTCTTTACTCTAACTTCTAATGTGTCCCGGCTGCGAATGTCGCAGTAGACTTTCGACATTCCCGTCCCGGCTTGCCTAGTTGCCTATATATTATAGATGAGAGCAACTTCTAAGAGAAGCAGTGCAGCATAACTTTAGATGGTCTTTGGAAAATACTTCGGTTAATCGTATCAATAAGGGATTTGAACCATACAACCCACAAAAGAAAGAAAAATCATTTTTCTACAGCAGATTTTCGAATAGGCTTCTAATCGGCCTACAAATGTATTTTGAAAACGAACAATTGCCATTTTTACTTTCTCCATATACGTAGTATAGAGAAAGTATTGTTTTAATGAAAAAAATCGAATTCGATATTTCAACGGAAATACACGTTTTGAGGTTCTCTGAACACGTTTTGACCGTTTTCTCGACTATGTCTGTGTTGGTGTGTGTGTCGGTATGTGTGACAAATTTTGCGTGCGCTCTAAGTCAAAAAATATTAATCAGATCAGCATGAAATTCTGTATTTATGATTTTATATAAATTCTTAAGATTTGAATACATTTTAAAAACAATCGGTAAACCGAAAGTAGCGGTTTACTCTTGTCAAATTTTAATTTTCTTAAATATTTCGCTCAAAACTGAACTTTTGTTAACATACATATATGTAAGTTGTAGATATTATTATTCTCTACAACTCTTGTTTGAACTAAATTTTCATATGAGGAATATTTCAAGAGATATTTAATTTTCTTCGAAATTGACGGTTAGTGGGCAGCTCGCGCGCGTGGTAATGACAACAATTGAATCGCTAGCGCTGAAGCATGTAAGTTGAACTGTTCCTATCGCCGTATTTATTTGATTTTAGTTGACAACTTACGTATGGAGAAAGTCATGTGTTGGACACATCAATTTATTTTCTAGTAAAAACCTTTTTTCCCTCTTGCGTCCCACCTATATACCACCTTTTCAAGAAACCCTGGTCCCACCATGATATAAAGAAAAACCTCACTTTTTCTAATAAACCTATTTCTACGTTTATAAGCATATAAGCAGTAAATACATTAATAATTGGTAGACACAAATGAGATAGTCGAAATAAAAAAGATTTACTTTGTAATTCCACAAAAATTTATTTATTTATTTATTTTTTAAATTAATTTTTGTGTAATTACCAAGTAAATCTTTTTTATTTCGACGATATGAAGAAATTTCATCAAGTTACGCCTGAGACTGTTAACTAGGTATATAAAGGAGAAGGCGCCAGAAAGTGTAACCGATCGGGGTGCCGGCGGCTCTGGTCCCACCTAGACGGCTTTCAAGAATCACTGGTTTAGAGGACTCACAATGTTATTCATTTCGGCATATAGTGCATCGCTTAGATATTCCCCTACCCACTTAAAGTTCTAATGGAAAAAGTATTATTTTGGCTAATTTATTTCAGCAAAAGTATGTGGTATTAATTAGGATTATAAATTATTCTATGTATGTACCTAATAGCTAAATAATTTTTTAAATTAAAATCAGGAAACATTTGCTGTTGGATAATTGCTTAATACAGAAACAATGTTAAGTGCGCTTACGTATGGTGACGAATTTATTCATTTTTAGTTAACGTGTTGAAATTCTATGATAGGTTCTCCTACCTCTTCATCTCATACAATTGTGGTAGGCAGGTGGTTAGAGTGTCTGCCAACGGTACCATGACGTTTCACCTACAGCTATTGCCCTAATGCAATTTCACCTACTTTTTCTTAGTCTACTTTATTATGCCTATGAAATTTGACCTACTTCCTTTTTAACATAATATAAATCATAACTACTGCAATTTCACTTATTATCATGTATTAATTTCACCTAAAATGCCACTGAGTTTTTCCATTCCATTATTGGAAGAAACAATAGTGTTCGTATGGAAACATTTATTTTTATAAATTCCATAGTTACCTACAGAAATCGAGGATTTAATTATAACCCATTCTACAAAATTTATGTGTTCAATGGAAGCAGAATTAATTGACACTGCACGAGGCAAGAAAGCTTTAGCTTTCAAGGGTTATGTGTACCACAAGCAAAGGGAAAATTTAGATAATGGAAGAATCTATTGGACTTGCATCGAAAAGAACAAATGTCGAGGCAGAGCTGTTTCTCGTGGTGAACCCCCCTATAATAATGAAAACGACTGTGAGCACAGCCATGCACCTTGCCCAGATGCTGTAACAGCTAAAAGAATTAAGGCCAGTATGAAGAGAGCTGCAGCTGAGCATCCAGAAGTTCCTCCATCTCATATAATAAGGCAGGAATTAAGCAATGCTCAGGAAAGTGTATTGCCACATTTGCCGGAAAGAACAGCTTTGAAACGTGCTATGAATAGGATAAGACAAGCAGACCTCCCCAGAAATCCTAAAAATCTTGAAGAATTGCATGAACTTCCACAAGAATTTATGGTGACCATGCGTGGCGAGAGATTCCCTTTATATGATAACTCGGATCCGCCAGATGAGAACAAAATTATAGTATTTGAAACAAATGCTAACTTAAGAAAATTGGCTTCGTGTGAGATTTGGTTTATGGAGGGCACGTTCAAAGTATCCCCTAGAATCTTTACTCAGTTATTCACCATTCACGGCCTATATAATGGAAATGCTTTCCAATGGCTTATTGTCTTCTCTCAGGCAAGACAGCGAACCATTATACAACTGTATTAAGGGAAATTGAGCATCACTGTCTACATAATAATATAAATCTTGGCCAGCCATCCACAATAATAAGTGATTTTGAATTAGCACTAATCAACTCGTATCATGAAGTGTTTCCACAGGCAGCGACAAGATTATGCTACTTTCACCTACTAGTAGGTCAGAGGATTTACAGATATGTTCAGGCTCAAGGGCTTCAAGCAGCATACTCCAATCCTGAAAATCCGGATGTAAGGAAAGGAATTCACCAGCTGTTGTTGAGCCTTGCATTTGTTCCTCTTGATGATGTGGAAGGGTCTTTTGATATAGATACTCCTTGATAGTCTCACAGTCGAGTTGGTAGATATTTCCGAATACTTCGAAGAGACATACATCCGAGGAAAGAGAGCTCGTGGTAGGAGAAGAGCAATTCCTCCAAGATATCACCCACAGCTTTGGAATCAGTATGTTGCAGTTGTTGCTAATGAACCCAGTACGAATAATCTCACTGAAGCTTGGCACAATAGGTTTCAACTAATGGTAGGCAAAAATCACCCTTCACTTTTCCACCTCAAACGAGAAATTAAGGACGAACAACGGAACACAGAAAACATGATTGCTGAAGTCAATGCGGGACGCCAGATCCGAGAAAAACAAAGGCTGAAATACCGCCGATTGAATAGAAGATTGCAAGCTATCGCCCTTCGATACAGTGAATACAAAAACAGTAACAGAATTCTTGAATATCTAGCCATATGCGGACACAACCTAAACCTTTAAATTGAAAATAAAAAGTTTTATTCTCAACAATCTTTTGATTATTTCCCGGGATTCCATCAAAAAATTAATTGGAAATACGGAAGAAATTATTATTTAGACTATATTTTAAGACGAAATTGACTTTAGATTTAAAAGTTGGTAAGTGAATCTGTTTTTGTATTAAATTTCATAGGCATAATAAAGTAGAATAAAAAAAAGTAGGTGAAATTGCATTAGGGCAATAGCTGTAGGTGAAACGTCCTGACACCCTGCCTACGGATACTAAGGTTCTCGTGTTCGAATCCCGGTGAGCATATGGATATTCGTGTTCGTCATTCTGAATAAGATATAATAATAGACCGGATGGTCTGAATCTCCCCGTCGAACAAGGATGGATTGTTTTCATTAATATCTTCCAACCAGAGGACATTTTTCTCAGTTCATTGGTCGCTTTCCTTTTACTGTCACTACTTTGTAAATTCCAACTATGAAGCATGGCTGCAATGGGTTTATTAGTAATATGAATTTTTATTCTATTTTCTTGGAATCCTTGAAAATAATAGTTTTTCTGAATTGAACTTGAAGCGACTTTGAGATTAAATGAGAATGGAGTGCAATCAATCAAAATAAAGGAAAGGGATGAATCTATTCCTTATTATATATATATATCCTTATTATATATATCATGTGTAAGAAGCATCTATATATTATAGATATATAGGAGGATACAAAATTATGAAGCACTTCCAGATGTGCTAGAAACTTGAAATTTGGTAGGATTATAGGTTTTTGGTCACAACCGAAGGAAAATATCCAAAACTTTCGAAATTCCAATTTTAAGGGGCTATTTTGGTCTCTTTTTGCCCCATTTTTGGCCCTTAAGAAAACACGTAAATCGGTGTAGAGGTATTTAATTTGCATTTCAAATTATTTCCCGTAAAGTTTCGAACTCGAGACTTCAACTATCGGATAGGATATAAATTGTAGTCTCTTATTTTTGAAGTCAGAATTCAAATCCGGGTAGAATTAGCGTAAATTTATAGGTTTTATCGCAAAAAAGTGGTAATTTTTCTGGGTCTAACCTTTAAAATTTTTAGAATTATAAATTTTAGGGGTTGTTTTTATTCCAATATTTTCCATAAAGAAAAACACGTAAATCGGCGCGGAAGTGCAAACTTTTGTGTTATAAATTATTTGCCTGCACTTACTGTTTATATTAAGGTGAGAGAAAATGCTTGCAGATTGCAAGCACACATTAACTAGTATATATATATATATATATATATATATATATATATATATATATATATATATATATATACACACACATACATACTAGGTAATAGCCCGTCCATATGACGGGTCGAAATAATACATTTATCAAAAAGGGAAATTTCAAAAGATAATTTTTATTCTGTTCAATAATGCGTTTTCAGTTGTCTTTCTTTTCTGAATTTAATTCCTGGAGTATGATGCACTATCTGTGGAGCCTTTATCGAGTTGTATATGGCGGGCTATCATTAGTAAAACTTGAAACAGTTGCGTATATTCTTCCACGAAAAAGAATGAATGTATAATCAATATAATAATTTAAGAATGTTGTTTTGTTTTGGTTGATATGAAAATAATTTTAATCTCCATCCCTCTCCCTCCGCCCCTTCCTCTCTCTCTCTTTCTCTCTCTCTCTCTCTCCTCCCTCCCTCTCCCTTCCTTCTTTCTCTCGTATTAAAAGAAATCAATGCACGCTTACACCCATAACCCCACAAGGATTGAAATAAAAATAGGATTTCGAGGTCTAACAATGTAATTGGTAGGCTAGACAACATCCCTTTAAAATGGCAAGATTTCCCTAAAATATGTGAATTATGAACGTTTAGCATGAGTGATTTCGAACTGTATTCGGAAAACGTCATAATGTTTTCTTCAAAATGGTTTATATCCGAAGATCGTAGGTTAATTCCTTCTAATTTCAATCTAAGAAAGAATGAAAGCCTGCACGTAGAAAAGTCGATTTTTACGTGTTATGTTATGGTAAATGAAAATGTCTTCCTTGGAGTCGAACCCAGGACTTTTTTCGAGATTATTTTCGTCTTCGCCTTAAAATATGTGAATCGAGCATTCCTGCCGAATTTAGAGTTATATCTCGATTCTTACTCCAGTTTTCGGTAGATGGGTGGTTAGCGTTTTTACCTGTCAATGTTAGACCGCGGGTTCGAATCCGTCCAAGTAATATTATTATTCGCAATTCTTCTAGTGAGCGGGAATCATTATCTCTCTATGAAATCAAAGTTATGCTAACTTACATTCCTCAAAACGAACGAATTTTTTCAAATTTAGCGTCTTCTGCGAGGACTATCTACCAACTTAAGATTGTAGCTCGAGGGTAATATGCTTATTATCCTTATTATCAATAGGAATCGCGCATTTTCCCACCATTACTCAGTCGAAGGAATAACGAATCGTTTATCCATCTTGTTGATGCGTCATTGAATCTTGTAAGTTTCCCAAGCAAAGCATTGATTTGGTTTATCATCTGTAGTAAATACTACAGGCGACGCCCGAGATTCGACCGGTCGACATTTGACTAATTCGATAATTCGACCATTATACATTATAACCTAAATTCGACTTTCGACCGGTCGAAGCTCGCCTATTCGACTGAGCCGATCGGTCGAATTACATAAGTTTCTGTGATTCCGTTCGAAGAATCAATCGAATTTTCCATGAAACAAAAAGGAATATATATATATATATATAGGATGTACTTATAAAAGCATCTACTGATGAATTTTCAGTGAGACTACTTCTACTGTTTGGGTTATATCCATCAGCTAACTCCCACATCTTTCCCTGCTAGCAGACAAGAAATTTACCTCTGTAGAGTCTCTGCTTATTAGATATCTTTTGTTGTCTGAGCATCTTTTCTGTTTGCAAACAGAAGGACTAATGAAATCTTTGGGGAGTATTCTTTGCATTCATCGGGGTTTGGAGTCGCATACTCTCTCTCAGCCGATTTTTTCAAAGTACTTTTGTTTTTTATTTCTTAAAATTTATTTTTAAAAGAAATTGAAAGAAAATTTACGGAAAAAAAAGTTGTTTCAAAAAGTAATTTCGAGCAAAAAAAAGGTCATGATAGTTCATTTTCATCGTTCGTGCTCGTGTCAACCAGTGCAGCACGCGTCATTGCGAGTCATGATGTCTGGTTTTCTCTTATTACTTTTTCTAAGAAAAAAATATTATTGGATCTGAAGGGTTGAAACTATTTTATCAATTCCTCCTCTTCTTCCAACAAATATTTTAAAACTTCTCAATTAATAACCCAAGTCACGTAGGCGCAGTTGAAAAAAATTTCAGCTATTTAAATATTTTTATTTAAGTCGTTTTTCTTTAGTCTTAAATTATTTTGTGCTTTTTAATGATTTAATATAGTTTTCTTAGCACATAATAATGCTATTTTAATTGTATGTAATATGAGATGGAACTCGATAGTTTTCTTCCAAGATGCTGGATCGTATCTCCCAATAATAACGTACTTTTATGAGAAAACGGCTCTCGACATTCGACTGTTCGAGATTCTACCGCGTTTTCAGGACCGCATCCCTGTCGGATCTCGGTCGTCGCCTGTAATAACCAATCAGGAATAACCAAGGAAAACGGAAGAGATGTATTATTCGCTCACACCGGAAATAAAAATGATAAGAGTATAGAAGAGGCCATAAAATAAGGAGATGCGTGTGGGCAAGGAAGAAGGTCAAAATTGATATCACAAATAAAAGGATTACGCTATCCGGTTTCTTTCCAAGCCATTCCCCCAAACACAAACACGCGAACCCATGCGCACGCTCAAAATAGGAAGAGGAACTGGCCGATTCGGAAAAGGGAGATAGAAATGGAGAGAGGAGACGAAGAAAGACAAGAAATGGAGAGAGATAAAAATAGGGAGAGAGAGGGAGTGAGCGATGAAGAGATGGGGAGGGAAGAAGAGGTTTTATTGAATTAGCGATGGCCGGCGAGAATGCGGACGGATAGACCGCTAACTTTTCGCCTCTGGGACCTTTTCTGAGGGGTCAGTCTGCCGACCATCGAATCATCTACGCGAACCCCAGCCCTCCCCCTTACAAACCTCTTCTTCCTCATCCCCCTCCCTCCCTCCTTCTTACTCTCGCCTTTGGCCTTCCACATCGACTCATTTTCTTTGCTATCGTCCTCATATCTTCATTTTTCGTTTTCCACGAGGTATGAGCGGAAAAAGTTGAATGTTAAAGTAGAAATTTGGTGCTGTGTAGTTGTAACAAAGGTTCGTCTCGATGAGAAATAAAAAATCGGTACAACATACATTGTACAAATTTTCTCATATACTAATGAGTCGTTTAGTTATCTTTAGAAAGATATGAACTATGTACGATAGAATTATTATAAACATTAACTTAAATGAATGAAATTTAATGAAAATCGTGTGAGCCGTTTTGTAGAAAATCCGATTGATGTTAAAGTTGTCCAAGAATAAACTAGCCTTATATTCATTCATTGAGAAAAGTGACATATGTTGTATTATTGAAGACGTAAACTCAATTAACTGTACGAAATTTGATCAAAATCGTTAGAGCCGTTTGTGAGAAAATCGGATTGTTGTTAAAAATGCGTAGAATAAACTTCCCTTAATTATTGAGCAATGTCAACCATTTCTTCATAGCTTCTACTATGTATGATAAAATACCTAAGTACGAGATTTCATTCATTTTCACTCTACCGTTTAGGCTCTAGAACCAATAACAGACAGACAGACGGCATTGCGAAAACCACTTTTTCGGACTCGGGTACACCTAAAACGTATATTTCCGTCAAAATCTCGAGGTCGAATCTTTTCGCGATAACAATACTTTCTCAATATATGATACTTCGTATATGAGAAAGTGAAAACGTAAGGTCTTTCGATAGACGCGAAATAACATCTGGGTTTCCATCGAACGGTTAAATTTATTATACCACCTTTGTTAAATCGAATTCGAAACTGAATATAAAAACATTTAGGTTTGCGAATAACTTAATGGTAACGTTATATGAATTTTACTGGTTGACTGAGCATAACTCGTCAATAAGTACGATTAGTGATTTTTTTAATCGAGTTATAAATGTCATGAATTTTTTGCCGTCGCATATCAACGGATAGTGATTCGTAGTTATGCAGAACTGGATTCGGCCTCTTGATCCTCAGAGGCCCATCAAAGCCCCCAATCTGTCTCTTCACCCGTTCGCCGTCCTCACCGCTCGCCCTTGCTTCTCTTTCGGGAACACTGAGCGAGGGGCGAATTATAGGTTGCCCGAGGGCCGAGGATGCGAAAAGAGAACACCCTCCTCTCGATCGAAGCACGCTCCCCAATACTCTGCCCGTTTCCTCGCCGCGCTCACCCAATTGCTCCGCCGAGGTAAAAATTGACAGTCGATGGATAGGCACTTAACCATAAAGATGTTCGTGACATAATATATCGTGATTATTAGTAACGACCACACAAATAAATCGCTATTTGCCATAGCTGCCAAATTAATCCGAGTATTTTACACTTCGTTGCCTTTGAATGAATCAGAAATACTGGTTTTTTGATCGTTGAATATGTAAAATAAAAATATCTAATTTAAATTAATGAATGTAATGGTCAAAGCAAATATACATATGTACGACATTAATTATTGATTCTTTTAATTCTACAGAGGCTGCCAATAAGAAAATAATATAAAATCTATAGTAATTGTAAAAGGAAGTTAATTTAACTTCATCTTTTTACTTTCTCCATACGTAGTAATGGGAAATATTGTGATCACGAAAAAAATCGACTTCGAGATTTCAACGGAAATACACGTTTTGAGGTCCCTAGAACACGTTTAGACTATTTTCGGAATGATGTCTGTGTGTGTGTGTGTGCGCGCGCGCGCGTGTGTATGTGATTGTGGGCGCTATAACTCAAAAAGTATTTGCCACATCGTTACCAAATTTCATATATAACACTTTAGCATGAGCACAAAGAAGTGATTAGTTTTTGGACAACAACGGGTAACCGGAAGTCGAGGTTTATTCAAAGCACGATTCAGTTTTTGCGATATTTCTTCGTTAGAACATCATTATTGTATACATTGACCCCGACAAAAATGTAGAAAATATAATATCCTACATCTTTTATTTAAAACAATTTTCCATAGCAGTTATTGTTTAGGAATTATTTATAAATAATCGGTTTTTTCGGTTTCCGTCTAATATCTCCTTAAAAACGTCGTTAGGTATTGGTAATCGTCGTTAGGACCAAAGTTGTAGATAATAATATTTCTTCCAAGTATTGTTTGAAACAAATTTTCGTAGAACCATCCATTTCGGAGATATTTTGCTTATTCGTAAATTTCCAGTATACAGCCCCACCACCATGTAGCGGTGAAATCTGTAAACATATTCTAAATATACCTAATTTACGGCAATAAGGACGACTGTATTCTTTTACGATACGAAATCATAATTTTTCCTCATAATGCTATTCATAATAATTTAAATATCTATACTCCAAAAATGGAGAAAGTCATGTGTTGGCCACATCATATTTTTTATTGCTGGACTCTGTACGTAGCTATATAGTGAAGTTGTAGCATAGCCGCGTGCTAGGGAGGAAGGGGGTGGGAGGGCGAGTGGGAAGGGTTTGGAGGGGAAGTGAAGAAACGGGAAGAAAGATTAAAAGCAATGTTTATAGCCATTATATAATATTAGATTATTTGAATAAGTATAAAACTTTACAGTAAGGTTCTTTTGTTATTAATGCTTAAAATAAATGCGACCAGTAAAAAATTGTTTTTTAGTCCTTTTTCCTGTGTCCTTTCCCCGTTACATTCAACATGCAATCAAAACTGCACCAGGTAGATTAGTTTATATCGATTTGTCCATAATAATGTAATAACATCTCTTCCATCGCATTAGAACACTGCATTTAGAGCGAAAGTGACGACAGCAATATTTTGTAGGGCTGCGAAAAAACAAAAAAAACTTTTATCGCGACGGCCAAGTGATTATGCGAAGAGAGATTGCCTTTACTGCAAATGAAGTTCGAAGATTTAAAGACGTACAATGTGACGGCTTCTAAAATGAGGTAGAATGGAATTTAAGGGCAGTAGCTGTCAAGGGATGTGTGTAAATGGGGGGAGGGGGTAGGAAGAGGGGATGTCGAAGGAGGGAGCATAAGAAGAAGGATAGGAGCGAAGGGGGGGAAATAGAGGAGATAAGAAGAGGCGGTGGAGGGGAGCGTCACTGGAAGACTTAAAAACCCCATTTCAATTGTTGTTCGCCATACCCTCCATAAATATAATTCCGATAACTTCATTCGGAGGGAGCATAATGCGTTGCCATTCCCAGCGCGTATGCCACAGACATCCTGTAGACTTCGATAGAAAATGATTCAGCCAATCCATTGTCATACTCGAGAAGCGAGGGTTGAAAAATGTTTTCCCTAGAAATTAACAATTAAAACAATAACCTATTAATATCTCAAATAGTTAAAGTAAAATCGAATAATTTTTTCCTAAAAAAACTGGAACATGTTACTTCTGTAACCAAAAAATACCTCAAATGACAATAATTAATTATTCCTCAGTTTTAACGCTGTCCGGGAAATGTGGTTTGATTGTTTTTTTCTGCTTTTTCTGTGTTTACTACATACATATTAATGGTTCTAGACAATCAACCTATTGCATGCATGCCAAAAGGTGGCGCGCAAATAAATATAGTTTCGCACGATATTTCAGAGAGAAATTGCAAAAATAAGATTTTAAAAGAAATTTACTTCTATTTCAATTTATTTCGTGTTATAGTTATATTATCGTTTCTTGTATTATAAAAACAAGATGTGTACAACGCATGGCTTTCTCCATACAGAGCAATGAATATGATTGCATCAACTTCCTCGACAATAATGATCGGCGATTACACTTATGAATAGTTTATAAAAGCAATTTTCACTGTGAAAACACTTTGAATTTCTTTTAAAACGCAATAAGTAAACAAAATTGTTAACTGTTGCTATGTATTACAAAATATCGACGCGTAATTAAAATTACTTGCTGGTAGCGTAGATATAACTACCAACAATTAAAAAATGTTATCGTTGCGACGGAAACTAAAGTATCACTTACGAGACGCAGTTAACATAAATCCAGTTTAAATAAATCGAAATATCTCTTAATTCATTTAATGAAAAAATGTTTCACACAAAACTCGTAAATAAATGAAATAGAGTGAACCCGACAGATAATCTTTGCCAACCCATAGTCTGCAACAGCGTTTCCCAACCTTTTGAATTCCGTGGACCAATTCAGCGACCTTTTCAGGCCCTGAGGACCATCTCATTTCTTACACAAACCTACTTACTGTATCTACGTTTAAGAAAAGGGGTTTTACTTGGTTACGTATTTTATTTTACAATTTTCAAATGTAACACACTCGTTTCTGACTGACTGAGGATCACTTGATTACTTTTTGTTTTGTTCCAGGAATTATTTTCGACATTTGTACAGGAGAAATATTTGAGATGTGAAATAGTTTTACAAACGTCATTAATAACAATATTCCATACCTGTGATAGTGTAAAACTTCCTTAATTTTTTTCCAAAAAAACCCAACCAAGTGCGGCATAAAAAAACTACATATTGGATGTCTCCTCAGACCAACAACAAATCCTTCGCGGACCATTGGTTGGAAAACTCTGGTCTACACGCTCTTTCTTTAGTGTCTTTTGAATCGGCTTTTACGTATTTTAGTTTTTAAAGTAAGATTTTTTTGTTATATTCCCACTGTACCACTAAACAAATATTCCTCTCTCTCTCCATTCACACTATTCTTCAAACAGTACTCGATCCGCGCTCGTTCATAATTTGTTACACTTCCAGTGATTAATTAACTCCTGACCACCAAATCTCGTATTTCATCAATATCGCAGTCTCATAATATTGCTTCGAATGTTAAAATCGGTGGCCACCGAGCGCCTCTTAATCAGACCGTTGCGCGTTTTCACGAAATCAAAGGGCAATACAAAGTATGCAACGCCTTCCTCTTTTCCATCTGGAGAAAGCTTTCTTCCTCTCGTCGACATTTTCAGAGAACATTTTGCGACGTCCAAAAGATCATTCTCTGCTAAAAAATCACTTTTTGTCGCAGAAGAAAGATATTTTCGCGTTGATGTTAGACGTGTTTTAGAAGAACGGGGGGGCGCCCGCAAGAGGAGAGGACGACCTTTTCCGTGCTTTCTCGCGATGAACGGCACCCGATGTGGGTGTGGGGGGTGGGGGAGGGGGTGGGTGGGAAACGAAGCCAAAGATATGGGATGCCTATTGGCGTCCCATTGGTCACTTCGATATCTCAACTTCCGTGATGGTGGGTGCAGGGGGGGGGGGGGGGGGGAGGGAGGGGGGGGGGCGGAAGCGGCGGCCTCCAATAACGACAGGCTCATCCGAATTGGGAGCGTGACGTAGGAGAATGAGCTAAGAGGTTACCCTCTATGAGGATAGGGTGGTGGTGGTCTCTGGGAGAGAGTTGAGGGAGACCGGCCCACATACTAGATATGTCTCGTGGAAATATGGGAGCCATGGTGGACTTTCTTTTCTCGGGAATTCGTAGGACTACTACGGAGTAGAAACCAGTATTCTTTTTAACTTCTCAATAACAATTATAATTTTTTTATTGCGAAGGTTTTAGAAGTTTTATGTATTTGATGTTTTTGTAAATGGAGCCGAAATTTTGTTGCAATTATTTTTTTGCGATTGGCTAGGAATCGTCGCAGCGTTACAAGGATCTTTATATCTTAATATTCGTATTTTTATTAAACTGACGTCAATGCATATAAATTTGCAAAGATTTCGACGCCGCTAAAAGTTCGAGCAATGTAGAATGTTTTTATAAAACATGGTTTTAAATAATCTAATTTCGCTTCGTGATTTATGTGATAAATGTTTGCCTTCGAATTTACATGTCAATAGATTAGATAATGCTATCTATCTATAGTGAATTATTTATTTACCAGTGTCAAGTACGTGCGTCGGCGGTCTTAAGAGCTATCGGCGAGAAAATGGAGTCCGAAAAATAATTACGTTTTATTTCGATAGCTTTTGCGTTAAACGCCACGGCGGAGTCTACGGAAAAGTACAGTCGGTCGCCACCGAATCCATTTCGACAAATGTGAATGTGGGTAAAAGCAAAAGGATTTACTTTCGGCCGAAAATGTTCCTCTGTCGCGGTCTATTTACATTAGTGGCTCCGAAAGACATTTAATCTCGTATTTAAACCGCCGCCGTCCATTGCAGCAGCCGGTGGGGAACTCCTCGCCACATCTCAATTCCACAATCGCACTCATCCCTTGTCACTCATTCAACGCCACTAGGAAATCCAATTGACAGCCTCGCTGCCAACGGAGCGAATGGAATTAAGCTGGCCAAATGCACAGCAGGAGGGAGGATGGAGGGAGGGGGAGGAAGGGAGGAGGAAGGAGGGAGGGAGGGGGAGGAAGGGAGGAGGAAGGAGGGAGGGAGGGGGGGGGGGAGAAAGAGAGAGAGAAAATCCTATTGGAAGAAAAGATAAGGTGGATTTGGGTTCATTCCAAACTCTCGTCAACATTCCTGGCGACTTATAAATTCCAAACGTACCACGATTCCTAGGTAACGGTGAGTAAATTTGCGATAGGCTAAAGAGAATAGAATCTAAAGGAACATTTTCTCGAGATGTAAATAAAAAGCGGAGAATTACGTAAAAAAAACGTTAATGGGAAGGAACGGATGCACCATTTAAACCTTCTCAACAAATGAAAAAACGAGGTTTCTGAGAAGATCGTCTCGTCACATCTGGAGATAGCGAGAGAGATGGGAGAGAGGGAGAGGGAGAAAGAGGGAGCGAGAGAGGGGGAGAAAGAGAGTGAGAGGGAGAAAGAGGGAGAGAAAGGTACGGAGAAAGAGGGAGAGAGGAATGAGATCAGAAGAATTCGTTGAAGGGTGTCAAGGAGAGAACTGGCAGTTAAAGTTTTAAAAACTTATTTTTACGACGAATTCATCTTCGAGACGGTTTTTACTCCCATATTTAATATCTGTAACAATTTACATTATTAACCATCAGCAGCTTCTCACGGGGAAAATTTTCTGTAATCTTTTAATAATCTTCTTCTTATAATATTAAAATTCTAATCGTACGCACGTGAAGCATTAAATCGGCGTATTACTCTAACTCTACCCTACAATTTCCTCGACATCGTACGGGACGGGACGGACCCGAATTTGTATGGACCGGGCCCATGCAAAACTTTAAAGCGGCCCTCCCACGGTCAATATTACTGTCAGTATAAATACTGTCAGTATTTTCATCAACCAATCAATATCATTTATTCGCACTGTCAATACATGAGTATGAGCTTCACACGATCAGTAATACTGTCAATATTCAAAATACTGACAGTAATATTGATTGTGTGAGGGCCACTTTAGTCCGATTATATTAGCTACTAAAAAGAATATTCGTGAAGAATTAAATTAAGGTATAATTTCAGCTTTATTTAAGGTAAATTTATTACTTTTTTATTAATAATAATATTTCTTTTCCGATTTATATAATAGTTAATAATAAACACTTTTACTAGTAATCTACAGTAAAACTCGTTTATTACGTATTTGAGGGGACCAACTCATTGCTTCGATATAAGCGAGACTTCGTTATATACGAGAAACATGGTTTTTGGCCTATACATCCCATAGAACACGTAGACACATACAGCAAAAGCTGTGCTGGCTATCCGGCTATTTAGAAAACGGCCACCCTTAAACACCGGCAAATACACAAATACAATTTATTTATTTATTTCATTTTTTATGAATTTTTGTTTGGTAATACCACAACTTCCACTTTAAAATTTCTTAAAATATTAGATGTACCTATATATTACGTATTTACTCCGTATATTGTGGGGCTGCCGAGTAAGCATGGCGTTTTTGTTTACGTAAGCCATTTGCATTGTCTAGATGTTTTGGTGTACTTCTACAATTTCCAGTTTTATCACTTTTTATTATTTAAAAAATTACCCATCCATTGAATATGGCATCAGAATAAATACCTAAAAGCAAGAGACAGAAGAGAAAAAGTTGTTTTAACGCTGGAGCTGATTAAACGAATGGAATAAATATTTTTTAAAGTACTTTAAAAGATTTTTTTTTAAATTTTATGTAACGAGGATCGACTAACCAGCTTAAAACAAGCTATCTAAGTATGGACTAATGGGCAGTAAACAAACTCCATAGAAAAATCTACATAATCAGGAAATTCTTTTGGACAAATTGATTCAGTTCTCAACGGTCTAATGTTTATTTTTTAAATGATACTTTGCAATGTTGTGAATTTGTTCAAAAAAATTTCCTGATTATATAGATTTTTCTATGGAGCTTGCTTACTGCCCATTAGTCCATACTTACATAGCTTGTTTTAAGCTGGTTAGTCGATCCTCATTACATAGAATTAAAATTTTTTTCTTTTAAAGTACTTTTAAAAATATTTTATTTACAACTTTTTAGTTCCAAATTTATAAAAGAGGTTTTAGTAAATTTCTGCTATTCTCGAAAAATTAATTTCTCAGAATTTTTTCTTAAAATTATGATAGGAAATAAAAGAACGCTTTTGTAAGTTATTCATTAATGCATTAATGCATTTCATAATCTTCTGGTATTGCATCATTTTCTTCATTGTTTGTCGCCATATTTGAATTATATTTTGGAAGAGCCCTTAATCTACGGAGTTCGGCTAGTGCTTGACTATCACACACCTTTGTTCCGAGTAGTTTTGTAGAATCAATATCTGAAATTCCAGTTCCATCCAAAGTTCTTATTCTACTTAATCCGACGTATGCATGTCCTGGTGCAAACAATTTACTCCCCAAATCAACAACCCTCTATCTAGAGAAGTTCCCTGTAGCTTATGAATAGTTACAGCCCAACTTAGTTTCAATGGTAGCATTCTTCTTTCAACATCTCCATATCCGAATTTAGCTTGGAACTTCACAGTTATTGGCTCAATTTTATGCGCAACTTCCTACGCGCATGTTTCTCCGCGGCGTAGTAAAGAGTCCGTGCGATTTTGCTGATTTTAAATGCTTTTTTGATTTTTCACAATTTTTCTGGCCATGCTATCTACACCTTCTGAAAATAACAGCTCTCCAACCTTAATATTTTCTTTCTTCTACCGGTAAAATTTTTGAAAAAGTTTGAAACAACTAAATAAATAAATAAAACATCTGTCGAAAAAATCATTAATTTTTTAAAATGAGAAAATAGAGCAGCCATAGCAAAAGAATTCAACATCGGATCTTCCACGCTCTACGATATCAAGGCTCATAAGGCTAAATTAATGAAATTTGTGTCATCTTCTGAGACGAGTAAATCAATTAATAAACGTCATACGCTTCATAAGCCAAAAATGGAGGAACTGGATAAAATATTATATGACTGGTTTTCACAGAAACGCTCAGAAGAATTAAATAATTTCGTTCTTTTCTAATAGAGTAAATAAAGATAAATAAGAAAGACATAATCCAATAAATTCAATTTTGGGAACAGGTTCATTGTCGTACTCTCCAAACTTCCCGGACGCCCTAAACGTTTCAATAGGCATTTGTTTTGCATGTAAGTGTAGAAACGTATTAAATAAGAATGGGTGAATATCTAGATCTAACTACGTGCGGAGGAATTAAAATGGAAAATGCAAACCTCATGCATAGTTATGTTTGGGGAGTACAATAGTGAACCTAACAAAGCCCAATTTTGTTTGGTTATTGCTAAATTTACGATGTCAAAATCGAAAATCGCTCCCCTAACCGGCTATTTCTCCTAATCAGCTATCCGCAATCCCCAAGATAGTCGGTTAACACAGCTTTTACTGTATTTTCAGTGAGTAGACTTCAATGCCGTACTTACATATGCAAATAGATGCTTATCAACTTCGCGGCGTGTAAAATGTTCGATTGCTATTACATACGATTTTTTAAAGTACCAATTAATATTATTATTATTATGGTCATTCATTTACATAAAAATTTCACATTTTAAATATAAATTTCAAAACAAAGGGAGCGTGGAAATTCGTATGGAAGGGGTAGAGGGAGGAAGGGGAAGTGGTCGGCTTGGTTTCCTGACCTCTCTACGAACAAGTGCGCGGTAAACAGCGTCGGAAACTATTCATTAATTATCGCTCTGCTCGCCAACATTCGTCATGTATGGGGCATTTTTTTGCCGTAGGGCCAAACATTTGTTCGTTACAGCTGAGAATTCTTAAAATGTTTGTTCGTTACATCCGAGAAATTTAACCATTGCCCTTATGGAGAAGTCCAACGGACCGAGACATTTATTCGTTATAACCGAGATTTCGTTTTAGGCGTGATCTTTATAAACGAGTTTTACATGGAACGAGAAAAAATACTTTTGGCGACCGTAACCCTAGATTCCGCTTAAATGTCAAAGAACGTTAGGCGACGGGCTACGTTTATTCCGGAGCAGGGTAAAAATATTTTTGTTTTACAATGAAAACCTAGAACTTGCCGCAATTGCGGCAACAGGCACCTAGTACACATTAACCCACGGATCCCAGGCACTGGTGCACTTTTGTTCTGGGAATGACACGTCTCGGTAAATAAGTTTTAACCACTACAGATAGAAAGGAAATAAAACGCTTTGGTATAAGGAATTGCGTGATTTTCCCTTAAGAAGTTAGTTCCAAGGAATAAAATTCCTAATTTGTCTCGTAAGGCAAATTTCCTCCGATGAATAATTCCGAGTGGCTCTTTATTATATGTTATTCGATAAAAAATTTCTTCCGTTTCAAAATTAAAGATCACCATTTTGGTGCCTTACTACTAATGGGACCTTCATAGGGGACAACTTCAGAAGTAAACATTAATAAAGATCGCAAAGCTATTGTTCTTCAGTGAATTTTATTCTATTTTAAGTTTGGAATTCATTAATTAATATAATTTATGAATTAATCGTTGAAGTTGTTTTATTCAAATTGAGGGGTTTTCACAATAATAAATTTTCGTAAAATATAAACTTGTTTATGGCACTTTGTAGATTTTTCCGACGAAATGTGGCACGTCGATGCTTTAATCCATTGCAGAAAAACACGTTTGTCTTTGAAATGCATATATGCAATTCAGGATATCCGTTGACACTCGTACAACTATGGTTTAAAAGATTTTTACTATCGCTTCAAATAGACTGTTTTAAAAAGCAAAGCTCAAATTATATTTCGTCGAAAGGAATGCGAATGCTAATACAATTATATGCAGATTTTATTTTTGCCCAAGGCTTACGCCGGAATCGAGACGTACCTGGGAGTTGGGACGCCTATGGCAATGTTATAGGAAACACCTTAGTTGTGTGGAATATCATTTTTCCTGCGTTTCTATAAATCCTTTTATTTAATTCAAATTTAATATTTGAGTATTAAATTAATAGTTATTTATTGTAAAATAAACTTTTGTAGGCCTACGGCAAATGTCAATTTGGTCGTACCCTAGTTATGTCACTGCGTCAGGATTATTACTATTTAATTTGTTTGGTAATATCTTTTCTTCGTGTTAATTGTGAACATATATCATCGCACATGTGAGAAATAAAAGAAGATTAAATGATATATTCGACTATAAACAGAAGCAGGTTTGAAAGGGAAATTTCTATGGAAAGCTTTCCGGAAATCCATAGAAAAGATATATTTTCACAAACAGTAAATAATAATTATTATTCCCATCCTAAAATATCCTCTTTTCTTAATGCTCCTTGGGATATTTCAGTACAGATTCAAAGTCATTTTAGCGTCATTCGGGTTTTTGAACAAATTATTCAGTAAACAGAAGCCATACGCGTAATTCTTTAAATCAGCGGTTCCCAAACTTTTTTTTCGCCTGCCACCGAAAACGTGACAAAATTTCTTCATACCACATATTTTCTAGGTAAGTATGAATGGAGCATTGGCGCACACACGGGGGGTGGAGGGGTCCACCGGGTCCGGACTCCCCCCCCCTTCCCCCTTCCGCTTGGAAAATTGTGACTTTTCTAAACTGTGGAAACATACGTCGTTATTTTAAATCTGGGTTCATGGGCGCCGTCAGAGAGGAGTAGGAGACGGTTTGATCCCTTTGTTTTTAACTTAAAGATAATGAATAATGCAATACGCGACAATGATATAACTTGCATACAACTTTTGTGCTTGTTAAACATTTCGGACCCCCACCCCTTGAGAGAATCCTGTGTGCGCTACTGGAATGTAGTACTGAATGCTAAACTCGCGTACCACTGGCAGAAGCATCGCGTACCACTAGTGGTACATACAGGCACCATAATTTGGGAACCGCTGCTTTAAATCATTGAATTTATAATTCTTTTGAAGGAATGGTTATCGTTTCGACAGAACCGAAAATGCGTTCTGAAAAAAACATTCAACTTCCACGGGTAGTTACGACAAAATGCAACCAGAGGCGAAAAAGACCTTGCACGAGTATAGCGGAAAACGAACGGTTGAAAAGGAAGGTAGAGAGAGAAATAAAGGGGGAGAGAGGGAACAGAAATCTTTTTTCATCCTGAGACGGCATCAGTGGAGCGGAGAAGGGCGACGGCTGCGCCTATTTAAATAGATTTCCTTACCGCTGACGAGATTAGCGAGTCAAATGGGGGAGGTATCGAATGCGTCCACCCTTCGCAACATACTCGGCGCTGTCTACGCACAGTCAGCCACTTGCCCATTGGATTGAGCCTGTGAGGGAGATTTTTTCGTCTGATTGATTCCCTGGGGGTGGACTTAAGCTTCGGATTAGAAAAGCGAAAGGGTGTAGTTAACGCCAGAGAGCGCGGAAGAGGATTTCGCGGGGTGTAGTGGGCAAGAGGGGGGCGGGAGGGAGGGCGGAGAATGAACGAAGGGCACTTGGCGGTCGGTCGAGTCCTCTTTTAAAGAAAATGCTGTATTGAAGTGAGTGGATTACTGGGGGAGTGGTTGGGGGTGGGAGAGAGGGTGAGTGGGCCAGGATTGTGAGAGGGGAGCGCGAGAGGGGTGGGAGAGGGTATTGAAAAGCGAGCGTGTCTGGGGGAGTAGGAGGGGAAGTCAAACTAAACTCGGCTAATTGTGTATTGTTGGTCGTTGGGGTTGAGCGGTTTCCAGATTGCAGGGGCGGAGCAGGCGAAAGAGGGAATTAATGAGTATCAGTCGGAGAAAATATCTCTCTTAATCGAGTTTTCGCGAAAATTTCAATACCTCCCCATCCCTTAACTCCAACATTTATTCGTCCATATGTTAAAAGTGCCATTCGAAGAGACGCAGTGAAACGTAATACGACATGTAGTTTTGTTAACCGTACCTCGAAAATCAAATTGTCTAAGTAAATAAACTCTCGGAATTTAGTACTGAATGAAACGTCTTGCCTATCATCCGTAGAAAAGTTCCAGTTTATTTGTTCAAGTATGAAAGCGCAAAAACGTTTAAATATTAAACCCGTATCCGAAAACTAAAATATTACTGCGTCTACGCTTTTCATTGAATGAATCCTAAGTTCAAATACACGGCTAGATTTGTTTTTCCAACTCCGTATTAATGCCGGTGTGAATAATATGTTCGCCTGCAGCAGCATCCGAGAGACGCGATGCAGACTTTTCCAGTGGAATAAAGCGGAAGAGGAGAAATTTTCCCATTCCATTTCTTTGGAGATTTGGTTTATGAGGGAAAGATTAAGGAGGAGAGAGAGAGAGAGAGAGAGAGAGGGAGTGAAGGTGCGTGGGATGACGAGGATTAGGCAAACACGCCCTCGGAGAGGTGAATTAGAAAGAAGGTGAGGAGGGAGAATAGAGGAAGGATTATAGAGGAGGTGCTTTAAAGGGAGGCTTGGAGATGGGAGGGTGTGTGCCACTGAAAGGGAAGGAAATTGCGTCTGGGGGAGGAGGTGGGCGGACGGGAATGGGGGAGGGGAGAGAGAGAGGGATGCAGGCTGCTCTGCTACGTCGGAGGGACTCAACTCGTGCGCGAGTTTCGGGTGGAAAAACAGACGCGAAACGTGAGGCGCCTTCCAATATCGTTTGGGAGTGCGGGAGAGAGGAGGCGGCTGGTGGCGGCGGCTTCGCAAAAAAATAAAGGAGGAGAGCATTATTCGGTGCACGGACGAAAGGCCGGGGGTGGCGGCGGGCGTGGTGGAGGGCGTGGCGGAGGGCGCGGTGGAGGGCGCGGCGCGCAGACGCGTGGGACGGCGGATGGAAGCACGAGGTGCGCGAGGGTGTCATGGCGACGGCCTCGCTCACGTAGCGAGCGCGGAGGCGGGGGAGTATGATGGGGGCGATGCGTAGGGAGGCGGGTGGGTTATCGCGGGGCGAAGAGGCAGATCCCGAAGGGAATACCGCCTTTTACTACTTCGGAAAATAATTTAAAACCGCTTCGGTCGAGACCTTGCGCGAATGGAAAAACTTCTAGTTGATGACTTCGGCGGCCAAAAAAATGAGACTATTTTCGAATGAAAGATAAAAAATCATAGCGATTTTGATAGTGGTAAAAAATTGTATTGGAAATTGGAATGCAAATCGTGGTTAAAAAACAATAATGTGAAACTTTCGTTCTGCGAGGTACTCGTTAGATATATATAAAATGTTAAAAATAATCTTATGTAGTAAAATTGAATGTCTGTCCATCTGCCCATCTGTTCCTTATACATTCCCACGCCCTTTGCAAATTGACTTTATATGACTCTACGAGTAACATAGGGTACCTGGGATTTCCAAAATCCAGGAGACAATTATATTTTCCCTTAAGTTTACACGGGATTTTCGATTTTACAGAGTGCAAGGTTTTTTCCTTCATTCACCAAAATACGTAAATATGGGCCGATTTTCTTCGTTTTTGCTTTATTCGACGGCTAAAACACTATACTATCTTATTCTTGCGATGCTTACATGTTA
Organism: Uropetala carovei; assembly: GCA_036926305.1. NCBI lineage: Eukaryota > Metazoa > Arthropoda > Insecta > Odonata > Petaluridae > Uropetala > Uropetala carovei. The sequence goes on from JAXCHB010000002.1 coordinate 1,713,562, forward strand.
GACGGTCGAATCATTCAGAAATACGCAATTGTTTTCGAAATTTAGCGGATATTTCGTACTCTTTCCGGACGTTGTCAAGGCGACCGTCATTGTTGCCTCCGATTCAATTAATGCCAATTAAACCTTCAAATAGGTGAAATAATAGCGTTATTCGCTTCGCACTTTGTTTAAGCATCTAAATTATTGCTGTAACAATGTCAACATTTATACATAGCAACATAAATATTTACGGATGATTATTCAGTTAACTGCGTATGGGAAACGTTTCTAACGATTCAATCAAAGCAGTTGAATCTTCCTTTCATCGTTTGAATGCAGGAATCTTATCTGTTTGTAAGTAGAACCATTATATAATACATCCGTAATGTTTATTAACGCAAATAGACTCAAGCATAAATTTTTAATTAAATGAGAATAGGGACACACGTTAGTATTTTAAACACATTACATGGTTATCTTCTCTTCCTTGATATTCTACATAAACGGTTGCATTGATTGTTATATAAAAAAGAAAGGACATATATTTGAATGAAAAGAAAAACATAAATGTTCGCCCAATTCATAGGTATCAGAGATATCTGAGAATTAGTTTTTACTTTCTCCAGTATATGTAGTATAGAGAAATTATTGTTTTCATGAAAAAATTCGAAATCGAGATTTCAACGGAAATACACGTTTTGAGATGCGCAAAGGGAGAAATGATTGTATTACCAAATAATACATAATTTTATTCGCCAAAGACGTCGGGCATAACCCAGGCATCGCCGGGTACTTTCAGCTAGTTTACTATAAAAAGAAGCAAGTGATCCTCTCGTGAATGCCGCGGTGGGGATTATTTCTCGTCGATTGATCGAAAGGCGTTAGAATCGAAATCAGTCTGCTAAGTCGTCTGAAGATCCGAGATGCGCGCATCGCTTCGATCGTCAAGCGAGACACTTATTTAGCGGCGCGGCGGGTGCGGCAAGTGGCATTCGGGGACCGGATACAGGCGAGCGGCCACGCTGCTGGCGTCCCACCCTCCCTCCCCTCAACGGGCGCGTGGGTGCAGCCAAAGATTCCCTCACGACGCCTCGTCCACGCGTGCCGGAATTTCCTTCCGTCGCACGCACGAGGGCTCCACGAATGTGGGTCGAGCAGCACGGAGATTCGACTGCTGCGCGGCCGAGAGGGCATTTTGGGGAGGGGGAGTATTTTTGGGAGGGGGCAGCGTTTTTGAAGGAGTATTTTTGGGGCTGGGGAGGGGTAAGGAATATTTTTTTGAGGGGGGGGGGGAAGGGAGGGGGGAGCGTTTTTGGAGTATTTTTGGGGCTGGGGAGGGGTAAGGAATATTTTTTTGAGGGGGGGGGGGGAGGGGGGAGTAATTAGGGAAAGGTCCGAGGGCGGGAGACGGCACTCCGGAGAGTACGGTGGAATCTCGTTACGTCTGCTGCCAATATATTACTCAATAGGGAAAGTACTTTACACTAAAAATGTTTATTAAGTACTTAGTAGGATAGAAAAATATATTTAAACAGCCATCGTACCACTTATTTGTATTGCTTATAATATAAAATGCCGATATTTTCTTATTTGAAATTAAGATAATGACTTTGGAATGGACTTAATGCCTCAGATTGTTGTTTAACTTTTTCTCCCACCCCATACCTGTGTATACCATGAATGCTTAAAGTGATTTTGGAATATTAAATAGGATTCAATGAATTATTTCGTTTTGCCAAGAAAACCACGTAAAATACGAACCTATAGTGAAATATTAGTACATGTTATATATAGTATAAAGTGAGTTGGTGTGTTTATTACGAGAGTTCCCGTTTATTCAGCATTCACGTCGAGTGGTATTCCGAGAGAAAGAGAGAGAGGGAGACAGAGAAAGAGAGAGACCGGATTGACAGGTAAACTCATAACGCACAGGAAGTAATTTTTTCGCATGGAGGAGGTGGCAGTTCATTGGAACGGTCTCAAATCGTTTCTGTGTAGGAAGAATGCCCAGTTTATCCGAGGAATATTGATTGTTGCTATGACGACAACGAATGCAAATAATTTAAACTTTAATATAAACCGCATAATCACGCAACGAAGCAATGATAATTTTTCAAAATGGTTCGTTTTCCAGATGATTCATTAATCTATAAAAATGTTTTTGCGGTGACATTTAAAGGCTAAAATATTGCCAGCAGATCGTTTAAATTGGCACGACCCGTCAAACGTACCATTCACCTTCGCGTGATTTTCTTTTATACAATAGCGTCTATTTAGCTCTGCGGTATTTTCTAACGCTAACAAAAGCTTTTTTAAGTGGGACTATGTCGAGTTCTTCTCACATACCAGCGATTCTTAGCTTTTTCCTCGTTTAAACCGAAGAACAAAAGCGAAGGGGTTGCACGAATTTGTGCGCGTGCAGAAAGTAGAATCTGTGATTTATATCCGACTAATATCATCGTATGACGATTGAGGTTTCCATCGAGTGGCTTACAATTAGAGGACCGAACGGCATCTACCCTCGACTTTCCCTTCCTCACTCTTTCTCGCCCCTCGAAAGGGCCACCCGAAGGACCCCTTCGCCGTCCTTAATAATTGTCCAATGACACCGCAACGCCCTTCGATGCACTCCTCCCCCCTGCTCGAAACCCTTAATGACGAATCACGGGTAATTCCATTGTCGAGAGGAGTCTGAAGAGAGTGAAGACGGGCGGAAAAGGGGGAACGCAGGGGGGGGGGGGGGGCCGCCGCGGCGCATTTGAGGAGGTATAGGGGGGGGAGCGGATGTGCAAGAGGTGACGAGGGTCGGGTTGGGGGGAGGAATTGGCTCGTTGCAGGGAGAGGGAGGAGGTTTATGGAAATTCACCTTCCGGGGACGAGGACTTTGTTTAAGAAATTAGAGTAGGGCGGAAAGGGAGAGATGGAGAGAGAGAGAGAGGCAGATGGAAAGGGGTGCGGAAAAGAGGGGGGAGAGAAAGAGAGATGGAAGGGGATGCGAGGGAGAATTTTAAAGGGGAGGTGAGAATTGGTGGGAGGATATCAGATTTCTCCGTAAATGAATCTTCTCCTCCTCGACGGGAGTTATGGTCTGATGATGATTGGGTGTCAGTTAGTTCATAACGTTTTGGACAAACGTATTAAAAGGGATTTATGCGTCCCAGAATCGAAGTGGATTATAATGTGCGCGTCCATTTGAGATTTCATGTTCCGATTCACGCTGATGATTCGAGGATGTCTCTTGGTCTCTCTCTCTCTCTCTGCCCGCCTCCCCTCCCCCCTCCTCCCCTCCCCCCTCCTCCCCTCCCCCCTCCTCCCCCTTCCTCTCTCTAAATTCAAGATTTGATATGAGGAGTTCTCATACTGCGATCATTATGAAAGGGATTGAGAGAGGACTCTTTCAAGGCGATGATTAAGAAGCTTTAGAGCATGCAAAGCATAGCATATGATACGTAAATACTTTTACTGTAAAAAATTCATAAATATTTGAAAAACAAATCTGGAATCGAGAATTTTGTTCAGGTATACTTGCATTTGCGTCGATTGGAAACACCGATCTCAGTTCAGTCGTAGCGAATAACTGAAATACTTTGTTGGAAAGTTCAAATTTTTCCTGAAATGTTTACCAGAAAATTGAAATGATAAATTACAGTTCCCGCATTATGCACGTAGTTTTAATCCAAACGACGATAAAGGTGCTTCATTTAGCCATAAAGTACTCTCATTTAATCGGAGTGCACCAGTGCACATCAGACTAATTTAATCTTTTTAAGTAGCATGTCATCCATCCAAGTGCGAGTCAAGGTTTGATCATCTGCGTGCACGTCCTTTTATGGCTGCCCGTTTTAGAATCAATATAACGCAATGAGAAAGAGTTTTTAGATATATATTTTTTACTTGTAAAAGTAAAATAAGGCGATATAAATGTCTTCCGCTCTTCAGTCCATTCTCACGGGTTGAGGTTGGGACAGAATTCCCTCTCTCACTTTAATTTCTGCTACTCCTTTGTACCGAAATACATACTCAGGCGTATGTAGGGAATAACGGATCACGTTTTAAAATTGAAGTATGATTAAAAATAAAAAATCTCTTAAAAATTGAACAAGGTAAGGAGTAATCGGACAGCCCCGATTATTTTGCACTCCGCGTTCGCCGTTCGCATCGCACACTATTTTAAAAAGCGTTTTAAAACAATCAAAAAATCATTAGAAAAAAGGATATACGAGATAATGTTAGAAATTCACATTGAATTAAATACATTAAATATAAATTTGATAATAAGAAATTAAGTATAAAAAATTGGAAACTTAGGTACATGGCTTTAGTTATCTGCAACAGCCATAACTATAAATCATATTTTGACTCTTAAGCTGAACGCACACTTATCAGACAAAAACGTCTTTTGACAAAACGCTTTTGTATAAACTCGTCGAAAACTGTTTTCGCAATGCTATGAATAGGACCCAACGCACACTAATCGAACAGGACACAAAAACACGAAAAAACAACTTAAAACACCTCTAAACATCTCGAGACAAAATGTTTTCTCGAAAGATATTTGTCTTATCAGTGTGCGTTGGAGACCGACAAAAGTGTTTTTGCTTGAGACATCTGTAAACAAAACGTTTTGTCGCAAGACTTTTTTGTCTGATAAGTATGCGTTGACCTTTGACACATCAATACATCTTTGTTGACGATTTATCGTGTCGAAAGCAGAAACACCACTTTGTTTTGAGGCGAAACATTCTGCGTGAGTTCAGTCTTTATTGAGAAGTAATAGGAGTAGGGTGGAGGGAAAGTTGTGTGTGCTTCTGTTAACATGGATGTGGATGCTGAAAAATTACTTGTTTTAATAGAAGAAAGGCCTCCTATTTTTAATTATATTGTGAAAGAACATAACCAAAAAGATTTGCTGGAAAATCCCTTTTCCTGATTCCATCTTCAATTATATTTAAAACATAATAAAAGGAACTCAAACTTAATCTCGTAAAATTTCGGAATTTATTTTCATCTCCTTCTAGTTCATTTATAAATTCCTTAAGGGTATTCTTCTCGGTCCTCTTTTGATTAATCGGGTGGATCCATAAGCGTCTTTCACTCTCTTCCATGGAAGCGAGCTGAATCCACTGCCACAAAATGAGAACACAAACTTCGTCTTCGGACGACATTCTCGCAACTAGTCCAGGCCGAGACTGCGCCGAACAAGAGTGATTTCAATGTATACAAAATGTCTTGTCTCAAAACGTGTTTTGCAAAGACGTTTTGTCTTATCAGTATGCGTTGGAGCCCAACAAAAATGTTTTACCTTTCGACAGAAAGTTTTGTTCAACGACAGAACATTTTGTGTAAAGATATTTTTGTATGACCAGTGTGCGTTGAAGCCCAACAAAACGTTTTGCCTTTCGACAAAACGTTTTGCCTCGAGACGTTTTGTCTGATAAGTGTGCGTTCAGCCTTAGAGATACCAAGACATGTTTTATCAAGTTATATACTTAAATGCTTGTTTTTAGCCATAAGACGAGCTCGGTAATTCTCTCGTGACATTAAATATAAGGAAATATTAGCATAGAATGAATTAAATAAATCTACTTCTACGGGAATACCCTTCTGCCGCCCATCGCTTCTGAGATTATTTTCATAACTTTTAATTTTTTCCACTTCAGTTACGTATATCTCGCAATAGCTTTCAGGCCGCCTGCAGCATTCTTCAGACGGTCCAATAAACTCGGTTTTCTGTTTCAAAGAGAAGATTTTATGAACTGGTTCTAGTATTGAAAAAAAATAATTGGGTATCTGCTTGCGAAAACTATCGCTCCGTTGCTCTTTCGTCACTCGTCAGCCCACCGAAGGGACACTCAACGAAGAAGCACTATCTCTCTGAAGTATGTTAAGCAACGCCACCCTATGCCATCGCATGATTCCAAATGGTGAAACCAGGGAAATTTTTTATGTACCAGATTCAGAAAAGGCACACGCAGAAGATGGCAGCACATTCGGACTAACCGATTAAGCCATCTTTCGAGTTTCGTTCGACGACGGCCAACTCTGTCGCAATTCGCGCGCGATCGTTTTGCAAGCGATAGAGCTATAGCGGAGAGATGGAACACGTAGGGGAGATAGGGGGATAGGTGGAGGGGGAGGGGGTTTGGAGGAAGCCTCATGCGGCTTACCTTTGATACCTTTAAGTGCAGCTGCCGAAGAAGGTGAGTTGGGCGCGTCCCTCGTCCAAGGGGGATCCCCGTGTCCCGAGAAGTCCCGCAGCTTGAGGTAGGAGATGGTTAATCGTATGATGGAGGCCTTATCCAGTTGTGACGTAATGGCCGCCGGCAGCGGTAGCATCTTCGCCAATTCGTAGAACTCGAAGTTTTCCTTTCCTCTTCGCGACCTGGCGGCGTCCCTCGACTTTTCCTTCCGCAGCTCCAATATGCTGTTAGGAGAGAAAGAAGCGATCACGATCGTCGTCTTTTTTAGGGAGACACGAATAGAGCAAAGCGATAAGACGTATTTTGAAGCGAGCGCATGTCAACCTCTCCATTTTTGGAAATCATGTAATGGAGCCGAGGCGCAAAATAACGCCCTTTACGTATATAATAGCTGTGGCAGCACGATAGATCTCCCTAATGATTACTTAGCGATCGCGAAAGATACTCGGGAATGGAAGAAAAATATTATCTGCTGATCGGGACCAGATTTTCATTCAACAAAATCATAGAAGTTATCATTCGTTTAGATGTTCAACGATAACATAGTTTCACACATTAATCTTGATTGAGATTTATCGACAGAAGCTTATTTACCAAAAAATACGTTGGTGTCCATAAATTACCAAATAAGATACATTTCCTAAGAGATCGATTACACACCCTCAAGAATAAATTTGCGAAACTATAAACAGAGTGCTCTGCCATCATCTTCACATCCAAATAGTTAGTGATAGGATAAAACTTTTAAATTAGACACATAAATGAATTAGGATGATAACATTTTTCCTATAATCTCCATTTTAAAATGTGTGTTTTAAGCATCTGTTTATGAGATGTAAACGCAATCAGGGAAAAGAGCGCGCTGAGGACGTAGGGAAGAGGGAGAGGGAAGAGGGAGAGGGAAGAGGGAGAGGGAAGAGGGAGAGGGAAGAGGGAGAGGGAAGAGGGTGGTGTGGGGGCAATGGGGAAGGCCAAAGAGCCACGGACCGCAGCAAGGCGTCCTAAAAATACGCAAAAGTACAGAAAGGACTTTCCCGACTTAAAATTTTAATGGGAAAACGTGTTACGGTTATTAAAAAAGAAAAATTCCGGTAAACTCAAAGAGTTTATTAAAGATACGTTTATTCCGTCAAAGCTATTTTTACTGTCTCATTTACGAAGTATATTGAGAAAGTACTGTAATTGCGAAAAAAATTCGACCTCGAGATTTTTACGGAAATATCCGTTTTAGGTGTAGCTGAGTCCGAAAAAGTGGTTTTCGCAATGCCGTCTGTCTGTTACTGGCTCTAGAGCCTAAACGGTAAAGCGAAAATGAATTAAATCCCGTAATTAGGCATTTTATCATACAAAGCAGAAGTTTTGAAGAAATGGTTGAGATTGCTTAATAATTAAGGCTAGTTTATTCTAGGCAACTTTTCCAAAAATTGGATTGTCTAAAAAGCGGTTAATACGATTTTCATTTTCTAAAGATAACTAAACGACGTATTAGTATATGAGAAAGTTTGTAACAATATTTTGTACCGATTTTTTAAATAGACGAATGTGAACGATCAACTTTTTATTGTTGGTCACTGATTGACTATTTTTTTATTTCTCGTTAGTGAATACATTGGATTTCCTAACTAAATATTTACATGAGAAATAGAGTTAGGTGAAAACTTAACCGCATTTTAAGCATGTTCTTATTTCGCACATATATGAGCGCAAATAATTTTGTCCACAGTTAGCGAAACTTAGCATATTTGGGCCGTTTTCCCCCAGCCTATCGGCTCCTTTTGCTTCCTTTCATTACTCACTCTTAACTGAAACACTTCAAATAGGATTACTATGCTCGCCTAATTTGTGACAATCAAGTCATCATATTCGCCATACGATACAAAATATAGGCAGTATTAATATATACGATTTACAACCTTTTAAAAATTGTTATGAGTTTGTGAGCCTTCCCCAACAAATTCCTGTATTGTTTTCAGTAAACTGAAGTAACTTGTGAGTGAGCCACATTCGCCACACGTGACCAGTGGCGAAGGAAATGGACACTCTGCTCTTAAGTAAACACCAGAGACTCTCCGGCAGTCTAAAGAAACGTTTGACACACCGGTGTGTCGCTGTCCCTCGCCTCTCACTTGACTCATCCTCAGGGTCCGCTTCCCCTCGGTTGCTATAAAGGAGAGGGAGAAGCGAGAGAGAAAGAGAGAAGCGTAGGTGAGGAATGGAGGGAAAGAGGAAAGGAGAGGAGGGGAAAGAAGTATACAAGAGAACGGAGAGTGGCTGAAGAGGTAAAGGAGACATGGAGGAGACTGAAAGATTGAGAACTTTAAGCGAATACGATCGCCTTTTTCCTCCTTACTTCTCCTTCTCTCTCTCTCTCTCTCTCTCACCCCTACCTTCTGCCTCCTCCCCACTTCTTTTCCTCCATCTCAAGGGCTCTATTTCCACAATCAATTCCCAGCGATGAATAATTCGCCGCTCCCATCTTCGGGGCTGCCATTAAGAGTAAATATGGGCGACCTTTTTCAGCTCACACTCTTTCCATCGAATGGGTTTTGTGCGTGCGTGTGTGTGTGTGTGTGCTTGGTCGGATTCTAGGGTCACAGTGCAGGCAGGGGTCGGCGGGAGTGCGAAGGCGGATCAGTGTTCGGGGGATGGGTGGGGGCGAGTGGACGGGGGAGGGCAGGGAAGGAATGGAGGAGCGTCTCGCCCCCCTCCGACGATGATTAGAAGGATGCCGAAATGAAATGTCCGCCCCAACGGTGTCCATGCCCCACCTCCGAATGATCGCTCTTGAGAGTTCCTCAGGGATCGTCTGAAACGCTCCATCTGTCCGCGCTGTAGATCGCCATCTACGAAGCAAAAAAGCTTACGCCGTAGAGATCGGGAAATCCATTAAACCGAAGAATAATATTCTCGAGTCTTTTAATAATATCGGTCGAACAAAATTGTCATCCGAACGCAATAGAAATACTCAGTCGCGCCATTGCCATTAGTGGAAGAGCAACGTTTGTCGTTTGGGAACAATTGAGCACAAGCATTTGGGAATCAACTCGAGGTCGAACTTCGAGATGAAAGAGGATATATTCTACACTCAAAAGAAAATAAGACGTTCGTAGGACAAACCGAACTCATCGATCATTCCTTACGACAATCTTGATGTTTTGACACCAGAATACGAAAATTTTTGTAAACGTAGTAGCAAAATCGCCAACAAATTTTACATCGATCGATTTGGAATATCTCCGTCTCCTAAATTATGCCCAACTCAAAACATGCAATTTTAACGTAAACGTAACCCAAAGCAATAATACGCTTCATAACTACTTGTCTATCTCAAAATTAAGACAGTATTGCCTAAATAGCATCGAAGAGAAATGTTGATGTGGCCCTGGTATTAAGGTGTCACGGCTGTGGCGGTTTACGGCGTCGAATTAAGGGAAAGAACGGGAGAAAGAGACGAGTGCAAAAAGGGTTAGGAGGAAGATGGGGGTTAGGGGGGTTAGGGGGGGGTTAGGGGGGGTTAGGGGGTGGTGGAGAAGGGGGCGAATGGGAAGGGTGCTCATCTCTTTGCATTTAAATACGGAGTAATCAAAGAGGCATCCTTCACAGAGCCTCGCTAATCAGATATGCCCAATTATCCCCCGCTACACTCTCTATCTTTCTCCGTCTCCTCTCTTTCTCTCCCAGCCTCACCTCTCCCTCCCTTCTCACGCGGAACAAAACACCGAAGAAATGCCTCCGGCGCACAATCTTTTGGGTAATTGGCCGCGGTCCGACGGTCGTCCAGACACTGCCTCGATCCATATGCATGCGCAATGTAAGTGGCAGCGATTAGGAGAGGGGCTAAATGGAGGGAGGAGGGCAAAGAGAGGGAGCGAATGGGAGACAGAAGAATAGGAGAGGCGGCGAATAAGAGAGTGGAAAGTTTGGAGAATGCTTCTTTAAAGATCTTTTTCTTACGCATTCGGTTCCATGGATGAGGAAGCATCATTGGTATTTTGTTTGCATTACTTCTGAGAATTCCACTAAAGTTAGCGAAGGAAAATAAGGATCGCAATGTCCCAGAATACCAAACGAATTTCGAGAAAATCAACTTTAAAACAAATAAACAGAGTTCGCTTGAGGAAATTTTACATCGAGTTCTCAAAGAAAAGTTATCGAAAATTATTAAATGGTCGCAATAATAAATTGTTCGTAAGCGAAAATAAGTAAATAGAAAGGAATTCTGAAAAAATATTAGTGTTTTATCATCTCTACGTTTCAGAAAATATTTCGACACCCATTTTCATTGGTACACTGATCGAGATTAGCAATTCCCTGAAGTTTTAGCTTCACCCGCGTGCTCTTGCAATTAGACATTAATAACGGATCACGGAAAAACGAGAGATCATGACCAAAACAGATTCTCGAGAACACTGAAGGTAGAAATTAGCAATTTTATTTTAAAAGTAGATTGTTTCTAAAAAGCGTTAAAACTTAGTTGATTCTAAGCGCGAATCTCCTATTTTGTGATCATAATACAAAGATGAGAACTTAAATGAAGTGGGAATCTAAGCATCATAGTGATTACCCTGATGTGAAAAGTTGAAATGACTTTGTAGAATAACACAGAAGTTACTCGTATATTCCATTTTAAGCTGTTGCAAAAAAAAATCCGCTTAAGCTTTCTGATTGTCCGTCTGTCTGACGCGCTAACTCCTCCTAAACGAAGTCATATAGAGACTTCGCTTTCTCGCCAATCGATTCAGTATTCTTTGCCACTGTGCATGTTTTATGGGTTTTCCGTCTGTATTTATAATTTAAAACAGTATTTATGCAGGATATGCATACTAATATACATAAATTTAACATTTTGTACTGACATTTTTTAAACCGCCATTTACTGTCTCCTTCAGCAGCTCTTTCTTTTCTTGTTTATTCCAGAGTCTGTATCGTAATGACACTTTGGTCTTGGAAAAAGGTAACGTAATAGTATTTCGGAAATTTATCGAACCAGATAATATAATCCATATTGCAGTAATGTATGCATTAAATTGGCTCGATTCAAGGTTTTACGTTGAAAAATTTCTTCCTCGGCAAAGCGTTGAGGAGAGGGACTCGAAAAATGACAAATAAACGAAAAAGAGGTGAATGGGGGGGGGGGGGGGGGGAATGGGATCCTGGGGGTCAGCAGGAAGAGGGAACCAGGGCACCCGACGGTCACGTTCCCGGACAGTACGAGGGGTGGGTGAGAGCGTGTATGGGTGTGCTACGGACGGTGCGTGCTTGCGTGCGCGCTGGGGATTCGATTAACGGGCCCTCGGACTAACGGACCCTTAGGTTTCTCTCCCTCGATAGAATAGGTCTCCAGGGAGCGGTGGACGGAAGGGAAATAGGGGAGTGGTGGTGGTGGGGGGAGGAGGGGGTGAGGAGGGGGGAGGAAGGAGGTAGGGGCCGGCATCTTTAAGGAAAAGGAAGAAGGTAAGAAGCGATATCTTCGGAGGGCTCCGTGGTAACTGGACTAGGAGTTAAGGAATGGTAGAGGGAGGAATGAGAGGGAGGGGGAGAAAGCGATGAGGGAAAGAGGGAAGGGCATTAAAGAAGGAGCGAAAGATTGGAAAGGAGTAGGAGTGGGGAGAGGGGATGGGAGAGTTATGGTAGGGAATGGAGAGAGAGATGGGGATTGTGGGAGGAGATAGCGAAATGGGAAGAGAGGGAAATGGTCCAGATAAAATTTCTTCGCAAACGGTCGCGCCGAGAGAGGTCCAACGATGGCTCCTTTTCTGAGGAGGAAGAGAGGGAAGGAGAAGGGAGAATGAGAGGGGCGTCCGAGGGAAAAACTTCATCCATTGCCAGCGGTTTCCGCTTATTCCCTCTAACTAAACACTAGCGATCCGCTATAACACAGCCGCCATATCGCGGAACCCGGTGTAACGCGGATTTACCTCGGATCCATTTTTTCCATCCTTTCAGAACATGTTTTCCGTATTTGTCTGTGTTAAAACAGGCGTCACCAAACCTTTTACTTAAAGAGCAACATGAGGCTTCAAATGACTGACGTGAACATTTCTAAGAGCATGTTTAATGAATTCTTTTGATTCTGTAATATGTATATTAAAAATGTTTTACATCTAGGCACTCGGAAAATATTGTTTATGTATAAAAAATGTCTAATGAAAACTCATAAAGCTTAAAACTAAAAGAAATTGATGGGGTTAGGCGTGCCGGAAGAAATCAACATGGCCCGCTGGCCGTAGTTTGGGGACCCCTGTGTTAAAGTATTATTAAAGTAATTGTGTGCCATGTAATACACCTGATTCTATATCGGAAGACTATCCTTAATAATATTATAAATACCTCAAAGCTTCCCTTTCTATTAAGTTTTTCTCGCGAACTAGGTTCCATTAATGATTCATGATTTCCTCAATTTATTTGTATAAATAATAATTAAAATTGCACAGAGAAAATGAAAATATATCCACGAAAACTCTGTACAATGACTGTCTATGTATAATAAAAGTTTATGTTAGAAGTCCAACTCAGGACGCCGTTGGGCACTATGTGCAAACACACTCCACGGGCAGTCAGTTTTTGTTGCTTTATTTTCGGTTGTAGGTATTGGGTGTAATTATTTTTTATGCAGTATGAAAATATCACCGAGAAACTAATTGAAGAGCTCGGATACATTCTTTCTTTCTCGATGAACTGCTCTATCAAGAAACTGGCCGCATGGAGTGAAAACATCTCTGTTTATACAGCAAAAACGTCCGCGGACGCGGTCAAGGATGGCCTTGAATAGGATTTTGGGTATTCGCCGTGCGCAATAACGGTCCTAGTTCGATTCCAGGAGATTCACATTGAATATCATTGGAAAGGGTGTAGCGTATTTTTATTTGCTTTTTAAAATTATTTTTAATCATTGTACAATTCAGGGCTTGAACCGAAGAAGACGCAAAAGAAGGAAAATTCATTATATTACCGTCAATTTTAAAAGACGCGTAGGACTTGTCCACGAATTTCTTTGAACACGAAAATTATGTTTTCCGAGGTGAAAAACCTATCGTCCTTACGGGAAACTGCATTTTTGCCGATTTCGTGATATTACGCACGTTGGATTGAATTTCATTGAAAACGAAAATTTTGTCGATGTTTTGTTGTCAAAAGTATTTTCTCCAAAGAAAATTAAACTTTAAAATTTGCATGCATACAGTCGAAGTTGCATATAAGAGAGAGAGAGGGGGTAAAAAGGAGAAGAGGGGAAAGAGGGGGGGGGGGGGAGAGTGTGTGAGAGAGAGAGAGACGATCCAAAAAAATATTAAATATATTTATTTGGAGGCCCCGTTATCTTGAGGGGCATTAAAACCGCCGTTTTAATTCTATACCAAAACAAGTACCCAAGGCAAATAAAAAGACATCTCAACAACTTAACGAAATGCGGTTACTTTGTCGTAGAGAAATGGTTAACTTGAAATACTTAGAAGAGATTAAGGTTTCGGATTTCGTTCGGAAGTTCATTTGAATTTCACAAATTATTAATATAATGACTAAGCGACTCAAATACGTACTCCAAGACCGGACCGCACTAAATACCTCGAAGCAGTACAATTGCGAGGACCACATGCGTAGGAAATGTCAAATATGTATATGCATAAACGATTTTAATGTTAGAAGTTGGCGCGGTATAGCTGGGGAAAAATACAAAATTGTTATCGATTTGAATTTTCCTCATTTTTTACCATAATATCCTCGGTTTACAGCAGATCAAAAGGTTTATCCGTTTACGCGGCCGTTTTCATAAGATTATCCGTAGTTATCTGGGTAATGGAGCTTTTGAAATTCTAACAGTAAATTACGCGGCGAAATGCATCATGGTGTTGCCGAAGAGAAATACACTTCGAGAGAAGATTTTAAAAACATTTCTTAACTAATAGTAGTAAACACAAAGCTCTCGTCTACGTACCTCCTGACGATTCACGCTTGCAAAGAAATAGAGAATAATATGCCATAGAAAATGTGAAAAAAAAATTAGTTTAAGAGCTCCGGTGGATTCCGAATCTAACGACTCCTAATATTTTCCACGGAGTGAAGCGAGTGCAGAGAGTTAAGCTGCCGTGACTCAGCCGCTGATCGGTTCCACGTTATTGTCTCGCCACCAAAAAAACGAGAATGGATGCAATCCCTCTCTCCCCCCACCCCCCTTCTATCCCTCGTCACCAAGAGTGCAACGAACCCTCTCTCTCATCCCTTTGATACCTTCTATGGTACCTACTCGAGTGTTGGAGGAAAGAGAGGAGTAACATTCTCATCCCTTTGAGCTGTGATTTGGGCGAAAGGAAACGCCCATTACCACGCAGGTGACGGGCCCAAGACATTAACAAAAGACTCTCGCAGAGCGCCCACAATAGGCGTGAGAGCGAGTTAAGCGGAAAAGTATCGACAGGGTAAGAAATTCGAAGTTTCCTGTTCGAGGAGAAAATAAATACGGCGTGCGAAAAAACTCTGCCGCAAAAGTTAATGAACACCGAAACTTCGCATCGCCCGTGGAAACATTAGTTCTTACAAAAATTCGTTCCTACGATAATTAAGGCGGTACTTAAAACTGGAGGATTAGCGTCATACAAATATTTTGATTGAATTCTGATTCTTTCTCGTGTTTAAAACGAAGTAAAAGTGACAGAGTAGTAACTTTGAAAGGAAATCACGTTATAGAAGAATAAGAGTCGTTCAATAACCTATGGCGATCGAACATAAAATAAAGAAGAAAATTAGACGTAACAATCCAGGAAAGCACTGCGAAAGCAGACATTATAAGGCGATTATTTTTACAAAAAATATATCTTTAAAATTTTAAGGGTACCAAATTCTTACCACGTGTAGAAATCATATGTAGTAACTTATCCTGAAAATTTAGTTCTTCTAGGTTGAACCGTTTCAGCGATATCGCCTGCGACGGACGGGCGGACTGACAAAGTGAATACATAAGCCGATCATTTTAAAATAAAAAAATCGCTAAAAATGTGCTTTAGTGCTCTACTTGTAAGTAATTAGAGGACGATGAGGAATACTGCGAAAAGAGAAGAAGAGGGAAAGAGATGAAAAATGCGAAAATAAATCTTCGGTAGCTTTAAAGCAGCGATCTGCCAGTGTGGCCACCTTGGTGGTATTTAATTCAGACCTACAATAATTCACGAATATTGCAAAATTGAATAAGGGAGGCCACGAGAACTCCTTGAATGACGACCGTTGCTATAGAATTTTCTTCTATCCGAGACTCAGAAGAGATGGAAGGTTGTGGAAGTAGCAGGAGAGAGAGAGAGAGGATGAGTGAAAAAAGGAGTAGAGAGAGAGAGAGAATGCGAAGATGACGAGAGGAGATAACAGAAAGA